>CATQJL010000112.1:2824716-3406729 GCA_958299035.1 Cylicocyclus nassatus | reverse complement strand
AAGCAGTGGTATCAACGCAGAGTACTCCCTTGTCACTAACAGTGAGACGAATAGTGCCGTTGGAAGTCAATTCACGCAGCTCCTTGAAACCCTGCCTTTGCGCATCGCACTTCAATCGATTGAAGTGCGAGTCGAAAGAAGAAGCGTGTCGCAGATTGTTGAATGAATACACATGGAAGAGGATTGAGAGCGCGTCAAGACGGATCTGCGAGTCTATACGATCTGACGCCAAATCCAAACTCCGTAAGAAATTTGACATACTCTCTAGTGAACATGAATTAAGTCAACTCAGTGTTGAACACCATCCAGTGAACCAACGGTCTTCTACTCATTTAGCTCCACATACGACTAATGAAACGGCCAGGGTCACTGTCATAGGCAATGTTCATGTATCTGCCAACGCATTAGACCTACTCAGCTTAGGACCATCCTTCGCGCCTACACAAACGGTCAACTCCATGGTATATCGCAAAGTTCTAGGATCCTTGCAGCGGTTTAGAGATCAGTTGCGCGCAAAAACCAGGCACGATAACAACTTGCAATCTCCCTCTGTCCAATGTAAAAGGGTACTTCCTCCTATTCCTTTTCCATCATCCTTTTACAAAGAGACCGATCCTTGTCATGAAGCGGATGTTAAACTTCGTATACTGTCGGCAGGAATTTTGAATGTTCTTAACAAACATCGTGGTATGTAACAGTCTAATTTAACATATGCGCAAAGGCAGGGTTTCAAGGAGCTGCGTGAATTGACTTCCAACGGCACTTTTCGTCTCACTGTTAGTGACAAGGGAGGCGAGTTCGTTATTATGCCGCAAACGCTCGATCGCAACATAACTGAACTTCATCTATCAGATGCTACAGTTTATCGTCGCTCAACCGAAAAAGAATTCCTTTCTCAAAGCAAGCGACTCAATCACATCTGGATGATGATCGGAAAGCAAGCGGGACTAGATGAAAAGTTTCTCAGTAGGCTTAAAATTGAAAATCCGGCTTGTCCTGTCTTTTATAGTCTCGTAAAGACACACAAACTCGACTTGACTGATCCACGAGATGTGACCGCTGCGTCTTGCAAAATTCGACCAATAATCAGCTGTGTAGGTGGGCCAACTGACAGAATTTCGTGGTTCCTTAGCAAGATCGTTAGTCAACTCTTATGTAAGATCCCCGCCCATTTGCCGAACACAGGCCGCTTCCTTGATCAACTACGCAAAACGCACTTTGACCAGAATTGCGTAATGGAGTCATTTGATGTTACGTCATTATACACTAATGTGTCCAATAATGACGCCTTACAAGCGCTCTCTGAGCTGCTCGATTCACATATTACCAATATGGAAACATACGGGCTCAGTAAAGCGCGCATCATCTCCTTGGTCAAGGAATGCCTGGCATGCAACGTCTTCAAATGGTCGGGACAATATTATGCACAACTAAGAGGACTAGCGATGGGACAAAGACTAGCGCCCGCGCTCGCTATTTGCTTTATGAGCAAAATAGAGGAGCCGGTATTATCACGATGTCCCCTGATGTACTGCCGTTACATCGATGATTGTTACATTGCTACTGCAACTCAATCCGAAATGGATGAGTGCTTAAGAATCCTCAATGAACAATCACGGTACATCAGCTTGACAAGACAGAGACCACACGATGGCTGGCTACCATATCTAAATACACAAATGATGTTGGAAAACGGAGCAGCACACGTCAAATGGTATCGGAAGGAGAGTTCTAAGAATATAATTCTGCATGCCACATCTGCGCATCCATCTGCTGTAAAACGAGCGATTATTCGCAATATGTTTGAAACAGCGCGCGATGTTTGCAGCGGTGAAGTTGAAAGACTAGAATCTACGAAGCTGGCATACGAGATAGTTGTCAAGAATGGTTACCAACTGCAGTCCAGATCTCGCAAGAGAACATGCGCGAACGCTAGCAGTCAGACTCGACCACGTATATCGCTATGCTTACCGTTCGTGTCCGATAGAGTAAGCAACGCTTTTAAGCAATGTCTAGTACAAGCGCAATTGGCGGATGATGTTGTTTTAGTGAACATACCCCAAGACAACATCAAAAAGCAATTGGTCCGCAATAGATTGTATGACAGACAATGCGTAATGCAAGACTGCGTTGTTTGCACGAATGAGAGGTTAGGAGACTGTTCGAAATGCGGAGTGATTTACCAGCTAGAATGTAAGATATGCCATGCCATTTACATAGGCGAAACTGGTCGACCACTTCATGTACGTGTCAGCGAACATCTGGCGAGTAAGAGAAGGCAAAGTCTCGTAAGCCCTCTTGGAAAGCACAGGAAAGAGGACCATGGAGGAGATGATTTCGAAATCCAGTGTTGCATTTTGACTGTCGAAGAACATATTGCTGCTCGAAAAGCGTTAGAGGCTTCATTCATACTTGCCCGTAATCCTAAAATGAACAGCAAGAACGAACATTTGTCTATCACTAGTGATCTGAAGCCGTTTCTACCATTTTGCGAGCTATGAGTAGCCTACACTATTTAAGCGTGTCGTACTTATTCGGACCGCTCATTTTGTCATCATCTGCTGTGGGCGACCGTCAGAGAGAGCTAACACCCTTACGCTCCTCACCAGGAACACTTGGTAAGCTGTTCAACTTGAGAACTTATCTGCGTCACAATAGATGAGTCAAATGTACCATTTGTAGGAAGTGTCTGGTGGTCTAGATCGTTTGATCAAAGAGTGATTGACTCGCTTTCAGGCCCCTGAAGACGGCATTCAGCCGAAACGTCGGACAGTAAATAAAGTGTTCCTTTAAAAACCTGTTACGGCTTAAAACAATTGAACAAGTGTAGTGGCCATTTTTGTTCAAACAAGATATCAGATCGTAGGTGTTCCAAATGTTTTTCAAAAAAGTGGTGTACAAAAAAATAAGAATCAAACAAATGCAATGGCTGGAAAAAGCAGGTGGATTTCTAATTAGTGTCCAGCTTTCGGTAGGGAATTTTTCGAATTTTTCTATTTTCTCCTTTCGAAAACTAAAAGGATCGGAAGCCGTTTCATCGAATCATGGTAGACTACGATGCGCACTATACAGGAAGTAGCAGAAGGTACATGAAAAAAATGCAAATTACGGTAACTTGAGTGATTCATAACATTGCCCAGCACTGTATATTTATGAGCTTAAGTCTAGTTAGGACTGAAAATAATGGCCACAATGATGAAAAGAATATGGGGAGGACGACTACCATCGAAACATGGCATGGAAAAACCAAAAATGAACTTTTCGCAGAGCGCCACACTTGATGGGGACTACCCTGCATATCCTACCACCTTGGTTTTTCTTATTGTGAAAGGATTATAATGATTATAGCACTGCGACATGCGCGCTCCGAAACTAAGACGGAACTCGCAAACCTTGGCTGAGCTTGAGATGTCACTCAGTAGTTTTTGGATTGGTTTATGTTTTCAGGTTATGTTGCGGAGGTGCCGACACTCTCGTTCTGTTGCTAACAAGCCCCCCCCCCCCCTCCCTCCCTCTTTCACAGGTCTGTAGCTTGTGGTACGACTGATTTCGAAACTTGTTGTTTGGACTGCTATGGTTTCCAGATCAAACAATAGAAACAATAGTACTACGTTCATCATGCTGTCACAATCTTTTTACATTTTCTTATTTCTTTTAAGTATTTATGGTCTCATGGTGAACAAGACAGGATGATGACTGATGAGGACAGTTCTTTCGTTTTCCTCGTAACATCGGTTTGTAAGAAGCCCCAGGACAAATTTTCAAGTCTCTAAGCGGCTCGCAGAGCTCTTATTTCTTGAAAATCGATCTTTTGGCTGTTCATAAGGATATTCAAATCTATAAGCGGCTCTTATGTAGCACTTTTTGAAATATTGGTTTGTAGGCGCTCATAGGGCAAATTTTACTCAAAGTATGGGTCAAGCTCTTTATAGAGCATTTTCTCATAATTATGTATGTGTGTCGGGAAGAGGGAGGATAAGATAGTGGGCAGTTCTTGAAGCAGTTCTTTGTTTAAAAATCGGTCTTCAAGCAGTTCATAAGACACTTCATTTTCATGATTATCGCGTTGTATACAGGCATGCGATAAGTCGAAAGCTGTAGGTGAAAGAATAAAGTAAGACCTAGCAGAGCGCATTTACCAGCAACTCTTTCCCTCTTAGCTACATTTGTGAAAATTTTAAAATTTGAAAAAGGCCAAAATTACGTGTACAAAAGCAGGCACAAATGTTTTTTTATTTGCATTAAAAATCCCTAGGTTTGAAAAATTGTACAGATTCTTACTGGTCGTAAAATAACCTCTAACACTCTCGCTATCCTTTGATGGCTAGGAAATGCCTGTCGCTTCTTGCAGTGGAGCATCACGTCAAAGACAAGTTTGCGGACAATGGCTTCTTCAAGCGTTTAATTCATTTGATAGCCAAAAGCTTGCACAACCCAGAGAAATTAAGCTTTTTGAGAAAAGTTGATTCTAAAAGAAGCCATGATATATTGAACTTGAAAATGCAAATACACAGAACTTATGCAGCAACTTTATATAAACCTTCCCAAAAAAGCAAGAATACCTAACTTTACGTATTTAAAATACTGAAACTTTACTTAACTTTCTTTCCATTATACATGAAAAGAAAGTTACGAAAATGAACATTATAATGCGAAGAAAAGAAAGTGGGTAATTAAAGTAACGATTACTTCTCGTGAGCAAAAACGCAGTAAATGTATAGTGATAACGTCCACCTGAACATGTCGCACTGGAAATGGGGATACTCACGGAACATCTGTAAAACTGTCGGTCTGATACTTTTTATTGCCTATGATGACAAACTCGTTTTACCTGGCAAGTCTCTTTTTCGCCTTTGTATGTATGTCTGGAGATATGCGCGGCAAACGCCATTGGATAAAAATCAAGGTGATTTAGTGGATTATACCTAAATTTAGTTACCTCTGATATCAAGTTTGAGAAGGACACAACCGGCCTGCGGAACTCACCCCAATCCTACGCGATAGTAATACCCACGAAACTCGGTTGTGTTTGAATATCCACCCACATGTCTTTTGAGGAGATTGAAGAGTTTCATTGAGCCATCATATTTCTGAAGAACTTTTTCAGACAGGGTGAAAACGAACCGTAAAAACGATAACTAGTTTAACGGTGCAAGGCGTATGGCAACTTTCAGTAAACCTTTAAGGTACTCGACGATGAATTTGTTTGTCTAAACGAAATGTTCGTCGTGTTTGCTGGCGGAAACATTTCGGATTGGCTTGAACAATGGTGCGTCGGTGCCTTAAAATTGCTGCAGGATTTGTGGCTATAGGTGAGACTGACCAAATCTCCTGCCGTGCCGCGTCTTTTGCAAAATCTGCTGAATCCAGTTTCGAAGGCATTTCTCCAGTCTTCTCTTTCCAAAGGGCTACTGTGTTCGTTGGCATTCCAACTGTCAGGGTTACGACGATCCAGAATACTATAGACAGGTGATATCTGAAAGGGCAGTCATTACCTGATGAACATCAATTATTATAACTTACTATGAGGAAATATTGGAGCCACATTTTTGGGATAATGCTCGCTATTGCTCAAGCGCATATAAACTAGCGTACTTTCGCAAATAGGCACCTGTTAATACGATAAATTGCACCTGATAAAGTGCGTAAACGTAAAATATAAACATTTGGTTATTATTCGATAGTTGTTCATATGTTATTCTGGTAATATTTGAAATTAAGTGCCCATATACTTGCACTGAGTCATCACTCTAGTCATATTTGAGAATATAATAGTGCTGTTTGGACATGGTGGGTGTCTCTAGGTCTGCGTAATCAGCACACGGACTTCCCTAGGCTATACACACTACTATATTTTCAATTATTTTCTAAATTGATGATTTAACCCTAGGCTACTCTGTGTGCTGATTACACAGGTCTAGAAACACTCACCGTATCCAGACAGCACTACTATATTTTCCAAGATGATTAACTGATGATTTAATGGAAGTATACTAGCACTTAATTTCAAATATTACCAGAATAACATATGAACAACTATCGAATAAAACCAAATGTTTATATTTCACGTTTATGCACTTCATCATGAAGTGCAATATAGTATTGAACAGTGCCTATTTGCGTAAGTACTCTAAAATGAATATGCTTAAGCATTAGCATTATCCCAAAAATGTTGCTTCAATATTCCTTACATAGTAAGTATAATGACTGATATTTATCAGGTAATGACTGTGCCCTTTCAGATATCGCTAGTCTACTGTGTTCTGGATCATCGTAACTGCCCTGACAATTGAGGACTTACAAACCTAAAAGCCCTTTGAAAAGAAATGATTGAAAAGATGCCTTCGAAAAGGGACTCAGATTTGCACAGATTACGGCACGGCAGGAAATCTGGTTGGTTCTGCATCTATAGCCACAAATCTTACAGTAAATTTGAGCCACCAAAGCACCATTGCTTAAACCAATAAAGAAATTTTTTTTCAGCAAACATGAGGAATACTTCGTTTAGACAAAAAGATTCATCTTCGAATACCCAAAAGATTTACTGAAAGTTGCCATGCGCCTTGCACCGCCAAACTAGTTATCGTGCTAAACGTTCGTTTTCACCCTGTCTGAAAGAGTTATTCAGAAATATGGATCCTCACCGAGACTCTTTGATATCCTCAAAAGACATGTGAATGGATATGCAGACAAAAAAGTTTCGTGGATTCTACTATCGCGTAGGGCTAGGGCGAGTTCCGCAATCCGCATGTCCTTCTCAAACTTATTCACTCCATTGAACTACTTTGACTATTATACAAAGGGTTTGCTAACTGCATCGCCAGACATACAGGCAAAGATGCAAATGATATATACCTTCAAGGTAGAACGAGTTTGTCATCACAGGCAATAAAAAGTATCAGACGGATTGTGAGAATTTTGAATTTTATCAAAACAAATGACACAAGCCAATAAATGTAATTGTCTTTTAGCTGAGATGAAAAAAAAACTTACATATCTTCCGTGATTATTCCGTTTTTCCGTGGGACACGTTCAGCGTTATTTACGGCATTTTCGCTCACTGATGATCGTTACTTTATTATCCCACTTTCTTTTCTGCATTATATTGTCCACTGTCGTAGATAACTTTTTTTCATGTAAAGTGAAAAGAAAGTTGCGTAAAGTTTAAATATTTTGAGTGCGCAAGCTCGGTATTTTCGCTTTTTTTGGGAAGGCTTATATAAAGTTGCGGCATAAGTTCTGTCCGTTTGCAATTTTTAAGTTCAAATATCATAACTTCTTTCAAAATCAATTTTTTTCAATAAGCTTAATTTCTTTGGATTGAGCAAGCTTTTGACTATCAGAAGGATCATAAGCCCGACGAAATCGGTGCTGTAGGACAGGGCTGTAAAATTTTTTTGCATCGTCTTCTTTGAACCTGTCTGTTGACGTGATGCTTCACTACAAGAACCGGCAGGCATTTTGTAGCCATCAAAGGATAGCGAGAATTTTAGAGGTTAATTTACGACAAAATTGAAAAATTTTGAAAAAATTGAAAGAATTTGAAAGAAATTAAATTTGTACAATTTTTTAGACATGTAGCAGAGGCAAGTGTTTCGCTGTCGCAACCGGGCTACGGTTTGCATGGGGAGCCCGCCTCCGTAATCTGTTAGAATATGGTGTTCTTGAAATGTTCTTTAGAGGATTTCTAAGCTCGGCAATGTCTTAGACGAACTTTGCTCGAGCCCGCGTGTGATTGCAAATTTTCTGATTTTTTTTCAAAACAGAAAATGGTTTTTAGAGTTAAAATCTTTTCGAGTTTTCCACGCATTTACAACAATCAATCATGCTTTCGAAAATGTGTTAGAATCAGCTCCACAAAATGAAGAGGAGTTCTAAGACTTGAGAAAGTATGCATATTCATGGTTGATTCGGTATACAGGCTGTCCCAAAAATGAACCAAGCTTTGAATTGTCCATACTCCCTAGCTTCAATGTCTTTCACGAATGAATTCTGCGTAGCTGGTTTTAATTCATATTTATATGGGCAAATTATCACTTATTGAAAATATTTAGAAAACTCATTTACTTACTCTGCCAACTCCCAGCCCCTTAGGCAAGAGGCATACCTCATGCGATTTCAGTCGCCACGCGATCTGGCAATTTGCCAGATGCCTTCAAATTCAATACTGTTAGACCCCAAATGCGCAGCATGTATAACCTTCGTAGGTTGATAAAATGCTCCATCTTCCATACATTCAGAAAACCCGTACGATGAGTTATGAGCATTTGGAGTATTGCCAAATCTCGTCGAGACTGAAATTGCGTGAGGTATGCCCGAGGCCTTAGCCAAAAGCTTGCAAAAACCGATAAAATTCAACGAATTTTACGAAAACAAAAATAGCTGACGACACCCTCACTGCCACCGCAGTGCATATGTGCAAAGTTTCGTGCAATCGGCTTGAAAATAGATATTTCTATTATAAACGTGCATACAAACAGACGAAGACGTACAAACAGACATTTAGCTTTATTTATAAGGCTGAAAACTAAGTTTTGCAACTTTTTTCACAACTTTCCTCTCTTTGGATATGGCGCACTCATATTTTGGCAATATATAGAGCGCAATGCTACGATTGCGCACAAACTGTTTGCATTTTGAAAACGAGTTGAAAAAATTCCAGGTATTCCTCGAAAATTAGTGAAATTTGAGAATTTTCGGGGTTTTAAGCCAAAATGAAGCCTACAGCAGCAAAAAGTGCACAGTAATCCGGAATCGTATACGAATTATTGCTAAGGTTGTTGGACTTGTTTGGCTCAACAAGAAAATATCAAAATTCGATACCATGTCGAGATTTGGCGCAATCACAAAGTCGAATCAGCCAGCTGTGCGCAAGAGTGCTGGGGACAACCGTCAGTGACCAAGGAGTCAAAACATCAAACTTTGCCAAGACTTCACCTAATAGGTTTATTTGACCTGCCAAACACGAATCTCATATTCATTTATTAAATTAACGTCTCCTTTCTTGTTCAGGTTTGAGACCCTATATAGTAGACCTACAGCAATCTTAAAAGCCCTTATCACGCAATGTCAGTATCGTTTTCGTGATCAGCACGTTGGACAACCCCCTTACAACCAAATTTTGGCCAATTCTGTCAAATTTTATAATTTTCCCCCTTACACCATATACCTACCGTATTCCCACTGCGACGCCAGAATTTGATAAAACAGCAGCTGCTCTTGTATCTTACGTCATAACATACAAAATGGTAAAATTTGAGTGTGCCATATTGAGAGAGAGGAAAGTTATTAGATAAGTTGCAAAACTTCTTTCCAACCTAACATATAGATAGCGTGTGCGTACATATGCCTTTACCACTCAGAATCTTATAGTGCGATTACAAAACCTATGCAGCTAAACAACCTTTTCCCGTGTTCGATATAGCCTATAGTCGTCCTCACCCCGCTAGTCGGTCAGTAGATGAATTCGAATTTAAACTGGAGCAGTCCGGTCGCGGCAGAGCGCGGCAGCCGAACCCTCAGTTCAGAACTATGCATGTTTCTTTTTAGTTTTATTACACTTTTGCTTATTACATGTACTAGCCAATGTTTATAGTCAACCTTGCGTTTTGCTATTGTTGAGTGTTGTTTCGCGCAATCATGCTCGGTTTTTGTTTGGATGTTTATTTAAGCTTCTAGAAACGATGCAGATGGCAAATTTTTGTGACATCGATCACTAAAACAACACTTCTCCACGTGTCATACACAAGAAAAAGATTTACATCAGAGGTTCCCATTGTATTGTTTCTGTTATTACTTGTATTCAGACTTGAAGTCACTAGCATAGCAGTGCAAAACAATGCTCGACAACAATAAAATAGTATTTTGAAAACTAATATACTTATAATACGAAGATTAACAAACAACTAAGTGAAAAAACCACAAAGAAGCATGCGCAAAACCTGAACTGAGGGTTTAAGCGTTGCGCTGTGCCGCTACTGGTCTGCTATTGTTCGAATTTGAATCCGTCCACTGACCGACTAATGGGGTGAGGATGACTATATTTGCGGATTATGCTATATAACCACTTAAGGAGCATGTGAGCCCCAACTTGTTGATGTTGTTCTTCTGGTTATGGTAAGCTATTTGATTGATACGGTATCGTCACTATCTTCAGATCTTGCCAGTCTGTACTAAGGGCTACTTCGATGAAGAACGAAGGTACGACAGAAAAGCTACAGACGATCGGAATTGGAAGCATAATCTTGAAAAAGGATTCGAAAACTTCTGCAAGGCTATTAACAAAACAATAGACCTGGTTAGTCTTACATCTTTCGCATCAATGCAATGGGCATCGAGTCGCTTGTCCTAAACTAATTGAAATCTTCACGATACATGTATTTTGTTCTCGTTGATACGAAGAGAAATATGTTACTGGAAATTGCCGTGTAACTTTCGCGGTATACTCAGAAATTTGTTTATTCATCCTCCGTAAAAGTTTTTCAGATATACGTTACTGATAAATCGAAGCTACAGCTCCTTGATTCATACGTGTTTTATGGTGTGTAAAACTCGGATAAAAACCGTATATTTAACATGCGATACTGGTGAGTAGTGATAGTTGACTCTTCTCTTCTCAAATTTTGTTTCATAGTATTTCGATTTTAGCGACGATTATCGAAGCAAAATGTACGAAACAGTAAAGATGTTTGCCAGTAGTAGCAACATTGGGCACACACACGCAGGCAATGGGGAAACGTGCAGGGTAAGGAAAGCAGTGAAAAGTATGATACCTTTCTTTCATGGACAGGCTCAAAACCAGAGGTTTGATTTGGTGCTAGTACAGTTCGTTTTTGTAATCTAATTTGAAATAATTGTTATAAGGGGATTTTTTCACAAAGTCACCAGTGGTCGGCACGGGGTGGCTTCCCGAAATTGCAAAAAACGAAGTCCCCTTTGACATCACTATGAAACTACGACATTCGCCATGATATTAGGTGGGTCCGAAAGTTCATGCCGTTTTTTAGACCTATTATCGTTGAAAATGATGGTAGACCAATCGTTCAAACATTATCCGATAAAGAATTTCTTCCTCTTTCCAGCAGCTATGTTTCCGTTGCGCTGAGATGATTGCCGAAATTCAAAGCCCTTCATTTTACCATGTCTAACTTTCGCTCATCTTAGGAATTTTCATTTTAGACTTTTGAAGGCGCTGTAATAACCGCTTAATAAAACAAACTTTTTTCAAATTAATGAAATATTTCGCTTTTTTTAGAAGCTTGTTGAATTATTTTACTAGAGCAGTGAATTTTGAAAAAGTTGCATGACACATAATTGCACCAAACACTGCAAATTCTTCAAATTACCAAAGTTCTAATATTCGAAAATTATCACTAGCATTACGATGTAAATGGGCGATTACGGCGTGGAAAAAAGAGCTTCTGGGATTTCGACTTTAACCCTGCGCGGCCGTAAAATTTGGAAAAACAGCGATTTTGGCTGCAAAAGTCGCACTTTTCGAAAGGGAAAAATAGCTGTCAGAAAGAGGAGGAAAAGATGCATCGAATGGTACCTAAACTATTCAACGTCTGATGTGCGAGGTAAGAATGAGCCAAATATAAAATTTAGTCACTTTAGAAAGTATATTTTAGTAATTCCAGAAAACATGCCAAAGAGATGAAAGAATTGCAATGATTTGCAAAAGGTTTTCCTTATCAAGTGGTTATTAGAGCACCTTTGAAAGTCTAAAATGAAAATTTGAAAATTAGCGAAAGTTGTACATGGTAGGGGTGCTAGTTTTCGGCAATTATCTCAGCGCTCGTCGAAGCAGTTACAACGGAAACACAGCTGCTGGAAAGAGGAAAAAATTCTGCATCGGATACTCTTAAAAATATTTGTCTATCTTTATCTTGAACGATTTTAGAATAACTTCCATGTTCCATTTTCTTTGAACCTTGGCATTGTTGTAACTTGTCAGTTATGTTGTGCCATATAAGGTTTGTTATGGTGGCAACTTTATCCAATCGCCTAACGTTTTAACGGCCTCCGTCGTCCTCAGAGGCCTAGAATAGATTCAAAGTATATTCTGCGGGACCAGGCCGACAAATGCCTCCTCTAATATTGCTAGTTGCGACGTTTCGGGTTTACTTCACAGAAATTGGTAATACGGAGATGAACCTACCGTTGTATCTCCGCTATATGCGACGTCCACCGGAAGTAAGTGACCGTGGCAGACGACTGAGCTACACAGTGAAGCGTACAGTGGATATTATCTACACGCTATAGCTCGCATAAGGATACGAAGGGTAAGAAATCAGCAGTTACAGACAGGCACTCGTTCTTATTGTTCATTTCTGGATTTTTGGCAGATATCCAGAAAGCTTCAAACGTCTTTCTAGCTGAGATCTCTTTTTAATAGTCAGTGTAGTACACTTGATTGATTTCAAAATCATTTCCATCATAAACTTTATTTCTGTGCCTACAGTGGAGTGATCAGACTTTACCTTTTTTTACTCGCCAAATGTTCTTTTACTCGTATGCTTAGTACTCGTTCTGTTTTACCAATATACAGATTACAGCGGGTCATCGCATCTGGTACACGACTCCCACTTTCACGTTTGCTTGTAAAAGCTTCATTGCACGATTGCCTCAATTCTTTTTATAGAGATTTTTCGCGAATGAGGGGTTATTTTGAGTGAAGGACACTGCGGATGTAGTAAAAATCAGACGGTACTGATTAATTTTTGATCTAGGGGCTGGGAGTTGGTACAGGGAGCTAAATGACGGCGATCATGAGTAAAATTTACTTAATGAATTTCAACGATTTGGGAAGTCTTGAGCTACAAGTCTGGGAGTTAATACAGAGGGGGGGGGGTAAGTGAGGGTGCTGATGATGAAAAAAATTCACTTTATTCTATTGTTTGGAAAACTTTGAGCTACGAGGCTGGAAGTTGGTATAATGGAGTAGACCGAGGACGCTAATCTCTAGATATAAAGTGCTGGGCTTAATTACAAAGACACTCTAGAATTCGCAATACTTTTCGTTTTTGTCAATGAATCTTTCTTTGATGTATTGTGCGGATGTTAACCTTCTATGACCCCATAAAACGGCTTCCAATCTCGTTGCGTTTGAACGAAGGAAAACTGAAAAGTTTGAAAAAGCTCTCAAAGAAAGCCGGACAAAAAAGACACTTGGTTTTTCGAACACTATCACATTCCTAACTCTCAAATTTTTCTTGCACAGTTACACTTCCTGAAACATGAAACATTTGCAACACCTATGGCCTGTCATTCTATTCAAAGAGAAGTGATTACTGCATTTCAGCTTTTGAAACCATCAAAACTTAATCTGTTTCAACAAACAACTGGTTTAAGGAGTTTTCAAGCTCTTGTTTATTTTGAATGATAAACAGAAAATCTACTGAGTGGATGCGGTAAAAAGCGCGCTTCCATAAACTCTGCATAATCGCTGATATTGACGGACAATTCCAACCTCACCATAGGGTTGCCACGCTTTTACTTCATGAAACTCTGTTTGCAATGTTAACGAAGCGCTGGACTTGATTCATTACATTGCCTACATGGTGATGCAGCTGCAACAACTTTCAAATTTTCCCTAGTGATGCGTTTGCGATTTAGTCTTGAAATACTTTCCATGAAAATTCTTTCCGAGCAAAAGGATCGACATAGTTATAGATCTTTCCCTATTCCTTTCTATATTACTGAATGCAACCCGACAATTTCCAACATCTGACGTAACTTGATCTAACAATATTCCACAAAGTCGGGCTCGCATTCACTTGACCAGACTTAAAAGGTTCAACAAACATCACAACAGCAGAGAACAAAATCCGTAAGTTACCACTGGCCATGTTCAAAGGACGTATTTCTACGAGAAAAAGAATTTGTTGGAAAGAATAGCAAAAAAAGAATGTAAAGCGAAAAATCTCGTTGATCAGATGTTTCTTTGAACTTGCGAGGGCAACCCGAGCGGCGTTGCGTATGTGGCGGAAATACCCATGGATAGTGTTACAGACACATACTCTAGAACTTGTAAAGTAAATTCAACGGTTGAACAAGCATGAAAGGAAGGAGGAATAGGTGCCTTAAATGGATTATGAAGAAAAAGAGATGAGAAATGCTCAAATAAAAAGGAAGGTCATAGGACATGCTGAAAAATCCCCGCGCGCTGCAGTGTACTGTAAAGCTGGAAAGGATCCAAAAGCGCACTCGCGCAGTGGTGTGATCTGATCACACCAGTCGAGAATTTTAGGAAAATCTTGAGCTACGGAGCTGGAAGTTGGTTTATGGGTGTGAGGGCGTTGCTTGTGAATAAATCGGCTTTAGCCGGCTATGTCAGCAAGTTTTGGATATGGTTGCTCCAGTTACTTAATAAATTATTCGAAATTCGACTCCCAGTGTTCGATTATAATTGATATTGTTCATTCGATACTTTTGATTTTGCGATTTTATTCGGGAGTCATTCATTCGAGAAATTTCGAATTTATTCGATATTCGTTTACTCAAGATTTTTTTATTTTCAAGTTTATCAGATATTCGTTTATTCAAAAATTCTCATTTTCGAATTTATTCGATACTCAATTATCCAATGATAAGATTTCGAATTCCCTAGTATAATTTACAGTCAACCTCATGAGTGCGTCACTTATCATTTTGACATTATATGTTGTAAAAGTCTATTATCGTTCAAAATATTTCACAAGAGAAAGGAGGCGTGAAGTGACAAGAGAATACACATGAAACAGATGCGACGTGCTTCTATGTATACGCTGCTGCATGATAAAGGCGGAATATCTTTAGGCGTGAACGCGGCTTTTTTAGTCGCAGTGCACATGAGGCGCAGGGTTTACAACAGTGGGTATACGCGCGCGCACGGTGCGGGAAGTTTCTCACCCGAGTCATATTCTCGCACCTAAGTGATGTGCCTGCCAGGCACATCCGGAGTCGCTATAATTGCAAGCTCCTTAGGAGACCAAGACATCGCAAGCCCCGCCCCTTCTCCATTGCACCAGATGATGAAACCGCGATTTTAAAGAAACTTTCGAAATCGAAGTTGAGAAGCGAATATGCTTCAATCAAGACCAAATTTCGGATTTAGGAGTTTCGAGGTTGCTCTTTTTATGAGTGATATTTGTTTTTTGCAAAGTCAACGTTCAGCTCTGCTAATGCTTTACTAGGATCGAAATTCGGATGCGTATGAAATTCAGTCCTGAGTGCCAGAATATGGTTGAATCAAATTAGGTTGAAGCAAACTTCAAGCTGGCACGTGTGTGAAAATTATTTGTATCTGGAATAAGTTAAATTTTTTGTAATGAGACCGCGGAAACCCCAAAGTCGAATATCAGTCTGTATTCAGGATAAAATTTATTCAAATGTATGCCATGAATATTTTTTGTTAGAGTCCACTCATAGTTTTGGAAGGTTGATGTGAAAGCGATACAATTTTCTTAGAATATTTTGATTCTGATTTCTGAAAGTGGCACACAATAACTTTGCAATAAACCACTGATGATGTTTTCTTCTTTCAGTGCTTATTAAACGATATTTTAGTGGCTTTTCCAGTGATATTGAGTGCTTAAAAACTGAAAACCTGCTGAAAACCAAACCAAATTTGAATTTCGTTGATTTCAAAATAATAAAGATGTTTTTCTCTACTGTTTGACACCACTCCGAGTTTTCTGGGTCTTCTATGAAGCTTTCTGGCATTCAACCAGCCTCGATGACAGTAACCTGTGATACATCAGGTTTCAAGAAACACTGACTAGGTCATTATCAGCGCTGTACCTTGACATATTCTTAAGACTGAATTCAAGGAAGGAAGCACTACGGAATCACGTATGTACTCCCGCATCTGGCATTCAATTTCTATGGAAGTAATTCGGTTATTGTGAGGGAAACGTTTCTGTCTCCAAAAATTGTTCACAAAGTCAAATCGCTATTGATAGCACAAAACAACTTTGTGGAAAAAGCAAATTTAAGAACCCGTAAATCCGAACTTTGGCCTTGACTCGGAAAAAAAATTTTGAACCTCTAAGATCGCTAAATCCGAATTTCGATCTTAGTAAAGCATTAGCTGGGCTGCACGTTGACTTTGCAAAAAACAAATACCACTAGTGAAAAGAGCAACCTCGAAGACCCCTAAATCCGAAATTTGGACTTGATTGGAGCAAATTCGCTTCTGAACTTCGATTTTGAAAGTTTCTTTGAAATCCCCGTTTCATCATCTGGTGTAGCACTAGATAAGGGGGCAAGGCTTGCGATGTCTTGGTCTTCTGAGGAGCTCGTAATCATAGCAACCTCGGATGTGCCTGGCAGGCACATCACTTAGGTGCGAGTATATGGCTCGGGTGAGAAACTTCTGCCCCCCCCCCCCCACGCGCCGCGTTCGCGCCCGCTCAACTAATACCGCTTCTGCGCCTTCGTCATGCCGTAGCCTTTAGATACTATGCTTTGGACCAAATCGAATGATTATTCGATTATTCGAATAAATCATTCGAATGCGAATGGTTTAAAAATTCGGATACTTGATAGTCGAATATTTGGAAATTCTCATTTTCGAATGCTATTCGAAAGTTGCGAAAATCTCAACTTTCGAATATTCGATAGTCGAATATTCGATGGTCATTAATTCGATCATTCCGAGTCTATCGAATGTTTAAAAATTCGATAAGAATTGACTATTTAAAATTTGATGAGCATGGAATATTCGGAAATTCATCCACAACATCTGCGGGGTGTTCCAAGAGTATCTACACACTTTTGATTACTAATACCTCTTATGAAGCTTTTACCCACTTTTGGGTAACATCTCGTAGTGATGAATTGATTTCAGCTTACAAGTACAGCAGAAGCCAAATGTTTTTCTTGTGTGTTATCATAGTAGAAACTTCAGCATATAGAGCAATGCGAAATAAGATATCCATAAAAATCTCCTTAAAAAGATCTAAAACCTTTGTTCAGAGTATCGCGTATGCTGATTTTGCTAGGCACGAGTTTTCAAGCTTTTAAGTGTGCAATAACATTTTAAAAGCGTTGAAAAACATTTGCTGCGTGTACCTGGCATAAGTTGGCATTACGGTTGAGTGCAATATGAGCATACTTTCGATAAAAAAAGCCATGTACTCTGGTAACCTTCACTTTGAGCGTCATGATAGAACACAACCTTCACTTGGAGAAAAGTACGGAAGTCATCCGAAGCAAAGCCCCGGAATTAGGGCATAACTAATGAAATAGCCATTTAGGGATGTATGTGAATGAAGCATATATAGCAGTGACATTCAAAGGAAGCTCAAAAAACCGAAGGATTGCGCTTTTATGGCCTTTTTTGCTGAAAAGAAGGTTTTTATTCAAAAATCCAATTACAAACAGGACAAAATTTTTCACATAACCACTCTTTGAACTGCGATTGAGCTTTGGAAGTTTATGAAAGCCGCTGGAGTTCAATGAGAACGAGAAACTGCGCTCAAATCTTGCGCAGAGAATCGCCACATAAATGCTGGTCTATCTCATTATGGAGTGACATTCGAGACCCGCGACGTTGTCAGTGCTCCTGGCCGTCTTATGAGGATTACAACGATATATAATGTTGCAGGGTTTCGCTGAGACCCCGCGAAGATCCACGAACAAAGCCAAATGCCCGGTCGGGTCTGGTCTATCTCCGCTGCTCGTCTGGTCTCCGCGCACTGCTCGCTACCTCGCTATCTCAAATGCGGGGCGGGGCATTTGGCTTTGGCACCCTTTTCTTCGTTGTTCGGAGCTCAATTTCGACAATCTATATATCATATCAAAGCTCTTGATTTCTTTTTTCACGCTGACAGCGTCGCAAGACTTCTTGATATGATTCAAACGAGAAATCATCTGAAAAAAGACGTTTCCAAAAACTTCTTGTTTTTTCTTCAATTTAACCCTTTACTTGGTTTTTTGTGCATTCGATATGTCTTGTTTCTGTCTATGATGTAAACAGCGCCATTAAGCTTACTTCTTTGCTTATGCCGGTTTTTTGTGAAAATTACAAAAAAGTGCGTTTTTCTTTACTTTCTCATTTACCGCTTTTGCAACGAACTTTCTCCAGCTTGGACAATACTTGCTCAGAATGATGAGCGGAAGAATCCAAACAACGTCGCAGCGTACGAAACGACTATGCGGTGGTGAAAATTTAAAACAAGCATCAAAAATCAGGTTGGCGTCGATGTGCAACATAATTTTTCAGACATGTTTAACGTGTTCAATTCAGTTGTTGACAAGTTTTCCTTCTTTCGGTCTCTCAACTACCGCGACAGCTTTTTTTGTGGAAAAGAACTTCGTACTTGTCGCCACCCAATTTAACCGGCAATCTGAAGACAAAATCGTGCATTAACCACAAGTTAAGGTTTCATATTTGGTGATGGGCTGACCTCTACTTTATATGAATTTTTCAAGTTTCCTGATTTAATTCATATCTCTAAATTTCCATGTTTTTCTGAAACAAAAAACTCTTTATAGGGGCAGGAACTCAAACAACTATCACTTTCTAGCCTCTGTCTCTTGACTATCGAAGGTATGATTATGAGTGAGTGTCTTTAGGAGTCTAATGTAAGACCTTCAGCCCTTTTGATGCCCAAGCCTTATTGCTTTCGAGCAAACGGCTCTTGATGTCTCAAAACCCTATTCAATTTTTCTACGGTAATTTCACAATAGTGAGAAGCGATTGGCAAATCGCTCCATACTGTATGTCTAAGTTGATGTTAGCCTACAGGTTTACATATTGTTGGGATCCCTGTTATCAATCCACAACTCTCAGTGAGGATATATACCTTATTTTCTGGAGTAAGCCGCATTTCTTTTCGCCGCGCGCGGGCTGAAATGCGATGCCGTTCGCGATGCGCGAAGCCGCACAAGCAGCATCTACTATCTATCTCGCCTGGTAATCTAATACAAGCTTTCTGCTTTCGTTCTTTATTTGGTTTTTTCGCAGGTGTATTTGTTTGTTACAAAATTCTCTACCTTCTCATTTATTCTTCAAGAATCCGCTGAACAATAAAAGAACGTTCGAATACCAGTAGTAACATGGAATCGAAAGGTGATAAGCTTCAAACCGGTAAATCAAAATAAAAGAAAGCACAACTTCAGCACCAGTAACATCATTGAAAAAAAAGGAAAGCACAGTCAAACAGTAGCATCATTTAAGAAAGAAAACACAACCTAAACATCCGCAAAGTCATATGAAACAAGAAAAAAAGTGAAGACATGACTATCCGTACTAGAACGCACCGAGATTTCAGTTTGCTAAATAGCTCTTTTCAAAGGTGCTTTCGCGCCATTGTTCGCTGCGGCAGGTGCGGCTTATACTCCGGAAATTAGGGTAATCTTTTTTATGAAACTCGAAAAACCTCTTCATAACCGTCACGGCAGTGCGTTTTTAGGTTCTTAGATCTCTTCACGTCACCAGTTAACCGTTTTTTTCATAGTAAATTGTAAAATAAAAAAGTGTCTGTTCTTGATACTTTGATGAGCCACTATTCTTGGATGTTTTGGTCTCTCATAGGCACTCTCTGACTTAAGAATAGTATTTGAAAATCGAATAATATTCGAAAACCAAATAGCATTCGAAAACCGAATAATATTCGAATTTCGAATAACGAATGATATTGGATATTATTCGATTCGAAAATCTCGTTTTCGATTAATATTTGATAGTTGAATATTCAAGAATTTCGATTTCCGGATATTATTCGATAATCGAATATATTCGGAATAAATTTCGAATTTCCCTAAGCATAGTAGATACTCGAAAATAAGATGATATAACTACTTAGAAGGCAGAAAATACTCTCTAGCTTATCCTTTCTCATTTATCAGCTACGAATAACCCAAAAAGCAAAAAATAAGCAAAGAAAACTAAAAAGCACTTGTGGGAACCCGGATAGTAATTGTTGACGCACAAGCGCTGTCGCGTCTGCAGGAGCACTATATTAAGTAGGAAATCCACTCGACTGTACTCAGCAGTTGGCTTTGTAACAATCTCGTAATTTTAATACGTATTCCATTCGAATGCGAATTTGAATAAATCATTCAAATAAAATCTATTCGAAAATCCTGTTTTGATTATTCGTGTTTTCATGTTTTATTCGACCTCGTTTTTAAAAAACACGTGTTTCGAGTTCTATGCGAAAATAAAAACTCCAAATACCGAATTCCAAAGGCGAATATATTCGAATGTTTTATCCAAATGATAGTATTGTTGGTACATCATATGAAACATTCCAAGTTCGGCAGTTTCTGAGTCTTCATGACGGATATTAGTGTATGTCATGTTTCAGCGACAACCAAGATCTTATCAATCCTTTATTGGCTAACGTTTGGGCGATTTCGCTATTGTCAGAGCCTGCAAAGTCGATGTTTACGTAATCTCCATTCTCAGATGTCAAAAAAAGCTAGGCTGATATTTGATCGAGACACAGTAACATCGAAGACCACGCCAGCTGATACCAACGAATGACAGCTCGAGAGCCGCAAATACACAAATTCTAATAAGACCATTCCTCTGCTCTTTTTATATGTGCTGATTCTATATCAAATCCGCATAAGGACTGATAGCACGTTAGCTCTTGCTGATAGCAATGCACTCTTCTTTAGCGTTCATTTTTGGATTTTTTGCCGATATCCAAAGCGCCTCTAAAGTTTTGCATGCTAGAGTATTAGGCTCAGACAATAAGATCTTGACTTCAATTTACATTATCGTGCCGTGTCATGCGATACAGCCCAGGGGCGTGTTCGAGTTTAATTTTTGTCGCCTTTCAAGATGTCCTTTTATCCGGCAGCAAAGAGAGCGTCCTGTTTCACCAATGTAAATATCATTACTTGATAGACATCTTATATATAAAGCTGAATGTCTGTTTGTCTGTCTGTCTGTATGTCTGTATGTCTGTATGTCTGTATGTCTGTGTGTGCGTATGTTCCGAATAGAAAATTCCATTTCTGAACCGATCCGGATCAAACTTGGCACACATACACTTCGGGCCCCGGCGCGTGTCATAGGCTACTTTTCGTCATCGATCGATATCGATTTTACCGATTTTTACGATTTTTTTGCAAAGTTTGAGCTACGGGCTGGGAGTTTGCGCAGGGGGGTAATCGAGCATGCTGATTACGAATACAGTATTAGTTTTCAGGATTATCGATTACTTTTACAGATTTTATCGATTTTTTTGCAAAGTTTGACCTGCAGGGCTGAGAGTTTGCACAGGGGGTAATCGAGCATGCTGATTACGAATACAATATTAGTTTTCAACATCATCCATTAATTTTATCGATTTTTTTGCAAAGTTTGAGCTACGGGCTGGGAGTTTGCACAGGGGGTAATTGAGCATGCTGATTACGAATACAGTATTAGTTTTAAAAATCGTCCATTAATTTTATCGATTTTTTGCAAAGTTTGAGCTACGGGCTGGGAGATGGCGCAGGGGGATAATCGAGCATGCTGATTACGAATACAATATTAGTTTTAAAAATCGTCCATTACTTTTATCGATTTTATCGATTTTTTGCAAAGTTTGAGCTACAGGGCCGGGAGTTGGCACAGGAGGGGTAAGTGGGCATGCTGATTTCGAAAACAACACAGGGAACGGGAAATGAAGTGTAGAAGTGGGCACAGGGAAAGGCTGTACAGGGATAGGGATGGGACCTTTATTACAGTGCTTTCACAGAGCCGGGCGCAGCCGGGTAAGCAAGCTAGTGTAATAATATAAACTACACTACACCTAAAGTCATGCAATCACCCTCTTTGCCGAAGAGACAAGCTATGCAATTTGGAGTCAAGCACGTTGGATCGTATATGTTTCGTATCAAGCGTCCTTGGAAGTGGTGGGCGGTATGTTGATGACTCTCACAGCACTTGCCAGGTTCTTTGTAAGCAGGACTCTTCCAGTCCAGCTAAGACAATGCTTTGGTTCTTTTCTCGGCCTCGACATCCGGAAGAATCTTAACTTTCAATGCTAGAAGCATCTTTTCAATTACTAAATCATTCCTCTTCAAAATTGAATGAATCAGTGTCGCAGAAAAGTTGCTAGGATTGTCGTCGGCATTACCATCAACAAGTCACCGCTAGCAACTTGAGTTTGAGAAGCAGAAACAGTGTTAAGTTACGGGTAGAATCTGAGTATTTGAATTACCGGAGCGGAAAGGCATGAGTGATGTGAGGTTATCGATTGAGGAAAACTCAGAGAACTAGACTAATGTTAGAATAGAGACTCGAGAAAGAAAGAGTTGCTTTGAGGAGTTAGAAAAGGAAATGAATCAAAGAGGAATGGAATGGAATTTCAAAAAGAATATACAAGAAATTATGAAAACGAAATATAGTATACAAAGCAGTGTTAAACGCAGCGCTCACCGTCACCGCATGAGGGAAGACTATTAACCTTTATTCTATACCACATAAAGGCTGTGTCATCCTGCTTCGGTTGTGCGAAGAGGCTATGAACTATACTTTGGACCGAATCGAATAAATATTCGAGTATTCGAATAAAGTATTCGAGTAAAACTTATTCGAAATTCGATTATTCGAAAATTTCAAAACCTCGAATATATTCGATATTCGCTTATTCGAAAATTGCCAATTTCGAATTTAATCGATTATTAGGTTATTCGAAAATTTTGATTTTCGAAAATATTCGAACATTCGAATATCTATTTTCAGTGGTTATTCGATTATTCGATGTTTTCGTGCAGTCGAATAACTACATGACAGCGTCACATTTATGATTCCTATATCAGCAAATATCGTTTGTTATTCAAGTTGCCCACTACATCTAGTCCTTCACTATGCCAAACACTCGACATAGTCGATGCAAAGTATTCAATTATTCAAATTTTTTTCTCGATTGTATTCGATTAATCGAATCTTTTTCATTTCGAATATATTCGATACTAGCTGGCATACCCGGCTCCGCCGTATGTTCCGATTAGAAAATTCCATTTCTCAACCGATCCGAACCAAACTTGGCACACATACACTTCGGGCCCCGGCGGGTGTCACAGTCCACTAGTAGCCTATGACACCCGCCGGGGCCCGAAGTGTACGTGTGCCAGGTTTGGTCCGGATCGGTTCAGAAATGGAATTTTCTATTCGGAACATACGTACACACATACAGACAGACAGACATACATACATACAAACAGACATTCAGCTTTATATATAAGATTCGATTATTCGACAGTCTTTATACAGGGTGTCTCAAAAGTAAGTACACACTTTTCAATCGTTAATAACTTTCTTCCCATTGCGTCATTTCCCACCATTTAAGTACCATTCTGTAGGGGAGGCTTCAACTTAGATTCGCAGTATCGAGCGAATCACCAATCTCTCTTCATTACTGTAGGATTACTGTGGGAACTTAGACAAGGATTTTAGGCTATTGGAAGCCATATTCTGCCTCGGAACAAAACCAAACAAGCTAAAAACTTTTATATCAAGGTACTGGAAGTGCTAATTTCAAATATGAAATTTCCACTTTACTATGATGCTTTTTTCTGAAGTTATCCCTGGTAAACCGTAATATCCAAATTCTCAATATTTGTTAGAAGTGTGATTTTACCGTCAAAAAAGCTGAAAACAATTGTGAAAAGTTGTGTAGTGGAATCAGGGTGCGCGAAAACCCTAGTAAGACGATTTTGCAGATTTTTGAAAAAATTTTGTCAGATGGCATATTTCACAAAAGTTCCACATGCCGAAAGTTCTCACTGTAATTTACAGTAATGAAGAGCGATCGGTGATTCGCTCGATACAGTAAATCTAAGTTGAAGTCTCCTCTCCGCAATCTCTCGCAGAGAGATTTTCGCAACAGCCTCGCATCTCATCGCGCTGAGGTGCGAGAATTCCCTCAGAGGTCGAGCTATCGCCACATATTATATATCGATCAAAACGAAAATTTGTAGTTTATTAGTAATATACATTACAAAAAATATACAAAAACAAAAAAAGTTAAATAAATCAAAAAACACACAAAAAATCACAAATGAAAATGACAATCAAAGTTACAATTTTACATCCGCACTGCTGTCAAATGGTTTTCTCTGTGAAAAATTTCGACATTTTAATACAAAAACTATTTATAGAAGCTGTTGGTATGTAATTTCCTGTCTCATATTCTTCTCTAAAACTGCGCATCGCATCGATAATTTTATTTCGGCGCAACACATCCTTCTTTCTTAATGGCTTCACGCTTCGAGGATGCTGAAATTTTTTTTACAAATGCATAGGACTAGAAAATATCAAACAAAAAATTTGAGCAACGTCCAAGACATGGAGAAGAGTGCCTAGCGCGACAACTGATATTCTTTGTAAGCACTCGAGAAGCTGCTCGAAAGGAGGGTGCGTTCTTCTCCCTAATAAACCGCGCAATTTCCTAGAAATTTAATGTACTGGAATTTCAGAAAAATTTCGAAAAAGAAATGAAATATACTTATGGAACGCTTCGGCCGCGTTTGTAGTCCTGAGCTCCTCTATGTCTCCATATGTGGCACAGTTTTTCTAATATCTGACCTAGTCGGTGTTAGAAGTCTTCTGCCCCAAAGGTCACAACGAATTGTGCCAAAAAATCATTCATCAATCTATTTTATATTTTTTATGAACTTACTCCACAATATTATGCTTTCAATTTAATTTTGTAATCATTCCATCAATTTATTTATTTAACTTTTATTTGTTTTTGTATATTTTTTGTAATGTATATTACCAACAAACTACAAATTTTCCGCTGTGTTGATCGATATATAATATGTGGCAGTAGCTCGACCTCTGAGGGAATTCTCGCACCTCAGCGCGAGAGGTGCGAGGCTGCTGCGAAAATCTCTCTGCGAGAGATTGCGAACGACGAGAGCGCGCTTACGGTAGCTCAGCCGCGGCGTTGGTGCCAGCTCTGGCGGCTGGCTGCGGCACCAGGCGGCTGCCTGGGTAACACTTGCACGCCTCCCGCTCTGTTGTTGTAACTGAAAATAGACTTACGCACTCTACCAATTTCATCAGAAAAAATATCGGCAAACTGACTTTTTTTTACTTAGGGCCGCATTCATTAACATTTCCAATGGGGAGGGGATCGCAGCTTAGAAAGAAAGCTTCATATCCTGAAGATCTATTCGTAGTTATTCCCACCATCGTTACTATGAACATCTTGTGCAGGAGAGAAAAGCTTATAAGCCGCATTTTCTAGTATTTGTTATGATCCCCTGATGATCCTTGGTGACCGACCGTCTTTTCTTTGAAGTCATTTTTCTTTCTTCAGAGTTAGCGAAAACATTCCAAGGTTGTACTGAACATCTAACAGAACAGCGCCAAGCACGTTGCTGATAAGAACAGATGAGTTTTTAAAAAACTGAATTTTTCGATAAACCCCAACATTCAACTTATGGTTCATCGCAAATTTCATGACTTTAATACATCATCTGCTCTCATCAGCAACATGCTTGGCACCGTACTGTTAAATGTTTAGTACCACTTTAGACTGTTTTCGCTAAGTCTGGAGAAGGAAAAATGACTTTAAAGAGAAAACGGTTGGCCGTCGGGGACCATCAGGGGGTCACAAAATGTTAGAAAATACGGCTCATCCAGCTTTTTGCTCCTGTGTGATATGCTCATAGTGAAAGATGATAGGAATACCTACGGATGGATAGATAGCATGAAATCCAGAAGTTCGGAGCTTCAGAATATGAAACTTTCTTTGTAAGCTGCGATCCCCTTCCAGCGGGGATGTTAATGCACGCGGACCTTACTCTTATCGTCTCCCCGCCTCCCTCAGCTCCCAGTTTCACCCCCCCCCCCCGCCCCAACTCCTTCGTTTTGTATTTCAAACATAAGCATTTGGCACAAAATCAATCACTGCAATTCTTCTTCTACAGCGATTTCTATGACAGCAGCATTTTTTGTTCATGCCCCTCCATAACAACATTATCGAAGCATTTGCTTATGACGAGCATCATCATATAGTCATCTTCCCTTCATTACAGCGTATTTGGATAGAAAAATATGAATTGCAATTTGTTTTTAGCTATAGTGATAGAGGGTTGAAAAGGAGTTGAATGATAAGATGTCGTTCTCGAGGGTTATCTTTTGCTTTGATCTTAAACTAATTGATTATTACCCTATTTTCAGGTGTATAAGCCGCACCCTTTTTGCTCTAAACGCGAGCAGACCCAGGCGTGCCGCCGCGCATGTGTCTCGCAAAGCGGTCGCCTTATCGCATGCTGCTCTCATTTAACGCGCTCCCTGGTGACAGTCAGTCTTTTGGCGTGTTCGCCTTTCGAGCGAAAAGGGTGCGGCTTATACACCTGAAAATAGATTACATTTTAGATTTTTAGAAGAAACATCTGATCAATTTGATATTCTACGCTTACATCATCGGCATGTGCGTAATAGAAACCAGGCGGTTGAAAAATGTGCTCACTTAGGGCCGCATGCACTAACATGGCCGCGGGGAGGGGATCGCAGCTTGAAAGAAAGCTTTATATTTCGAAACTCCAGATGCTTGGATTTCACGTTGTGTACCTGTGCGTAAGTATTCCTACTATCCTTCACATGAACATGTTGAACAGGAGCGAGAAGCTGTACAAACCGCATTTTCCAGCTTTTGTATGATCCCTGATGATCCCCGGCGCTTTTCTTTAAAGTCATTTTTCTTTCTCCGAAGTTAACGAAAAACTTCCAAAGTTGTGCAGATTATCTAACCCAACGGTGCTAAGCATGTTGCTAATAAGAACAAATGATGTTTTGGAGTCATGAAATTTTCGATGATCCACAGGTCGAAATTTGGGGTATACCGAAAAAGTCAATTTTTCAAAAATTCATTTGTTCTCATCAGCAACATGCTTAGCACTGTTGTGTTAGATGTTTAGTACAACTTTGGAAGGTTTTCGTTAACTTCGGAGAAAATAAAAAGGCTTTGAAGAATAGATGTTCGTCCCCCAGGGATAATCAGGGGATCCTACAAAAAGCTGGGAAATGCGGCTTGTACAGCTTCTCGCTTCTGCTCAATATGTTCATAGTGAAGGATGGTGGGAGTACTTACGGATAGGTAGACAGCGTGAAATCCAGGTATCCGGAGCTTCAGGATATGAAGCCTTCTTCTGAAGCTGCGATCCCCTCCCCAGCGGAAATGTTAGTGCATGCGGCCCTTAGTGATCAGTTTTCTATCTCCTCAAGACATATCAAAGTTCTGTACCTTGTAATTATAGTAGTATCAGCCATTCAAATCTCTGTATTACTGTACTACTGCGGTAAGAGGTCACTGCAAGTGCTAGAGCTTTTCCATTCAAGGACAGCGTATTTGAAACAAACCTGTTAAAGACCTGTTAAAGGGAGTCACTGCTTTTTGATAAATACTGTACTTAGTGAAACAGCAAAAATCAGTGATAAGAAAATGGCTTGAAAATTCCCCTTTACGACAAAAGCACGCTTAGGCTATTAAGAGGAGCTTTGGTGAGTTTGAGACTCTTCCAAATCAAAATGATGACTAGAGGGCTTCACCTAACACTGAGAATGAAAAATGTTCGATTTTGTAAATTTGCCTTTCCTTGCTAGATTAGACCTCCCTAAATACTACCGTAAGACCCACTTAAACCGTGAGAAATTAACTGTCAATAAAGTATGAATATGTAATAATATCCAAGGCTTGTTGGATGTGAATTTGCAGTTTTGTAGAGCTTTCAAATCATACTAGAAGAAGCCATTTCTTTTCTTCAATGAAGACTTAAGAAATTCGCAGACATATTCATAAATAACTTCATATTTAAGTCATAATGTTCATGCTTCAGAATCTTCTTCATGAATCATCCATGTGAAAGCGCTTCGTATGCCATTGTTTCTGTTTTCAGTAATAATCATACACGAATTCTTGGCATTTTTTGCTCTTTGACATAGCATCGGCATCATTTCATCATTTCAGAAAGACAAATTACACTTGTTAATAACACATGTGAAATCTTTTTCGTTAGAGGACAAATGATGATTAAAGTGAAATCGTCTGCACGGATAACTGTGTGGCCTGATTATAGGAAAAAGGACATAGATACAATTCTGCGTTTTTAGCCCAATTGAAACAAGAGAATAATGTTGGCATCCAGGAAATTCAAGCTAATGTGTACGAACTTCAACCCTTGCAACTTTTTGAGAAACTGATGGGAGTTAGTAAAATCCGTCTAACTCAGTTAACTTTTGTTGCCTAATCTATGATACTTTCACCAACCGAAATTTGTGAAAAGGTTACGATAAACAACGAATATGAGAGACCAGACATTTTTTTGCATTTTTGCACAATCACGATATTTCGTCGAAAAAGTCCTACAGTTTCAATTCCTCTTTGCCACATAAATCGTTCATTCTAGAAGCGGATCATTTTTTGACAGTTTAGGTAGAAAATACCTACACCTGTGAGTCAGCCTCTTTTTAGCGTACCTTATAATGGCCAACACAAGAAATCATTAGTGTTATTATCAAACTCCTTTGCTCAAACCAGCTATTTAAGCAAAAAAGTGTAGTGGTCTTTTTCTTCAAACAAGATATCAGATCGTAGGTGTTCCAAATGTTTTTCAAAAAGGTAGTGTACAAAAAAATAAGAATCAAAATGCAATGGCTGGAAAAAGCAGGTGGATTTCTAATTAGTGCCCAGCTTTCGGTACGGGATTTTTCGAATTTTTCTATTTTCTCCTTTCGAAATCAAAAGATCGGAAGCCGTTTCATCGAATCATGGTAAACTACGATGCGCACAGTGAAGTAGCAGACAGGTACATGGAAAAAATGCAAATTACGGTAACCTGAGTGATTCATAACATTGCCCAGCACTGTATATTTATGAGCTCAAGTCTAATTAGGACTGAAAATAATGGCCACAATGATGAAAAGAATATGGGGAGGACGACTACCATCGAAACATGGCATGGAAAAACCAAAAATGAACTTTTCGCAGAGCGCCATACATGATGGGGACTACCCTGCATATCCTACCACCTTGGTTTTTCTTACTTGTGAAAGGATTATAACGATTATAGCACTGCGACATGCGCGCTCCGAAACTAAGACGGAACTCGCAAACCTTGGCTGAGCTTGAGATCTCTCTCAGTACTTTTTGGATTGCTTTTGGTTTCAGGTTATGTTGCGGAAGTGCCGACACTCTCGTTGGGTTGCTAACAGCTCCCCCCCCCTCTCCCCCGTCTTTTACAGGGTCTGTACGTGGTATGACTGATTTCGAAACTTGCTGTCTGGAGTCTTTGCTATGGTTTCCAGAATAAACAATAGAAAAAAAGTATTATCCGTTCATCATGCTGTCACAATCTATTTACATTTTCTTATTTCTTCGAAGTAATTATGGCCTCATGGTGAACAAGACAGTCGATGATGACTGATGAGGACAGTTCTTTCGTTTTTCTCGTAATATCGGTTTGTAAGAAGCCCTAGGACAAATTTTTAAGTCTCTAAGCGACTCGCATAGCTCTTGTTTCTTGAAAATCCAATCTTTTGGCTGTTTATAAGGATATTTTAAATCTATAAGCGGCTCTTCGGTAGCACTTTTTTTTTGAAATATTGTTTTTAGGCGCTCATAGGGCAAAACTCACTCGAATTATGGGTTTTTATGCTCTCTATAGAACATTTTCTCATAACTATGTATGTGTGTCGGGAAGAGGGAGGATAAGCAGTGGGGCAGTTCTTTGTTTGATAATCGGTCTTCAAGCAGTTCATAAGGCACTTCATTTTCATGATTGACGGAAAAGGCCAAAAGTGCGTGCATAAAAGTAGGCACGAATGGTTTTTTATTTGCACTAAATCTCCTTGGTCTAGAAAATTGTAGAAACCCTTTCTGCCGTAAAAAAATCTCTGGAACTTTCGCTATCCTTTGATGGCTACATTGCCTGCCGGTCCTTGTGGTGAAGCATCACGTCAAAGAAAGACAGGTTTAAAAAATACAATGCAAAAATTTTTGAAGCCTTGGTTCTTCTACAGTGCAATTTTTCGTCACTCGTTTAATCCATCTGATAGCCAAAAGCTTGCTCAATCCAGAGAAGTTAAGCTTCTGAAAAGAATCCGATTTTAAAAGAAGTTATGATATTTTGAACTCGAAAATTGCAAACGGACAAAGCATATGCAGCAACTTTATATAAACCTTCCCAAACAAAGCGAAAATACCTAACTTTACGTACAAAATACTTAAACTTTACGTAAATCTCTCTATTCATGAAAGGAAAGTTACGACAATGAACGATTTAATGCAGAAAAGAAAGTGGGTACAAAAATGCAGCAAATGTATAGTGATAACGACCAGCTGAACGTGTCGCACTGGAAAAGGGGATAGTCACGGAACATCTGATAAGGTTTTTTTTTCATCTCAGCCAAAGGTAGCTATAATCGCCTTGTATCATTTATTTTGATAAAAATCAAAACTCTCGGTCTGATACTTTTTATTGTCTATGGTGATAAACTCGCTCTACCTGGCAGGTATTATCTGCGCCTTTGCCTGTATGACTAGAGATATACGTGGCAAACGCTTTCGGATAATAGTCAAGGTAATATACTGGATTATATCTAAACTCATGTCAGTTACTTTTGATATCAAGTTTGAGAAGGACACAACCGGTCTGCGGAACTCATCCCATCCTACGCGATAGTAGAACCCACGAGACTCTTCGATCTCCTCGAAAACATGTATCCATTCACATGTTTAACGAAGAGATCGAAGAGTTTCTGTGAGACTTCATATGACTGAAGAACTTTCTCAGACAAGGTAAAAAAAACGAACGATAACACGATCACTAATTTAGCGGTGCAAGGCGCATGGTCAGTAAATTTGAGGTATTCGACGACTCTGCTTGTCCAAACGAAACGTTCGTGGAGTTTGCGACGGAAGCACTTCGAATTTGTCTAGGCAATAGTGCGTCGGCGGCAAAAAACTGCTATAAGATTTGTGGCTATAGATGTGAAACTAACTGAATTCCTGCCGTCCTGCCGTGTTTTTGGCCAAAAGATCTAAAGATTTAAGATCCATTTTGGGAGGCACTTCTCCAGTCTTCTCTTTCCAAACGGCTTCTAGGTTTGTCGATTCCCCCAACCGTCAGGAAGACGATCCAGAGCACAAAAGACTGCTGATATCTGAAAGGGCATCATTACCTAATAAAAATCAATTATTATAACTTACTTTGAGGAGATAGGAACAACATTTTTGGGATAAAGCTAATTCTCAAGCACATTTGTACTAGCGCACGTTCTCAAATGGGCACCTGTTCATACGATAAATCGCACTTCATGATGAAGTGCGTAAACGTAAAATACATATAAACATTTGGTTATTATTAGTTGCTCATATGTTATTCTGGTGATATTTGAAATTAAGTGCTAATATATTTGCATTAAACCGTCAATTAAATCATTTGAAAACACAGTAGTGCTGTTAGGAGATGGGTGTCTGTAGTCCTGTGTAATCAGCACACAAAGTACCCTAGGGTTAAATCATCTATTTAATCGTCGTTGAATAGTAGTGTGTATGCCCTAGGGTATTCGGTGTGCTAATTACACGGGCCTAGAAACACCCACCGTATGAATGTGCTTGAGCATTAGCATTATCCCAAAAGTGTTGCTCCAATATATCCTTATAGTAGTTATAATAACTGGTATTTATCAGGTAATGACTGCCCTTTCGAATATCACCAGTCTGTTGTGTTTTGGACCATCGTAATTTTCCTGACAGTTAGGGGTTCGTGCCCAGAAGCTCTTTGGAAAGAAACGATTGAAAGGATGCCTTCAAAACGGGTTCCGATCTTTTTGCATAAATCACGGCAGGGTAAGAAATCTAATTAGTTTCACTCTATAGCCACAAATCTTACGAAAATTTTGAGCCACCGACGCACCATTTCCCAAACCAATCCAGAAGTTTCCGTCAGCAAACACGACGAACACTTTGTTTAGACAGACAGATTCATGGTCAAAATATTTCGGTGGCTAGAACTCAAACTACGAAATCTAACACAACAAGATCCATTAAGGACGTGAAAAGATTTTGATCAGCGTGTTGCACAAGCTCTCACGGTGGAATTTCGACGAGATTTGCGATCTTTACATTTTGGACAAAATTCATGAGGACGTGTTTTCATAGGCTCGTACTCGGCGATTTCTGTAGAGTGGAGTCTGAGGCATGCACCATTCGATAGCACACCTACTAACTTTGACTTGGACAAGCAAGCAAGCAAGTTTTTTGACAGATACGCGAGAAATGTGGGCAAATTTACGCACTTTCGTGGTGCAGTTGCGGTCACCTCACCGTATCTCACCAAACCCTGTAATCCTCAAAGACTGATTTTTGTAAAGAGCGTGTTCGAAAACCTCTATAAGCGAAGTTCCCTTACAATTTAAGAGCATGAACATTTTGACCAAAATCCATCGGCCAGCTTCAGAACTTAAAACGAGAAAAAATGAAATTACTCGAACATCTCGGAAAACTTGCTCGCAAGGGTTATCCGACCTGCTGATTACATTACATCTGCTTAGCAAGAGAGCTCCATATTTTAGAGTTACGTTGAGAAAAATTTAGAACGACATGATTTTTCCGGGGTTCACCAGCCCTTCTAACTCCTTTGGAAAGAAGTGTGCGGCTAATGTCTAGCGCCCCATAATCTACAGAAGAAGTACTATCGAAAATTTCTTTCTGAATCTACTGGGGGCAATACGCGCTGCTTCACACCTTTGCGAAGAGACGCCCGCAGAAAGTTTTGAGAATACTGAAATCGAGATATCAAGGACATTCTGCATACCGAAAGATTTGCCTTGATGAGCTGAGCACATTGCATTTTTCGAATTCGATAATATCCACTCCAAAGAAAGTTACGGCGAGTAGAATCTGGAAACGAGTGATTTCTCCAGAACTTACCAACGCATTTTCCTCTTTTAGAAAGAAGTCTGCGGCAGCTTTCTAGCGCACTATAATGTACAAGAAGAACACTGTCGAATGGTGCTTACTGGAAGCTTTCATGTGGATAGGCGTTGCGTTACATACTTGCAAAGGGACCTCTTCAGAACAATTTGAGAAAACTGGAAACAAGATTTAGATGACATGACGTATGTCGAAAGATTCGCCTTGACGAGCTGAACACAATGCTGCTTCCGGATTTAGAATATATTCATACCGAAGGAAGTTATGGCGCTGCATAATCTGCGATATTCCGGAATCGCGAAATTTCTGGAATTTCGCGGAATTCCCGTTCTGTGAGTGGTATTGTCCATTGCACAGCACGCACGGCATTTTGCGATATGTGCTTCTCATGCGATTTCCAACCATTTCCCTTTGTCTTCCTGCATTTTGGGACCCGTCATACTTCGCCGAGAAAAGCCCAGTTTCACACATATCCATGCAGAATGAGCTCTTAAACTATACCTGCCCTATTTCTGCAGTGCTCAACAGAATGTGTATGTAGCCTCTGGAATCAGCACACTGAATGATCCATTTACATCAAAATCCCAGGAAAAAAACTTATATCCCACAACTAGGTACATCTGTATACTGGAAGATGCGTTTCGCCGAGCTGAGTTGAATGGTACTCTTATATATAGAATTCATAAATTTTGAATCAAGATAAGATCCTTTTTATAGAAAGGTTAGACGTTGCGCGACAAAGTTAGGCGGCAAGTGCCGCTTTTCCGCCTAACTTTGTCGCGCGACGCGGCGCTTGCCACCTAACTGCGGCGGCGCCGCGTGAGCTAAGTGCCGCCGCCAATTTTTTTTCACAAATTACGGGTGGTATTGTATCTCTACGTACCATTAGGGGTACAACAGACTTTTGAAAATCGTCATTGCGGTAGCGAAGCAATAGAAGGACAATGTGATATATTATTGTGACGAAATGTTCGGTTTCCATTTTCCATTTGCACTTATAGTCAATTACGGTAATAAATTGTTATAAGCTTCAAAACAATCGTTCAATTTGAGCAGCTCAATTGTATTTGATATTTGCCCAACTACGGAAATGCGCTGGTATAAAGGGCTCGAAGATTTCTTGAGCATCATTCACATTTTGTGAGCACCGTCCACACAATGTTGTTCTTCTGCCTTCTCATGGTAAGTGCATTATTTCAGATGTATACCACCGGCTAGAAATAGCAAGGTGGTGTATCTGAGTGTTGGCGAAACTATAGCTTAGCCTAAATGCCAAATACGGATAAAACGGAATTATGTTATTCATATGTTTGCTTAATTTGTAAAAGTCTTAGTTACAGCGATAAAAGACTTGTATATGTATTAGAAAAACGGTCTGAGAAGGAAAAACCGTTGAAGACTCACCAAAGAAACAGTGGCGAAAGGTTCGTCTGGTATTAGGCCCCGGACAAACATCACGCGATTTGATCGTCGCGACTGAATCGCGACGAGACAACTGTTACAACATCATTCCATGCCATCAACTTGCATTTCGGTTCTGATACTTTTCCAGCCCGAAATTTTTGGATGTGAAATGAAAATGAATGGAAATGTCGGCGATTGAATCGCGAGGAAACAACTGTTACAACATCATTCCATGCTGATCAACTTTCATTCGGTTGTGATACTTTTCCAGCCCGAAATTTTTGAATGTGAAATGAAAATGAATGGAAATCTCGGCGACTGAATCGCGACGATCAAATCGCGTGAAGTCTGACCGGGGCCTAAGAAATGTGTTTGATGAACGCGGGCAATATCGCAAGATATTGTTTTACTGTCTTCTCACTGTTAATTTTGCACTATCTTAAGTTTATACTCGTACCAGCTAACCGGTTGTACCCTATCTTTTGATCTCAGAGTCTGCAAATAATTGGCATCGATAAATGCAATAAGTGCTCTTCTAAATCAATCTTACATTTGTTCCGCACGTCCTCTCTTACAGCCCTTTATGAACTCTCAGAGCTGCGAAGGATGCATTGCGTAATATAATTCTATCGGAATGCTCGATTATTTTCTGTACCTCCTACCTTCCAGAATTTAGCTAAAAGTCTGCGAAGAAAGAGCAAAAGATTTAGACACACAGATTTGTATATGTCGATCCCCATTTTTAGATCTTGCCGCTATCAAGTGAAGGCTACGATGGAAGAGTGACTGTCCATGGCGATCAAGGGTGGAAAGACGGCTTCATAAAGGGATTTAAGGAGTTTTGCGAAGAAAGGGTCAGCATGAAATTAGAAAATCTGGTCAGTTCTATATCTGAAGTTCCAGAACCTACAACCATTTCGAGCATTTGATGGCTTGCTCTGAACATTTCAAAACATATGGCATATATGTATTCGAACAAATGTCTTGAGTGCAGTGCAGCAAAACTGCACTCGAGAGTTCGACGCTCGCTTTTCCTATCCAACTGAAAGTTTTTTTTCCAGAATTACAATATCTCTCTGTTTCATTTGCTCCAAACTTTTGTGCATGACTATCACAAATATACGTCCGAAATCCACAATGACTTCAAAAATAATCGTGTTTTCGACTACTATTCAGGGTACGTCACAGTAGCTTGCCTTGTTTTCCTCGGTCCAATTACTTCATATTGCAGCCCTTTGAGTCGTCCTACTTTGAAGGAAACAGCAATAAAGTTCGCCGAAAACGTCGCATATAAACACGGACCCAAAGACGATAAGGAGACTTGCGAGGTGCGACAAGTTAGTTAGCTTGATGTAATGCTGCGTTCAGAGTTGCCTTTTTCCTGCGCAAACCCCGCGTTGCCACCGCATTTTTTCGTTGGTTTTTTGCAGGTCTTAGTTATCGTCGATTCGTTGGCCGTACGGACTGCTCAACCGCTGCGGACCACGCGGCGCGGTTAAAACGTTGCGAGAGCTAGTTTGTATCGTTAGTTCGCTTTCGCTAGAGTGGGCGGACCACTGCAGACATGACATGACATGTAATCGGTCGATAAACCTCCATCCTAGAGCATTGTTTTTTGTACTCTCTCGCCATCAAAAGCCGCCGTGCGTGTGCGTAGACAGTGCTCCGCCCACTCTAGCGAAAGCGAACTAACGATATTGGAGCAAGCGTTTTTCCTCGCGGCGTGTGCTCCGCGGTTATGTCCAGTCCGTAGTCAACGAATCGACGATACACGTCGTCTTGTCATACAGTTCGGGAAGTTTGTCTTCGGATACCTCATTGTCAATCAATATCTTGCGGACTTTTTAGCGGGTTTTAGGCAGTGAGGCTCGAAAAATGCGCAATGCGTAAAAAAGTAGATGTGCAGCTGTACGTTAGTAATGTCGATTTGGAAAATACTTCTTGCATTTATTGATTTTATTAGTATTTTGCCAACATCGGACTGAGGCTGAAAATCGGTATGGGAGGAAGGGTAGTTGAGCTGATTACGAAAATAGCAAAATTTGTAGGATGACCCATCACTTCCTTTTTTACTTGGAATGTGGGGTAGGGAGTAGGCGCAGGGAAGAGGATGTGTGGGCATGCTCATTACGAAAACGCCTTAGGTAGGGTGAATCCTGTATGGGAGTGGTACAGGACAAGAATAGTGTGACATGATATTTCCACACTCGCGCTAGGTGAGTTGCTGTACGGGACTTTGTATTTTGGGGTGAAGTCATATTAGGGCAGAGGGACTCCATCATACATCCCCTTCGTGAGGCTAGAAGTTTCTATTATGGGCTTGAAGAATGTGTGATACGTAGCAGGCCAACATTTTGTGATAGGGCTGCCATTAACATCTGAGTACAACTAGGAAATGGTCTACAAAAGTCGCACTTGATTATGAACTTTTCAGGTTTTCAAGGCAAGCAAGAGTTTCATCTGTGAACCGTTTCAAGTCTTTTACTTTCCATTTTATTATGTCTATACTTACTGCCTTTTCACCAAATGAACCTGCACTACAGCAATTCTACCATAATCACTATTCTTTTCATTTCTCCTTGCTTTCCTTTTTCGTTGTGTAAGGTATGCCATCAACCGGCTTGAAGGCGGCATCCCGGAATGAGAATGTACGGATTTTATAGTGTTGCAATGGCAGAGCCCGCAACTATTCTATCAAAGAAGTCTGAAGCTAAAAAGCGCTTATGAGGAGCTTAAACCCACTCTGTAAGTCTTGCGGACTTCGCCTCCTCATTTTGGGACCCGCCTGCACCACGCATTTTACAGCGAACGAACATGCAAGCAATAGAAAAAGCCCAGAGGGTTTAGCATGGCGAGAAGGCTCCACCCTGCCGGGATATTGCCTTTGAGCCAATGAGGGAGTCGTATGCATTTGCTCTTAGCCATTCGTGTTTGCTTCCCATCATTGTTTTCAAATTTTATGTTCTTCCAAATTTGTCGGCGAGTATGCTACTGCATACCATGTATTGTTTATTCTATGTATTTGTTGTCTTTTCCTATGGGGTGTATCAATAAACAAATACACAGGAGTGATGGTTTGTGTCCCTGCCTCGGCGACACATGAGATTGTTCAGAACGTTGAATATAAAGACAATGGTAAGTAGGGAAGTTCTTTTCTTTCTTTAAGCTATTATAAGAACACACGGGATAGTGAGCAGCCTTTCCAGAACTCAATCGACACAGCTTTCTCTCTCTTTTCAATAATTATGATTTTGTATTATCCTGAAATCCCTACAATAAGTCCGCCTCTCAGATGTGTCCGCCTCCCAGATAAGTCCTTTTTTTCTATGGAAATGCACCCTCGCGCCGCCAAAAGTCCCGCATATAAGTCCGCTTTTTTGCAGATAAGTTCGAACTTATTGGCGGGATTTTCACCTTTTTGGCCTAAAATACATATTTGCTGGGATTTCAAACCCATGGTTTTTACCACCCAGCTTTGGCAGGTTTTTAACTTTATTTTGGAGTTTTGATTTTGAAATGCTAAACTAACTTTAGAGTATTTTTCAAGTTTTCCAAAAAAATCCACTTTAGCGACTGGAGGACACTTGATGGTCACATAACATTAGATGCGTTTCAGAACGCTGATTTCAAATCTGCTTTTGATATCTGCTAACATGTCCGCAAAAGTCATGAACGTTTTTACTATCAGAATTTGACTGAGCAGACCTATGAACAATGCCCAAATCCCTTGTTTCGCTTCTCGGAACAATATCTAGAAAGGTTCGCAGTTATTCTAAACTTGGAAAACCTAACTCAGTGCTTTCCTCTTTGAAAAACTGAGATAGCGATGATTTTTTTATTTGATTACTAGACGGCGGTCCCGGTTTCACTCGGGACTCAGTTTAGCTAAGAAGAAGTTACTTACACTTACGCTTTTGAGCTTCTTCTGCGCAAAAAGGGCTTTGAAACGAATTGCCCGCATCTTTCCGACATTGAGATTATAATAAGCTTTACCATCCTCTAACTACATGATCACGGCAAAATGATTGGTTTAAGCATGTCAAGCCTCATTTTCCCAGATGTAAGTAAACAAATCAACAAATCAATAGAATGATCTAGTAAATCGCTGCGAAAAGTAGCCTATGTTCTGCGCCGGGGTCTAAAACATAAGTGTGCAAAATTCCAGCTCATTCAGTCCACTCAGAAAGACTTGCATAAAAAACATTCTTATTAACAGACAAACACACATTGAGTTTTATATATAGAAATTTGTTGATGCACGATTCATAAACAGTGCGCCAGTTCAAACACACGTAATGAAACAAACAATACACCTTACAGAAGGATGAGATAAAGTAATTCCCGAGTCAAGCGCTGAGTGCTGCCTTCAAAGTTAAAGTCGTGCGAGGCAGAATTGACAGTATCAGTACAAGTCCAAGCGCAGTGCGTGACGAAATAGAGACAACAGTCACTTTCGAGCGATGAAAGGGGGATGAGCACCAGGGCGAATGAGCGAAATCATGGTGCCCGGCGAGTAGAGACCCTCGCTCGGCCTTACCCCAGCAACGCTGACTTCGGGCTTGGATCACAAGGATGATCAAGATAAGAGATAACATATAAAAGGACACGGCCTTGGCGATGTATATTCAGAAGGCAAAGTACTAAGCTAATGTGTAGACTGTCTTTGAGATCAAGAGCATGCCGGCAGAGAAAATAACCAGAGAACAAAAAGTTAGAACAGAAACAACAGGTAATAGCCGATTTGGGCGAAGTGAAAAAAGAGTGAAGTTCAGCAAATCTATATAGACTGATTTGTATAGGCATCCGTGCGAGCACCTCTGAAATCAAAACAGACGAAGCAGACGTAACCGAGTTGAAAAGACAATCAACTTCCCAAGTGATTAGTCCGAAGAGCAGTGGAGCATGAGTGAAGAGTATAAACAGCGCGAGAATGGGCAAGACAATACTCTGAAAAAACGAAGACAGAACAAGACGGGAAAATGTAACAAAAAAGCGAAAAAAAATCCCAAAAGCACTATTTTTAGCAATCTTAAAAAGTCGCTCAAAAAGTTTCTTTCTGAACGTTTTAACTTAGGAGCAGAGAGAACTGGGTCAGAAAGCTTTCGAAACCATCGAGATGTGCGTGCAAGAAACGAGGACTAGAAGAGAGTACTTGGAGCAATAGAATCAACGCAATGGAAGCTAAACCTACCTGTTCGACAGTTGCACGGACTCCGGCCACCAGGCACAATTTTTGTTCCAAGGCATTATTTGCAAGGCAAGTACTAAGTCAGCCAAAATCCTTCGATAAAGCAAACTATGCAACTTCAAGTGGTCTAGCTAGTCTCATCTATAGGAGGAAAGGGCATACAGGTAATCATCGCTTGGAAAAAGTCTGTGATGCAGTACACGAGTGAAAACCATTTGAACTTTCTCCAGGGTTAGTATGTCAAGTGAGGATTTCAGAATTGGCAAGCATACCCTAATGAGGGAGAACATAGACCATATATTGCTTGATATACACTAGCAAGTCGGCATACTTCAAGTTCCATGATAAAAGGAGTACTTTGTGTACGGCTCGGGAAATTTTCTCAATATGAGATCTTAATGGGAGCTTATATTCCATCACTATTCCAAGGTACCTTATAATCACCGGCTTAGCCAGAATATACGTTAAGTGAGAATACTCTTTGAGTGCATCTTTTTGCATTTGTCTTCTAGTGATAGTCAAGCACACAATTTTACGCAAGTTGAAATCGATGCAGTTCAAAGCTGCCCAAGAAAAAGTTTTCTGAAGGCAAGCGTTCAAGGCACCAGTCACCTCGATTCGTCTTCATCAGAGTATGAAGCAAAAACTTTTATATCACCTTTGTACGCATGACTTTATTCTCCAATCAACTGAAAAAAGGCTAAATCACTTGTATAGATATTAAAAAGAATAGGTGACAAGACACCATGAGGTACTCCGATGGTTGCTGAGAAGGTAGAGGATGGCTGAGTTGCAGCATACTGAGAGTTTTCTATCAGTAAGACAAAACGTCAGCCATTTTAGCATAGCTCCGCGTATTCCAGTTGAATATATTTATTGGGTTGTTTCATAATTTTTTACTATTTTTATTTTCTCCTGCTCCTAATACAGGGTGTCCCAAAAAATGTTTAGAACGTTTGATCGTTAATATCTCTCTTCCCAAAAAAATCTTTTGCCTTGCTTCGCGTACCGTTTTGTAGAGCTGGCTTGAACTTAGATTTCCATTATAGAACGAATCACCCATCTCTCTTCATTACTGTAGGGTTACGGTAGAAACTTCAAAGAGGGTTTTGAACCAAAACTTGTGTAATAGGGTTTTTATAGACGCTGAGTTCAATACTCAACTATTCAAGATTACGAAGCTTTCTAAACGGTGTGATCGCATGCCATATTTTGCCTCAGAAAGGAAACAAAACAGCCTGAAAACTATTACATCAGGCTAATTAGAATTGCTGATTATAACTGTAAAGTTCCCAACTTATTATGACGCTTTATTGAAGAGTTATGCCAGGTGAGAGGTAGCGGCCTTTTTTTCAATGTTCCTAAAAAGTGCGATTACACCGTTTAGAAAGCTTCGTAAACTTGTGAATAGTTGAGTATTGAACTCAGCGTCTACAAAAACCCTATTACACAAATTTTCACAATTTTTTGAAAAATTTTGAAACGGCAGCTTTTTCCACATTGACATCATATGTTTCAAGTTTCTACCGTAACCCTACAGTAGAAGAGAGATGGGTGATTTGTTCTATAATGGAAATCTAAGTTGAAGCCAGCTCTACAAAACGGTACGCGAAGCAAGGCAAAAGACTTCTTGGGAAGAGAGATATTAACGATCAAACGTTCTAAACATTTTTTTGGGACACCCTGTATAATATGCTATGCATAATATGCTCATAATAACTCATGATTCTTATAAATTCCAAGTTCCACTTTCTTTAAACCTGGGCATTGTTCGTATTGATAAAGTAATCTGTGCCAAACAGGTTTGTTAGGTGATCTTTATTAATCCAATCGAGGCCTAACGTTTCGACGCCTTCGTCTTCCTCAGAGGCCGACAGATCACCAATATGCGAGTTTCCGCATCGGAAATGATGGTCACGGCGGAAGAATTCTTCCGCCGTGACCATCATTTCCGATGCGGAAACTCGCATATTGGTGATCTGTCGGCCTCTGAGGAAGACGAAGGCGTCGAAACGTTAGGCCTCGATTGGATTAATAAAGATCACCTAACAAACCTGTTTGGCACAGAATACTTTGTCAATACGAACTCATGATTCTCTTGTTTCTTAAATATAGAATGTGGTACCATTTGGGAAAATTCTACAAGATAGCTCTCAAAATTTCGCCCAGAGCTTTTTACATAAAGTTCGAATCCGAATAGAAGATTCAAATGCCCGAAAAGACGAAAAATTGTATCTCCGTTCAGAAATTTTCCTACGGACTTATACTCGCTCAGGTATATACTCGCTACATCTAATATTTATCTGTAAAATTGCTTATTTTTTTCCGAGGCTAGAACTCACATACGCCAAAATAGGCCGATAACGCGAAAAAGTCGTCTTTTGGGGGGTTTTCTACGCTAACTTGATTTTTGTCAGAAACTATTGCCCAGAAAGAGCCAAAAATTCAAAGTTTCACTTGCAAAGGTTCATACCATAGAATAAGTTGTGTGGGAGCAGTCCAGCGCATCTTTGGCAAAAACACGAAAATTATCATTTTTTGTCTATTTCTTGCTGTACAAAAAATTAACAAATCTGAGGGTAAATACCAGATGCGGAGAGTACATGTCTGAGCGAAGTAAGAAAGTTTGTGAGAATTTTTGAACGGAAATATTAGGTTGAACCGAAAGTTCTGTCGCACCATTTTCAAAAATCATAACTTCTTTGACTCACAAGGATTTTGCGCAATTCAAATTTTATCTGAAAGCGTAAAGCAAGTAGTTTCCAACAGTCTCCTGAGGACTTTCCAAGGTGCTCGGTTTGCAGAGATAAAAATGAAAGAACGAGATTATTCAAAATTCGGAATTTCTAAGCAAGAATTCTAAAAATTCGGAAACTGTGCGATAAAATCCAGAAGAACCATTATCCTAATCTTTCTTACATTTGATTACTATCTGAGTCAAGTTTGCGCTGATCGAGGTCTTCTTTCAGAAGTTATGATTTTTTGAAAAATAATGCCGAAAAATCAATTTCCTAACAATTCTTAAGAAATGGATTTTTTGGCATTTTTTTTCAAAAAATCATAACTTCTGAAAGAAGACCTCGATCAGCGCAAACTTGACTCAGATAGTAACCAAATGTAAGAAAGATTAGGACAATGGCTTTTCTGGATTTTATCGCGCTGTTTCTGATTTTCTAGAACTCTTGCTTAAAAATTCCGAATTTCGGATGATTTCGTTCTTTCATTTTTATCTCTGCAACCTGAGCACCTTGGAAAGTCCTCAGGAGACTGTTGGAAGCTACTTGCTTTACGCTTTCAAATAAAATTTGATTTGCGCAAAATCGTGGTGACCGAAAGAAGTTATGATTTTTTGAAAATGGTGCGACAGAACTTTCGGTTCAACCTAATACAATTTTTTCCACTTTCCTGATGGTTGGACCGTTATTTCGGTTTCAAACTCTATGCAGAACAAGCTTTGAGCTAATGTTTGGATGCTATCTTGTAAAGCTTGCTTTGCTCTGTCGAAAGATACCGCAACCTTCTTTGAAGGCAGCGTCCGGACAAAGTTTCGAATAGAATTTCGCTTACCTGGGCTTATCCATGCCGCCTATTATTCTGGCAGCGCATTACAGCTCCTCTCTCATAACCGGTACGTCGTGAAGAACTCCGATAGGGTTTTTTGAACAACTTTCAATCTTGCACTGCTTTACCGTAAAGTCGTAAAGCAAATGACATATCATTCGAAAAAGCTTTTCATGCTCATTTAAACGATATGTTAAATGCCTAAGATTTCTTTTCAATTTCAGGAAAAAAGCGAAAAAACCTGAAAAGTAGCTATTTTGCGCAATAAAAAATCAAAAACCATGTTTTGCCCTATATTTTCCGACAATAGATAAAATCTGAGGCAAACTGCACATGGATGGCACCTAAAAAACATGTGCACCTGCAATGAACTAAGTAACTCGTATCTTCGTTCTCGAAGCTGCTAATAGCCATATCTCCTGACTTTGGAAGTTGAAGTCACCAAGCCGGCCTGGGTTTGGTGACTGTGCCACCACCCACTCCAGCAGTGATACTTTGAATGGTCTCACGTGTTTCACTGCGCGGATACTGCTCAAAGTTCATAGTTTGTCGAAGTGATTAAGTTTCCATTTCAGCAAGTATAAAAATTATTAATTATGTAAATGACCTTATATAGGTATTATCTGAAAGAGAATAACATATTCTAACATCTATCAAAGTTGGAATGTCTTATCATTCTTGAGAAACCTCCAGTAATTTCGTAAGCGCCCCATTTTTTACCATTCTCCCTAAGGCTCCGGGCAGACTTCACGCGATTTGATGTCGCGACTGAATCGCGACGAGACAACTGTTACAACATCATTCCATGCCGATCAACTTGCATTCGGTTGTGATACTTTTCCAGACCGAAATTTTTGAATGTGAAATGAAAATGAATGGAAATCTTGGCGATTAGATCGCGACGATTAAGTCGCGTGAAGTCTGACCGGGGCCTAATAGATAATCGTACATTAGCTACAATCGTAAGAACAATAAATTCTGCTTGAGTGTACAACAAATTCCTTCTCGTTTTTGACATCAAATCTTCAGCAAATATTTAAAACTTCAATTATCGAGGTGAATTTTTTAAGTTCATTGTTTCTTAGAGAAAGAATCGGAAACAAGTTGTATATCGATGATACAATCGAATTAGCACTATGGCAATGGTGAAAAACCTAAAATAAACCCAGTCTACTCAAATTGAATACATTAAATACATTAAATCGTGCGGTGGGCAGAGTTGGCCGGGGCAGAGTTGGCCGAGAGGTTAGTGCTCTTGTCTCTGGCGAAGAAGGTCACGGGTTCGGTTCCGCGCAGAGGCTAATCTCTTTGGCAAAGCTCTTGCCCACGAATCCAGCGTCAGGCTGCTCATCCAATGGAAGCACGCGACAAGCCGGCTGAAGAAGACAACCCTTCGCATCAAGATGCTCTTTTATGTCACATCAAGTTCTTCGTGTAAAAGCTAGGGCGTTCCCCGGAGGCGACGTGCATTCAAGCCCGACGGATGCGAACAGTATGCTAGGGTTACCGTCTCAGGGAGGTGAGCGGGACGGCTAAAGAAGTTAGTTCACCGTAGGCGAACATCAAAGTTCTCTTCAACAATACGTCTGGCGACCATCAACGTTGGATCCCTCACTGGCCGACATCGTGAATTGGCAGATCTACTCAGAAGACGTAAAGTCAGCATTGCCTGCATTCAAGAGACCAAATGGAAGGGAGAGAAGGCGCGAGACATAGGCGATGGCTTCAAGCTTCTGTATAATGGAGCAAGCAGTACTAGGAATGGCGTCGGCATAGTCGTGTCCGAAACATACAGGAATAGAATCACCGCCGTGGATCGTCTGAGTGATCGTCTGATGAGCTTGAGAATAGATGCAGGAAGAAGAGTGCTCCGAGTGGTTACGGCATATGCACTACAAGCAGGATGCGAAGAAGCGGAGAAAGAAGCATTCTGGCAACAGCTCGATGACTATGTCAGCTCGATACCGCAGGATGAGATGCTTCTGATAGGTGGAGATCTCAATGGTCACATAGGAGAGCAACGAAATGGTGTACAAAGATGTCATGGTAATCACGGCTACGGAATAATCAATGGTGTAGGCGAACGCATCCTAGAATTCGCTACTGCCCACGACCTGGCGTTGGCAAACACGTACTTCATCAAGAAGACCAGCCACCTCGTCACCTACGCCAGTGGAAACCATAGGTCGCAGATAGACTTCTGGAGTGTAAGGCAACGTGCACTCAAGTATGTGAAGGATAGCAAGGTTAATCCAGGCGAAGACTGCATACCGCAGCATAAACCACTGCTACTAGATGTGCGTATTCCAATCGACAGAAGAAGAAAGATAGTAACGGAGCGTGCGCGCATAAAGTGGTGGAAGCTTAAGAATGATCCCTGCACCAGAGCGATAATGGAAGCTGCCTTACCAGAATTGGATAGTGATCCAGAACGATCCTGGACGAGATTGAAGAACAACATCCATCAAGTAGCTGGTGATCTAGTGGGGTGCACAAAACCCGGAAGACCGAAGATTGACAAGGAAACTTGGTGGTGGAATCAAGACGTACAGATCGTGATAAAGAAGAAGAAGACAGCCTACAGGATATGGCAGAAGTCGCAAACAGAAGATGCTCACCAGAAGTACCTAGACGCGAAGCGAGCAGCAAAGAGGAGTGTCAAACAGGCGAAAGAAGGGTACATGGAAGAACTCTACAGAAAGCTTCACACCCGCGAAGGTGAACGAGACATCTACCGACTCGCGAAGAGAAGAGCAAACGCCGCTAAAGATGTAGAGCACTTCTGCAATATCAAGGATGTAAATGGAAGGGTGCTCAGAGAACCGCAAGAGATAAAAGAAAGATGGAGAGCATACTTCGCAGAGATGGCGTCCACAAGTCACGAATACGAATCGACGTCTTCAGCTGAGCCTGTACAAGGACCGGTCCCAACCATCACAGAAGAAGAAGTCCGCATCGCCATAATGAGAACGAAGAATGGCAAGGCGACAGGCCCCGACGACATCCCCAACGAATTCTGGAAGGAATGTGGTCAAGCGGGAGTAAGATGGCTAACGCGACTTTTAAATCAGATAATAGAGTCCAAGAAGATCCCCACCGACTGGTACAGCAGCACGACAATACCAATATGGAAGAACAAAGGCGACGTAGCTGACTGTTCAACGTACCGCCCCATCCGACTGATGTGCCACACCCTGAAGATCTTCGAAAGAATTCTAGAATCAAGACTGCGAAGCATCGTGGAGCTGGTTCCGAACCAATGTGGATTCGTAAAAGGGTGCAGCACAACAGATGCTATCCATGCTGCCAGGATAATGATGGAAAGAAGCAGAGAAATGCAGTGTGAGCTACATGCAGCGTTCCTTGATCTGGAGAAAGCATTCGATAAAGTGCCGCACGATGTCATATGGCGGTCACTGCGAAAGCACATGGTGCCTAAAGAATACGTGAACTGGATCAGGATGCTATACAAAGATGCCACTAGCCATGTACAAACAGCAGCAGGACGTACAAAAGACTTCAAGATAAACGCCGGAGTTCACCAAGGTTCCGTACTGTCACCACTCCTCTTCATCACGGTCGTGGATACGATAGTCAAAGGCTTCATACGTCAACCTCCATGGGTCCTGATGTACGCAGATGACGTGATGTTAATAGCAAGAAGCAGAAAAGAATTGGAGGCGGAAGTGCAGAAGTGGAAAAGCGAACTGGAGCTACATGGCCTGAAGATCAACACCACGAAGACCGAATATATGGAACTGGGAACTCAAACCCCCGGTACTATCGAGATTGCGAACGCTTCAATCAAGAAGACCTCTACCTTCAAGTATCTGGGAAGTCGCATATCTGCAGACGGCACGCTTCAAGACGAAATTACCAGTAGAATAAATGCAGCTTGGACGAAATGGAGAAGCCTCACAGGAATACTATGTGACAAGCGGATGCCGCTCAAGCTGAAATCGCAGCTGTATCGAACTGTAGTCCGCCCAACTGCTCTGTATGGCAGCGAATGTTGGCCGTGTACGAGGAACGAAGAAAGAAGGATCAGCGTGATGGAGACGCGTATGTTAAGATGGACAGCCGGTGTCACAATGATGGACCACGTTACCAACGATACCAAACGAGCCACGATGAAGGTTGCTCCGATCGTCAAGAAGATGCAAGAAAAGCGACTTCGATGGTACGGACACGTAAGAAGAAGAGCAGATGACCACGTCGCTAGAATGGCAATGTCAGTCGAAGTACCTGGAAAGAGACGAAGAGGAAGACCAAGGTTACGATGGATAGATAAAATCAAAGCAGACTTGAGAGAACTCAAGATAGATGAACATCAAGCTGAAAACCGCGAAGTGTGGAGAAGACTAACTAGAGCAGCAGACCCCGTATGAGGGAACATGCGAGGATTAAGAAAAATTAAATCGTGCGGTTTTTGTATCGACCGAAGGGGCACGCTTTCCAGCAGCTATCTTGATTTTCAACATCACTAGTCTTCCTTTCTTCAAAAGCCCTTATTTCCAAAATATTGGGTGAAACTAATTGCACTAACATATAATTACTGGAAATCTGAACATAATCAAAGATAAACGTTTGCAATCGATAATGAGTAAAGGCACTAAATATAGACTACAACATAGCTCCCATAAAAAAGAAGTACTTGAATGGATTCATGCAACTGTAGAAAGAATTATGAATACTTACATTAAAAAATACAAATTAAGTAATGAGAAACTCATCAACATAAAAGAATTCCTTTCAAAAAAGTTCTTACATAAATTGAAACCACTTCTTTACAAATCAAGATTGCAAAGCAAACATAGTTATGATTTCAATTCCAAATACTTTAAAGAGCTAAGAAATAACTTCGTGATATGTCCATTAGATAAAGCCAGCAATAATTTTGGTCTGATATGTGTCAAATTTTATATACAGAAGTTGATGAATGAACTAGGTATCAATTTAATAGGATCAAATTTACAATTTTCACAAAATTCAACATATGACATCTATACAATAGAAAATACTGCTGAAATTGTCGACATACACAAAATTTTTGCAATAGCAACAAATTGCATATAGAAGAAGTTAATAATATTCCTCTCATATATGCAGTTCCAAAACTACACAAAACACCTGTTAAATTCAGATTTATAACTGGTGCTACACACAGCAGTATCAAACCATTAGCTATAGAATTGAAAATGATTTTCACATTCATTAAGAATCATTTCAAAAGATACTTGCAAGCCATAAAAAATAGAAATCACAATTTCAATGAATACTGGGCTATAAATAACATCGACATCAGCAAAAATCTAACAAATATCAACATGAAAAATATGAAGATTTTCTCAGCTGATTTTACAAATATGTTTACAAGCCTACCACACGACATTATAAAATCCAATATAAAAGAACTTTTAAAATTATGTTTCAACAATGCAAATGAAAAATACATTATAATTAATGGAAACAATAACATTTATTACAGCAGCGATACGACACATCTAAGTACCAAAACCAGATTTTACACTTTAGTGGATCTACTATATTTAGTAGACTATATTCTAGATAATAGTTTCTGTCGTTTTAGCATTTGTACCTTGAAACAAAAAGTTGGGATTCCTCAAGGTGGTAACTTTAGCCCATTATTAGCAGACCTTACACTCTCCTGGTACGAATATAAGTATTCCATTGAAAATATCAAAAATAATTCCCAAATAATACCTTATAGATATATGGATGATCTATTACTTATTCATAACATGGAAGAAAATACTATCCATAAGTTGGTCGAAAAGATTTACGACTATAAACTCCAAACAGAAGCTACACACTTAAATACCCAAAGCTGTAACTATCTCGATTTGAATATTGAAATAATAAACAATAAACTAATTACAAAATTATATAATAAAACTGATTACTTTGGTTTTGAAGTTTAAAGATTCATACATTCTACATCTAGTATCTCATTAATATTAAAAAGGCAACCATGTATACAGAAACTCTTAGAATAGCAAGAACATGCACATACTTAGATGATTTTCTGCAAAAAAATCACAACTTAGAGATATACTCCTTAAAAATGAATAGGATGACATTAATACAATATCATCCTCGTTTTTCAAATGCCTAAATAGAAATAGATTCATATTATATAAATATAATATATTCGATGACAGATTCATGAAATTTTCAAAGCAGAAAATATTATATAATAGATTATAAAATATCAACAAAAATTATAATCAACCGATATACATATAAAACGAAGTATAAATGATTTATTCAACACAAATGATAACACAATCGGAATGAACAAGTCAAGACAAGTCCATTCTTACTTTACAACACAGAAGATCATACGACACAAAGAAGAACTGGACGACAACTGAGAATAGAAGTTGAGTTTTACACTTTAAAAAAAATTAAACTAGACCCTCTCTCCTTACTGAGCGTCCCGGAGAGGGTCTAGATCTCAAAACTCCGTCTAAGGAAAGGGACGAAACGGAGACAAAAACATATATAAAATTGTTTTTTCTTTATATTACAAGTTTATAATTCGGGAGCTTCAAACGTGGTTTATCATCAAGGCTTGATTTCGTAAAGTAATCAAACGTTGCCGCTCCGAAATAGATTGATCCAAAATTTTTCTACACAACTAAAAAAACCATATTTAAACAGCAAACGCTTTGGGTTTAAGATTAAGACTACTGCATTTCAGCAGCTACGAATTGATTTGAAAGGGAATCGTTGTTGGAAAGAAGAATAAAAACTGTGTCGGGTACCGTTTGAAGCACTTGCCTGCCTGTATTCTACCTAATTTGAGGACGGTTCTAATTGTAAGAGAAGGTTTAAACTTCTCATCACTTTTGACTCACCCTAGTACAAGATCAGCATGCAGTATCTGTCGCGGCTCGGATGCAAGCCACTCCTCGGAACAGGAGGCCGGGAGCGCTGGTTGTCGCGTTACGGGGCGCGATTCCGCTTTTGCGCTCGGACCTTTCCTGCTGGGCGCGTTGCCAAGTCACAGGGTGTATAAGGGCGCGCAGGCCGCGGTCTACGCCTCTTCGAGTTCCGTTCGTTATCGATTTTTGATGATGTCACCATGCTGGCAGCGCCTCCAGTAGCTCCCGCAGATGATCAACGGTTTCGAGCGGTAGAGCTTTTGTTGATCTTCTTGTGTTTGGAGACGCGCAGCCAAACGTTATGGTTCGTCTTGCGTAGGAAGTATGCTAGCGGGAGTGGAGAGGGGTCCACCGTCCCGGAAGGGCTAGGGGCTTGCGGCTGACCCAGCGGAGAACCTGGAACTACGTGTTGGAGTATCATCATCAGGCATCGGCAGCACGAGACGAGGCGGCTCGTCCCGTGCCTAAATTTTCCTGGGTTCGAAATAGTAGCTTTAGTGGTTTTTACAGTTTTAGTAGTTTTAGCAGTTTTAGTAGTGTGTATATTTGTAGGTAAATGTAATCTGAGCTAACCGTGCGTGTGATAATTATGGTATGCCGGTAGGGGGAGTCCTTGGCAGCGTCCGGTAGGGCGTAGCTAACCTTATTGGACGCGCGACACCATGTAAGGGACAATAGGGATCTTGGTGTAGCAGCAAGCACTTGCGGAAGGTGCTGAACTCACCGAGCCACCACAATATCAATTATTCTCTTAACTCAACAAAATGTTTATGTATCTAGTCGGGTTCTCTGACTTAGCGTGATTTTCTTCCAAAAAAAGAGCGAGCGTCAGATGAAAAGGTTTCATTGGATTTATTCTTGTCGCAGCTGCATTACAATTTCTCAAATCTTTATTTTTTCCTATATATCAAGTATCTGGATAGTTTCTGTTACACTTCCCTCCATTTTTGTTTTGAAAAAAGCTTTATGAAAACCACAAATTTGCGACACACTTAGGACATAGCAGCGTCTAGCCAGCGGCTTGCTTGATGCCGCAAATGCACAAATGCAACAAGTATACGGCACTTTTGTAAACACACTAAAATTTTCAAATTTAACTTTAATTTTTTTCTCGCAGGTCACTTGAACAAACAAAAAAAACAAAAACAAAAAAACACACGTAACATGTCCCCTCCATATTTGCTAAAGGGTACAGAAATACCCTGTTGATACTCTGTTCACCTGTCTGTTTTGAAGTTCTTCTTGAACGTGGCTGCACTGTATACCCATTTGGAGTCATAATCGTAGCTGCCATTTTTAGAGATTTATCTCTTTCACTTCTACCACTACCGATGTTCTTCGCAGTCTCAAACATGTTGTGAATGATAGCTCGTTTGACGGCCATCGGATGCGCGGACCTCGCATGCAGAATGTTTTTTTACTCTCTTTGCGATACCACTCAATGCTAACTGAGCCTTTACTCATGAGTATCTTGCGTATTTTGCGCTATGCGAACTATGAGATTGCCAGCCTTACTTAAGCCATTTCATAGTGATCCAGCTGCTCATTCAACAATTTACTCGAGCTCGTCCTGAAGCAGCACACGCCGCTACCACGATGATACACTCGGTGGGTAGACTTCCACGCCCAGTCTCTCAACCTCAACCCGAGATAAATTGAATAGCGAGTGGGCAGAGGTGTTTGGCGTCAAGAAAAGTAATATCAAAGTGACTGACTCCTTTCCAACCCCTGAAGACGGTGTTCAACCAAAACGTAAGGCAGTAATAAAGTGTATCACCAATAAAAACCTGTATGGCATAGAAGAATTGCAAGTTATAAACTAAATGCCCAGGTACAAGAAAAGAGGACTTATAGTATGACTTCGAAGTCTTCTCGTTCTGCACAGAAGGACCAAATCTCTCATTATTGCGAACACTGTTGTAGTAATGCCTTACATGTCTTTTGGACCCATCATCCATTTGCGGCGATCCCTGCAGATGCGACGTCAGCTGCGAAAAGAGTTGCAGTCAGAGGCAAATTTGACAGCTTGTAACTTCTGAGCGCAAATCGCAGGACTCGAGTTCAGATGCTGGTAAGAAGATAACAGGCTCCTCAATCACATCAGCCATGATTTGGACGAAATTCTTCAAATTGCACAAAAAACGGCCGCAGAAAGAAAAATTGTCAAATTTTTATGGTGGGAAAGATTTCTTTTTTGATGCGCAGATCACACATGTTTCGGCATCGATAAAAATCAAAAGCAGCGAACGGTGTAGGCCTCCCTCTACTGAACAGTATAAAAACCTTGCTGTCAAAGTCCTCGCAGAGCTCCGAAAAAATGCTTATGAATGAAATTTCCGAGTGCCCGGGAACTTTTTTCACAACCCAATAACTCGTCTGAATTACGTTCATTCAGCTAATAGTTCTCGTTGGTTATCTAATCTTATATATAAAGCTGAATGTCTGTTTGTATGTCTGTCTGTATGTCTGTCTGTATGTCTGTCTGTATGTATGTATGTATGTATGTACGTATGTTCCGAATAGAAAATTCCATTTCTGAACCGATCCGGACCAAACTTGGCACACATACACTACGGGCCCCGGCGGGTGTCATAGGCTACTTTTCGTCATCGATCGATATCGATTTTATCGATTTTTATCGATTTTTTTGCTGAGTTCACCTACGGGGCTGGGAGTTGGCACAGGGGGGTAATCGAGCATGGGGATTCCGAATACAATATTGGTTTTCAGGATTATCGATTACTTTTATCGATTTTATCGATTTTTTTGCAAAGTTTGAGCTACGGGGCTGGGAGTTGGCACAGGGGGGTAATCGAGCATGGGGATTCCGAATACAATATTGGTTTTCAGGATTATCGATTACTTTTATCGATTTTATCGATTTTTTTGCAAAGTTTGAGCTACGGGGCTGGGAGTTCGCGCAGGGGGGTAATCGAGCATGGGGATTCCGAATACAATATTGGTTTTCGGGATTATCGATTACTTTTATCGATTTTATCGATTTTTTGCAAAGTTTGAGCTAGGGGGCTGGGAGTTGGCACAGGGGGGTAATCGAGCATGCTGATCATCCCCAAGGGGGTGATCAGCATGCTCGATTACACCCCTGTGCCAAATTCCAGCCCCCTAGCTCAAATTTTGCAAAATCGATAAAATCGATAGAAGTAATGGATAATTCCAAAAACTAATATTGTATTCGTAATCTGCATGCTCGATTACCCCCCTTTGCAAACTCCCAGCCCCGCAGGTCAAACTTTACAAAAAAATTGATAAAATCGATAAAAGTAATGGACATCCTGAAAACTAATATTGTGTTCGTAATCAGCATGCTCGATTACCCCCCTGTGCAAAATCCCAGCCTCGCATGTCAAAATTTACAAAAAATCGATAAAATCAATAAAAGTAACCGATAATTCTGAAAACTAATATTGTATTCGGAATCCCCATGCTCACTTCCCCCCTGTGCCTACTCCTAGCCCTGTAGGTGAACTCTGCGAAAAAATCGATAAAAATCGGTAAGATCGACATCGATCGATAACGAAAAGTGGACTGTGACACGCGCCGGGGCCCGAAGTGTATGTGTGCCAAGTTTGGTCCGGATACGGCGGAGCCGGGTAAGCCAGCTAGTTTATAGTAAAATATTTGATATATTATAAGCTCATGTGTCCCTTTTCGCTGCCACTATGCAGGTGTTACTGCAAAGTCGAAGTAACAAAAGCTGATGAGTTATCGAGTCTTGGTGCTCGATTTTAGATGCTTTTGTTTTGTTTTGCAATCCTCGTCGCTCTCACCGTTGATGTTATGAGATATTAGGTTGTCCCGGAAGTTTTGTCCGTTTTTTCATCGCTCACTAAAACTCAAAGAACACTTGATCCATGGACAAAGGTATCATTTGAATTAGATCGTTAACCTCTTTCTTACACCTATATTTGCTCTCTGATCTACCCTATCTTTGCAGTGATATCGCCACAAATCTTTCCTGAATTTTAAAAAATTTTATCCTGATGTTTTTAGAGAGCGCTGGTATTAGGTAGAACAAACCTTTGGCTAAATTTTACTTATTTTAAATTACATGGGCCACGTTTACCAAGTCCGTTATAAATATTTACAATAAAAACCGTGGCTTTTTGAGTACGCTTACCATGTAAAAGTACCGAAAACTCCAAAAAGCTGCTTTTCAAAGCAAATCAAACTTGGTTATATTGCATAAATAATCTTTAATGAGAATCAAGTTTCAATTCGGCGAAACTCCAAAAGTTGTCGTGTGTTTGCTGTAGTCGCGTGTTTCATGACTTTGCCAAAAATCGACACCTCTGAAGAAATATTTTTTGAAGCTAAAAAAGCAGACTAGGAGAATTAAAAATACCTCCCTGTAGTCCGAGAATTGCTCTACTTGATCCATACTTAGCCAATTCCGAATCTTTGGCACGATTATGAAAATTGAAAAAAAATTTTAAGCAGATAAAATTGACGGTGGAGAATTTTGGCAATTATCAAAAAAAGGATGCAAGATTGTGGTTCGAAAATGTGTACATAAGAAGGAGAAGGAAAAGCTGCATCGAATGCATGTTGAAACTCATTCAGGTCTTCATCGTGCGTGGTTTTATAGTGATTTAATAACGGACAAAACTTTCGGGACAACCTAATATATCTGGGTTACAAATACATTGTTCAAGAGTCCTGCCCATCATTGTTTGGTAGAGTATCGTTTTGCTCTGAATTGTAAATTTCCTATCACGGCTACTCGTAAGACGCTAGGGTCCAGGATGCCTTGCTGTTTCTCCCTTTGTTTGTGTGTGTGTGGTTTGCGAGTTTTGATTTTTCATAGCTCAAGAATAGCGACAGAAGTGGTGAAGCTTAATTACCTGAACAACTTAAAACGATCTGAAGGTTTTGATTTGTGATGGTCATCGTGGACTTGAATGGGTTATTCATGGCAGTGACTGTTACTACCCAAAGGTTCCACGCAGAATTGGATCATGGAAAACCTAAATGGAACGTAATTTGAGGGCCTTCCAAAATATTGCCCAAGCAGCAGCTCAGATGGTGCAATCTCGGTTGTAAATTCGCCTTCAAAGTGAACCCCAGGATTGTATTAACGGACGACTTGTCCCGTGCTCGTGTGGTTTCGAATTACGACCCAGCTTCGAGTGGGTCTTCGTGTAAAAACATGCAAACACAAAGCTTACAACTCAATCATTTCATGCTTTACTTCATCATCACTGCATGCTTACCTGCTGAGGTAGGTCTTGATGCTCTTTTCATACAAAAACTAGATCTAAGGCTTACGTTCGACTGAAACTTTTCTTCACACACTTCATCATCGGCAGAAATCAGGTAAAACAAATATGTGCACAAAAAGCAATAAAGGAAATCACTCCAAAATTTCCATGTTGTAGCAACAGACTTGCGCCAATGATTTAACGGAAAAAGTTGATAAATCAACTTTTTTACTTGCTCTCATTTTCTTCCCAAATCCCCCTCACCCCCTCCCCCCCCCCAGTTTTCATCCCTTTCTTTCTCTTTTCATTCTAAACATAAGCAATGAGTAAAAACCAATTAAGCTGCAATTCTTCTTCTATAGCGAATTCTGCGACAAAATCATCGTCTGCGTTTGACACGGTCTGACACAGTTGTAAGATATCATCTGTATATTCCGGTATGTAATCCCACACTTACTTAGTACTTTCTTGCATTATTACACTATTACTGTACCATTCCATTCCCATATGATTTGTTTACAGATTGCCCGATGCCGATGCTCGCCAGACGACGCCAGACAGAGAGGGAGGAGCGACTTCGAGACAGTGAGGAACGTACGACGACGGAGCCACCTCGTCTTCTGGCTCAGATCTCTTTATTCTGATTGTCCTGTTATTGTTTGTTTTCCGCGGATATTTACTATTGATCTTATTTTTGATGCCATAAGGATAAACTTGAGTGTTAGAAGTTGTTTTTGGACATGTCCGAGGCTTAGTCATTATCTAATATGGTATCGATCATTAAAGAGGGTGACGATATCCATAAGTCAGTGAGTAAAGAAAAGGATTCTTGGTGACACTAGTCATTCATTATGAGACACATCACTAAATGCGTTTAAATCTGCTTTCGATATCTGCTAAAGTAACGTGTGAAAAAAGTTATAAGCATTTTTTTCGCATTATTTTTGCACATTAAGGCATGGTCCAAATTACTGTTATCTCACTTTTTGAGGAGCTGAGGCACTGAGACAAGTACCAAGCTTACAGCAACTGCGAACTTCTTCGAATGTTGTTCCGAGGTGCGAATCGAGGAATTTGGGAGATGTATGTATGTTTGCTCAGTTAAAACAGAGCAAATTTTGATAGAAAATACGTTCATAATTTATCGCGGACAAATGCAGATACAGAAGAATAGATATCAAAAGCAGGTTTGAAAACAGCGTTTTAAAATATCTAATGAATGATGACGCATCTAACCATATGTGTTACGAAAGACCACCGTCATCAAGTATCCTCCCGTCGCTAACAAATGCGAATATTTTTGAAGGCCTTGAAAAATAGCATAAAGTTGGTTTAGCACGCCGAAAAACTCATTTTGGAATCAAAAGCTCAAAGTAAGAATATTGAAAAACTGCCGCTGAGGTGTCAATAACCGTGGGTTCGAAATTCCAGCAGTTATGCGTTTCCCTTAAAAGAGGTAGAAAGCTGCGTCGATTAGTTTTTAGAGAGGCTGCTTACATTTATCCCATGTCTTCTCATAATAGCTCAAAGAAAGTAAAGAACCTTCTTAATTACTAATATCTTCATGTCTTTATCTTTCCCCACGAAATAACAATTTTTGCATTTTAAGGAGGCAGAGACACAAACGACCCTCCCTGTTCAATTGTTTATTAATAAACCCCATAGGAAGACGACAAATACATAGAATAAACTATACATGTATGCAGTAGCACATCCGTCGACAAATTTGGAAGTACATATTATTCAAAAAAGGGCCTGAAAGCAAAGGCGTAGATGCTAAGAAGAAATCTTGAGATGACTCCTTTAGTGACTTGAAGGCAGGTCCCGGCAAACTGGAGCCTTCTCGCCATGCTGACCCCATATCTGGGCAAAAAAACAGAATGCGACAGACTAAGGTGAGGATGACACATCACTGTTATCTCGACTACAGCACGGATTAAAAAATTTCGATGTGGGAGACCCATGAACAACCGAGTCTTGTGCTTCATAGTGTTTCGCAGTGCGGAGTCTCTCTCTCTCTTTCTCTCTCTCTCTCTTCCTCTCTCTCTCTCCCTCTCTCTTTCTCCCTACAGCGGTTCCACTTGAGCTGACAATCGTCCGCTTTGCGAAGATGCGCTTTACCGCAACCACATTTCGGACTCAGATAGGTCCAAAACGAACACTAGTAATTGTGCACTCAAAATTCAACAGCAAGTGGAATGAGAAAGTATAAATTGAAATCTCTCACTACTGACATGAACATGGATGACAGCTATCAAAACAAGAAACGATGATCCACCGCAGGAAAACAAATTTTACCGTTTTGTCGTTGGAAAATGTTTAGTATAAACAAAAAACCGGTTCTCGGAATGATGTTGCCAAAATGATGAATCGGATTTATTTTAGAGAACATGATTGTTGATATGTCATGTATTTATTAAATGAATGAAATAAATCTAAGATAGACTTGACACGATCTGTTAAAGAAAGCTCGTAGAGGTTAAACCAGACACACAAATAACGGGGAGGATGAGAGATGATGTGGGAAGACAACATCATTTACTGGTTTAATGGCTTTTGCCTAAGTATTCACCAGAAAAATCAGAATAGATGTGTTCTGTGAGCGACTGGTATTTCATTTTTCAAAATCAATTTGTATAAGAGGCAATCGATTACAGCTGAAATGCCACGAAACGATATGTTTGCACAAATTGGTGTCCTTTAGCGTCGGAAAGGGGCTTTATCATATAATTGTGCCTTGTTTCGTCAGAAAGATCGCCAGGTAAAACTGCGGGGGTAGACGAACAGAATTTGCTACGGCCTTTTCAATTTCTCTGAAACAAGTTCAACAAAACCGACGACTACTCCAATGCGCATGCTGATATGACTACGAAAATCTGCGTCATACGCAACGACTTATTATTCTCATTGGAGAAAAAAATGCGAGTTATCGCTGTCCAGTCTTGACAACAAATCAATGATTCGTAAATTTGCGTGCTAACCAATATAGGACAGGGCCCGGCACAGGTCGTCTGGAAGCAGGCTGGACTTCGTATTTAGAGCAAAAAGCAAAAGAGATTTCGTTTTCGACAAGTCGGGGCCGAGCACCAAGAATAAGCGCCATTCAGTCGAACACAAGCTTTTCGGACAGATTGTCACACAGTTGACATGCTCTATCGTGTATGGCGAATAGTGCACCGATATGAAAGCAAGATTAAAATAAACAAGTTGCTTGTTTACAGTACGTGCAAAATCATATGGCACCAAAATTGAACTGTATGCATAGAAAATTATTTCCAAAAGAATGATGCAAAATGATTTGAAAACTTGTGAAGTATTAGGTTGTTGCAAAAATAATGTCCGTTTTTCTAGGCCTATTTTCCGAACAACTTTTTTCCTTCATAATTTCTTTTTGGATATGGATTCTGCATATCTTTGGAGAGCTTTCTTCATGTACTTTCTAACAGCTGTGAAATTGAGCTTCTATCTCATCCGTGAGAATTTCACCAGCATCTCACACAGCTGCACTCAAAATCGAAAATTCGTTGCCTTAACTCCCTTAGTCACAATTCAGGCGCAAACGAACGGGTTCTTTTGAAAAAATAGCTACTTTATTGGTTGAACGTTGTTTACCTATAGCATGTTTGAGTAGATTTTTCAAAAATATCCGAACCGAGAAATCGCTGCCTCGAAATAGACGCTCGCTGCTGGCATTCTATGGGTCCAAAGTTTCTCATAAGTAGGGCAATCGCCGAAGCTTCGCTCATTTCTGTATGCCTGAGGTCAGAACGTCTTTTCCACAATTTTTGCAGAAAAGCTTAGCTATCCAGTGTATAAAGAATTTCAAATTTCCATAGTTTGGGACCAGGGCTCGGCACGAGCGGGCACCAGGGAATTTTTGAAACGAAGTCTCCCTTGAATTTCGCTAACTTTTACAAAGTCCCTTTTGACCCCGGCCCAAAATCTCTAAAAATCCTCCAAAAAACGAAACGACTAAAAAAACGTATTTAAAAAAACGTAAAAACAAAAACGATATCCCCTTTGCTTTTTGTCACAAAAACGATATCCAGCTTGCCCCGTGCCAGCTGGTGCCAGCCCCTGTTTGGGACCTTCTGGCCTACCAAAAATAGACTCGAAAAAGTGAGCAATTTGAATTTCTATCTTTTCTTTTCGCAGAACTCCTTCGTTAAAGTCTTTTCTAAGCAGAAGTATACTACTGGCTTGCGTCTACAAATAAGCTGGTTAGCAGCCAAACAAACAAACTTGAAGGGAACTGTAATCTCTCAAAGACGAGGTCTTCAAAAGAAAAACTTTCGGTCTTTTGACGCATGGTTTTCTTCCGTTTGTGATATCAGTAAATGTAAGAGCGCGTCAGGTTAAGAAAGGTTTACTGCTTCAAATGGTTTTGGTTGCATTCAAAAATAAGAAGACTGGACAAGGTTATAGCCTTTCAAAGTAAAATATTGCAGAACGGATATTACTTTTGCAACAACCTAATAATACGTTTTCTAAATTGGTCCGTCTTCAGACGGTCACCGGACGATATGAAATCGTCTGGAGCATATATTTCTGTCATTTCACATAAATTTCGGATTTTTCTATCATGGACGGATTCCCCGGTCAAAAGTCTATCCCTGAGCATGAAGACATTTTCATATCATTGACCTTGCTTTGTTTTTCGCCTTAAATTCTTCATAAATTGCTTTGCTAAATATCGCGCTCCAATGCCACTTTTGTGCATGCGTAGTATTCAGCTCCAATTTCGATTTTCACTCTTATCTCACGCTTTTTGTCTTAGACTAGTAAATCTTTCTTGTTTTCATCTTCTCCTAAGTAGGTAGGTCAAAGAAGACTTCGTAAAACTTCCAAAAGTCAGGGGAGACTTCGTCTTCAGAAATCCCAAGCAACGGGTATAGTGTTCGCGATATCGTCGTCGTGATTTCGTTGCCGAGGAATTCGATGATTTGAGCGACGAATTCGCGACGTCTAAATCGTCCGTCGTAAGTACATAGGGCATAGTGAGCGCATTTCCGTTGCTTTGCACATACACCAACTAAGGGCAAGCAACTTGAGTGGATTTTGTTCCCGTGGGATTACCGATGAATACAAATACAAAAAATCTTTAACTTCATTCTTCAACAGGTCTGCGAATTTTGGCCTTTTGAAATAGCAGTTACAATTAGGATTCACTAAGTGCTTGCCGTAACAAGCCAAAAAGAAAGAGATAGGAATGACGTGGGCTTTTGTATCTTTTTGGCAGAAATTGACAATGACCTTTTTGAGAAAAATGAAGCACAGCACAAAGACAGCGAACAACACAAACATAACTGCTTCGTAGTGTTGTACTAGTGACAAAAACGAAAATCCTCTTGCATTTGTATAAATAGCAAAACGTGAGAACTTCTAGTTAGGCAAGATAATTTGCATTTACTTTGTTCAAAACATAACCTCAATACTGCTATCACCCATAACACTTCAAAAACGAACAGTTCAGATTTATCTAAAAAACGGAGAACTCTAACAAATCATGATCACGAGGAAAATCGACATACTTCACATGAGATTTACTTCTTCTCCAAACAAAAATACGCCGAAACATCAATGCATTTCTACAAAAAAAACTCTCGATGATCTCCTCCCCACCTCAGCGATATGGCCCAGTCGCCTGCGCAGCACACGCGACGCGACATCGCTTAATTTCGCAAAAATCGCGGCGATTATCGCTGGAGAAGTATGCCCTAGCTAAAAAGGGTCCGCGCCGGACGAGTATCACAAGCGCCGTAGCAGACACACAGACATACAATGAGTGCATAACAATTGTCGTAATTCAGAAATCGCATCGATATCGTGACCACTATGCCCTAGGTTAGACACCGACTCGTGCCGGGCCCTGGTATAGTATGGTCAAGATCTACTGTGCACTTATAGCACCAAATGCATGACTTTAAACAAAAAATAGCAGGTGAACAAGTCTCCATTATATTTAACAACTGTGTTTGAACTGGGCTAGCATGAAAATGTGAGGAACCCGCTGACCATGTCGATTCCTACTTTAAGAAACCTGTGTACGATCCGGACTGGAGTAAAAACCTCAAACTAGGATTTGAAGATTTTTGTAGGAGCATAAAAAAACCCGTAGAGAACATGGTTAGTTTTACATCGACTCCAAATCTTACTTATATCTCGCTCGCCTGTGGTTAGTCTACATAAATCCAAAATTTCGAACTTTGTAGGCATCGAAAATCTATCAAGGTCTATGAGATTGCAGATTGAAATTCCTTGCAGTTATTGAGGCTCAAGTTGCCATTCAATTGCAGCACTACCTTGATATCCTTTATAACATTCGTTCCTTTACCATCTTCAATTTTGAAGAAGTTTTCTGTATAATGACAAGTATTACTCGTTCTCCGACCATATGTAAATGGTTATGAACCTAATACGAAACAATATCGTATTTTCAACATGTGTTAAGTTCTTTGTAGTATGTTGTGACGAACACTCCGACTTCAGCGCTAGCGATCGAATTAAGATGTTCGCGACGGCAAAGAAGTTTGCCCGTCCGATCTAGAAAGGCAATCGGTAGCAGCCTCTTCGCTCCCTTGTGCCATTTCCGTACTGAGCATAGCACTATCATAAAACAACCCTGCACGCAACCTAAAAGCTTGGTGCTATCAAACAGCTCCTGGACAAGAGAACTCTCGCGGTGGGATGTATACAGTACTGCTCTAATTTGTAAGAAAAAAGGCGTCGGGTCGCCGATCAGCGCAGCGTCGACGCTTTGTTTAGAGTAAACGAATCCCTTTACCCATGGGAAATCTTCGGTTCAGCTACTAGGCTCATCTTCTTGTATGTAATAGTGCCTCTCTGGCTACAAGAAATGTATGGTAGGTATCCGTCCCTACAAGATCTCACGAATCTTTCAATTTTTGCACAAAAGCAGTGTTCGGACGAAGACACGATTTCTAGCAAATTCACCTACCTAGAGTTATCCGCAACGCCGAATTTGAATACCCATGATAAAGAGCGCGAAAACCCCCAAGACGGCCGTCCACCTCAACGTGACGTGGGGTGAAACTGGGTGTCGAACTGCGATGCACAGCTGAGTATATACTCTAGCAGGGCCTCCCAAGCTGTGAAGGAGTTCGACGTTTTTGGTTTCGGTTGGATGCGTAGCTAAGAGCAGACCGCCAGATCCACCGCCATCTGGTTTTCAAGTTGCTAGGCTGTTTTCCCCGCTCTACAACCCGGGGTTAGCAATTGCCCCGTGGAAATGAGTTGGCCTAGTAAGTCTGCTCTTGTAATTGAAACATTTTTATTACTTGATCAGCAAAAAGAAGACAAATAAACCCTGCACATCACATCCCGCCGGGTGGTGAGAACGATGTCAGGGTACTCAGAGCGCCTTTTGGATCGGACAAAAACGACAGGTCTGCCCTGATGACACGCCATGGCTGCCTCATGCTCTGCACCTAGGCCAGGACAGCCTCCACAAACACTGACCTCCACGCTCTTCTCGACGCTGCAGAGCACATCAAGTACCACGTCATCGCTCTGCAGGAAACGAAATCCAGGAAGAAGGACGTCCGACATTGAGTGATGGGACACTCATCATTCGTGGTGAGAATGTTCCATCAAGAATCGTTGGAGGCGTTGGTTTTGTCGTACACCTATCTATTGTCCATCTTGTCTATTCGCATGAGATCTTTTCACCTCGACTAGCTGTCTGACGACTACGACCACCACGTCAGAAGACCATCAGCATCATCAACTGCTACCTTCCAACATCAGCAGCTGATTAATCAGAACTAGAAACCTTCTACGAGGATGTGGAGGAGGTCGTCCGCAAAGAGAAGTCCTTTTACAACTTTGTTCTGTGTGACTTCAATGAGAAAAATTGGGATGCCACTAGAAAAGAAATGTAGGATTGGAAAGTTCGGATATGAGCTCCGGAACGAAAATGGCAATCGTCTCTTTGGTTTCTCTCCGCCACATGACTTTTCCATGTAAACTCCATCTTCATGAAGAAAGAACATTGCCGGTGGAGGTGTATGTCGAGAGGCGCAATTCTTATTGCCAGCTGGACAACAGGATTGCACTTTTTTTGGTTTCAAATAGCGTTCTAGAAGCCTTCAGATTCCTGAAAAGATATAGAAGACCGCTGCATGGGTTGTCTGATCTTATCATCTTAAATTAGATCCAAAACACAAATGTTGTAGGTTAAAAATCCGTGAAAATGCTAGTAGTGGCAACTTCGTGAATATTTGGCTCATTTTTGCAGCAGAAGCCGTGAAACTTAGCAAATGGTAGCTTCGACCATCTAGTAAGCTAATCTACTTTGTCTGGAATTTTATGAAAGTCTCCGTAGCACAGAAATGGACCTTTAAGTTGGTGACAGCTAAGGAAATCGCGCCTCTTAACCGTCTCCCACTGTTGGACATGGGATTCGCCCAATGGAACGACTCAGGCCTAAGGCAATACCTCCAGCGATCCAATCGTCACGATTTGCGATCGCTGCGACTAGAATGCCTGGGCGACCGTCCATTGCGTCAAAATCGCCCATTGCTCGACTCTTGTGCATAACCGTAGCGATTTTGTGAACGCTCACACACTACACCGCATTATACGCACTTTTGGAAAACTTGCGCTAAGTTTGAAGTGCATCTATTCAAGAGAATTCGAACAGATTGTGGCGCCATATATTTGAAGAGAACGTTACATCAAACAGAAGGGGTGTGGATTCATACGCATCCCAATAGTTACCAACGTTTTTCTACCGGCGCAAGTTCAATGGTTACATCTGCAGTGAAATCGACAACCAGTTCATGAAGTTTTGAGTTTTCTTTCAGTCACTGGTAGGCATATACGTGCAGTAAAATCATGTTTTCGGCGTGGAAAAAAAACTGTGGGTAGGCTATTTCAACAACAAGTGCTGCGCGAGCTCCTGTCTGCCAATCTGCGAAGGTATACATATATGCCTGAGGAACCGGCAATGCACATCTATTCTGCTTCAGAGATTATAGCAAGAACATTTGAGATTCGGTTATCATTTGTTATTAGAAAAACAAGAATCATATAAAGAGCGGTTCATAATTATACGAACATCCCAAATTTGGGAAGTTCCTGGACTTTTTGACAGAAACTCAAAAAGCCGTTGGTACCACGCGAAAGAGCACAGCCGATAACGGTATATGATGCGTAAGAATGGAAATGGATGTCAATCTTGAAAGTGTTTTTGCGCTTAATACAAATTTTTAGCGGTTCATAATTATACGAACACCTCAAACAAAGATCCATTTTTCATTCAAGATTGCAATCATTTGAGTCCAAATTTTTTGTAGAATTACAGTAACAAGGTCTGACATATCTGCTACACACTGAACCCAGCGCAGTTCAGAAAGGGGACCGTTACTTTTTTCAGAAGGCTCTAAATGCTTTTGGAGTGATTGCGCTCCAAAAACATCCGTTCTTCTGTGGTTTACGCGCTCTGATTAGCTTCTACCAAAGCTATGAGACAAAATAAGCTCTTTCGATAGGTATTTTGTTTGATGCTTGGAAAATCTTTGCGTTTTCGTGTCGTTTTTTAACCAAGTTCAAAGCTTACCACAGAGTTAGCACGATTTTAAGCCTCAAAACTCAGCTTCTCTCCTGCGCAAACATTTGATATGAAGCCGCTGCATTGTTTGCATGATGATGTTTCTGTGACGAAGTTTTTGGGCTTTTTGTAGAATTGATCTTGAGGCTGTGGAGCTAAAAACCAAATAAAGGTGTGACTGCAATAGTAAAAACAGTGTTTTTGGTGAAATGACGTCTGCGTGGCCAAAGCAAATGCTCAGCGCTGCTGGTTTTTTCTAACCAAATATACAGTCTTGTGAACTTCTACATGCTATGTGCTTACTTCATTGTACGGCTTCAGAAGCTGAGTTTTGAAGCTCAAAATCGTGCTAACTCTGTGGTAAGCTTGGAACTTGGTTGAAAAACGGCACGCAAACGCAAAGATTTTCCAAGCATCAAACAAAATACCTATCGAAAGAGCTTATTTTGTCCCATAGCTTTGGTAGAAGCTAATCAGAGCGCGTAAACCACAGAAGAACGGATGTTTTTGGAGCGCAATCACTCCAAAAGCATTTAGAGCCTTCTGAAAAAATTAACGGTCCTCTTTTTGAACTGCGCTGGGTTCAGTGTGTAGCAGATATGTCAGACTTTGTTACTGTAACTCTACAAAAAATTTGGACTCAAATGATTGCAATCTTGAATGAAAAATGGATCTTTGTTTGAGGTGTTCGTATAATTATGAACCGCTAAAAATTTGCATTAAGCGCAAAAACACTTCTAAGATTGACATCCATTTCCATTCTTACAGGTCATATACCGTTTTCGGCTGTGCTCTTTCGCGTGGTACCAACGGCTTTTTGAGTTTCTGTCAAAAAGTTCAGGAACTTCCAAAATTTGGGGTGTTCGTATAATTATGAACCGCACTTTATAAAGCTGAATGTCTGTTTGTCTGTCTGTCTGTCTGTCTGTCTGTCTGTCTGTATGTCTGTGTGTACGTATGTTCCGAATAGAAAATTCCATTTCTGAACCGATCCGGACCAAACTTGGCACACATACACTACGGGCCCCGGCGGGTGTCATAGGCTACTTTTCGTCATCGATCGATATCGATTTTATCGATTTTTATCGATTTTTTTGCTGAGTTCACCTACGGGGCTGGGAGTTGGCACAGGGGGGTAATCGAGCATAGGGATTCCGAATACAATATTGGTTTTCAAGATTATCGATTACTTTTATCGATTTTATCGATTTTTTGCAAAGTTTGAGCTACGGGGCTGGGAGTTCGCACAGGGGGGTAATCGAGCATGGGGATTCCGAATACAATATTGGTTTTCGGGATTATCGATTACTTTTATCAATTTTATCAATTTTTTTGCAAAGTTTGAGCTAGGGGGCTGGGAGTTGGCACAGGGGGGTAATCGAGCATGCTGATCATCCCCAAGGGGGGTGATCAGCATGCTCGATTACACCCCTGTGCCAAATTCCAGCCCCCTAGCTCAAATTTTCAAAAAATCGATAAAATCGGTAAAAGTAATGGACGATCTTGAAAACTAATATTGTGTTCGTAATCAGCATGCTCGATTACCCCCTGTGCAAAATCCCAGCCTCGCATGTCAAAATTTACAAAAAATCGATAAAATCAATAAAAGTAATCGATAATTCTGAAAACTACTATCGTATTCGGAATCCCCATGCTCACTTCCCCCCCCCCTGTGCCAACTCCTAGCCCTGTAGGTGAACTCTGCAAAAAAAATCGATAACAATCGGTAAAATCGACATCGATCGATAACGAAAAGTGGACTGTGACACCCGCCGGGGCCCGAAGTGTATGTGTGCCAAATTTGGTCCGGATACGGCGGAGCCGGGTAAGCCAGCTAGTAGGATAATATAATGCATTGCGAGAACAGTAAATGCTACCACAGTGGGTGAGGTGACATATGGGGAACATTCCATACTATATACTGAGCATGTGTTGTTTTCAAAGATTTATAGTATGGAATGTTACATGACTTACCTTCTCTCGTGCAGAAAGGAAGCGTTTATGTGAGATAGAATAGTCTTAAATGAAATTTGCTTGCAAAAAATACAAAATTCCTAACAAAGAAGAAGCTATCCGAGCGATTTCCTCATCGCTGGGTCCGAACGAGCGACGGCAACATCGCTGAGTTTCAGCGATGTCGCGACGATCTCCCTGCTGAGGTATGCCCGTCCAAAAACGGCCCGCGATCCGTCGCGGCGTCAATCTAACACAGACGCGGCGGGACCACACTGTTGCGCTGCGGACTCGGAACATATGTCCGATTTGGAGTTTGCGACGCGACTGGGATCGCGGGAGGTATGCCTTAGGGCTCATGCGGAGATCGACCACATCCTATTAACCGAATATGGAAGCTGCTACTACGAAGAAATACTGAGACATAGAGCAAACTGGAAGCTCAGTAGTTCCATCTTCTGCCGTGGCTCTGATCACCGCCTCTTTCGAGCAAAGGTACGTGTTCAGTACAAAGCTGTAAATCAGAAATGAAAGAAGTCGTTTGTGACCGTAACAGAATATAAAAGCACATATCAAGTTGTCTGGCCTATCGAGCAGGATCCAACGTACGACTACGACCGGCTTCTGAAGGGATTGCGAACCTGCGGAGAGCGCCTCAGTGATTTTCGAATAGAACTTGAGACACATTTCAAAGACCCACCAAGGAATGCTCGAAAGTAGAAGACTTCTGAGACAGGATCCGAATGCAACCCATCTCGAGCGACTAATAGCCAACGCCAGTCGCAGAACAGCTTCGCGGGAGGATCTTCGGAACCACATCGGATTCGATAGCACGCATTGGCGGCGAGCGGTCGTGTTCTCATTTGCTCTCTACAATGGTGTCACAGCGTCGTACTGCGAGGAAAGCTAAGGAAACTGGTGCCGTTATTATTGTGGATTCTACTGCCTCTCCTTCTGGTATTCTTAGTCAGTCGGTGCCGCACGACGAGGATGAAGGTAAGTTGATATCTCAACTTCATTCTATCTTAGCAGGCAAGGCTCCGGAGGCCTTGCCGCTGCTGGATCGATTGATCCAATTGATCAGGCCGGCCCTCGGCGATCTCATCGAGCAAGACAAAAGGTCTCGGTCTATTGTAATTCCAGGAGTGCCGGAATTGAATGACGCTCTCGCGTCTCAACGTCAGGCACATACTGAAAGTTCAGTGATGTCCATTTTAGATAAAATGGACATTGAAACTAGACCACTAGAGATCTATAGGATGGGGAGACCGGGGGGCAGCAGGCCGCGCCTGATCAAGTGTGTCTTTCCTTCGCAGCAGTTCTACTACAGTGCCCTCAAAAAAGCACCACTGCTGCGCAGCTTGCCCGGTTGTGATCAGATCTACATCCGCAGGTCTATGACCTGCGAGGAAAGAGATCACGACCGGGCCCTGCGTCAGCACGCGCGGGAGCTTAATAGCAAAGATCGCGGTGGGGGCAAGGTCTTCGTAGTTTATAGAGGCGAAGTTGTGAAGGCCTCAGACATTCCCAGCATCAAAGCAAGCCTGCAAAAAAACTGATTACGTGCTCAGACTCTTCCTCGATTACTTGTCTTTTACTGAATGCTAGAAGTTTAATGAACAAACTTGCTGATTTCCATTATCTACTCCATACTCAGAAACCTGCTATGGTCTTTGTGACGGAATCGTGGCTTAGTAGTTTTATTAATGATGCAGAGATCTTGAGCGATCTTCCGTACAATTGCGTAATGATCGCAAAAAAAGAAGAGGAGGGGGAGTATGTGTATTAATTCGACAAGATCTCATTTTTCGTACTGTCGAGCAGAGGCACTTTCTGCCAACGAACCTGATTGCTTTTGACCTTATCTTTGGTGCCGATAATTTTACCAGATTCGTACTTCTCTACCGGCCACCCAGTCAAACGTCTGTCTCTGATGAACAACTTATTGGCATTTTGGAAAACTTAGCCACGTCTACTCGAAATATCATTTTTCTTGGCGATTTCAATCTAAATGACGTTGACTGGACAGAAATGAAAGCAATCTCATCATCCTCCTCCGCTCGCTTTGTTTCGCTTTTTGAATGTCTGGGGCTTCCACAACTGGTTAAAGCTCCTACTAGGGGAACCTCTATTCTAGATCTTATATTTGCTAAGAGTGAGACTGTTACTGAGATACAAATATATCCTCCCTTGGCAAGCTCTGATCATAATATAGTGTCTTTCAATATAGCCTTGTCTACTGGTCATGATGATATACCTGAGCATTCGTCTATACGCGACTACTCTAAAGCTGACTTGAGATCCATAAAAGATGCATTGTCAAATATTGATTGGTTTAGCGTGTTTGATGGATACTCCAACATCGATGATCTTTACAATCGCTTTCTCAATATAATACACGACTTGATTGAAAAATACGTTCCCATAAAGAAAAGACAACCTTCCTTTTTACGTTATCCTCAGCACATAAAAAATCTTTGGATGCAGAGAATTAGACAGTTTTTGAGCCTTAATGATCCCCTAAACGATACAGAGTACAAAATTGTCTCGAAGGAGTTATCAAGGCATTTGAGGCGTTACTTGAAACAGAAGGAAAAGAGAATGTTCAGAAATGCTGGCAAATGTAATCTTTGGGCCCATCTGAAAAACATTTGAAAGAAAACAAATTCTTTGGACCTTTGGAAGACTCTAATGGCAATGTATACAATACTTCCATCTCCAAAGCTGAAGCTTTGGCAGATCAATTTTCCTCCGTGTTCTCAGAACCTTCTGCATCATGTCCCATATTGATGAACAGATCCTTGGGTTGTTGCCCTTTACCAAGGATAGACCCTTCGTCCATACGGCAACTTTTGAAAAAAGTAAGCCCAACGTTGTCTATCACATCTGACAACATACCTCCTATCTTTTACAAGATGTTTGCTGATGAACTAGTACTTCCATTAACCCACATCTATAATATATCCATAATGAATGCAGAAGTTCCTCACCTCTGGAAATCCGCCATTGTTACTCCTCTCCCCAAGACATCCCTCAATCCCAAGCTCTCTGACTATAGACCAATAAGTATACTCCCGACTCCTTGCAAAATATTAGAAAAAATAATTGTTAGAAATTTGTTGCATTGGCTTGATAAACTAAATTGTCTGCCTGAGCAACAACATGGATTTCTGCAAGGCCGATCTACCGGTACACAACTTCTTGACGTCCAATTTGATTGGACAGAAAGATTGAGTCTGAATAAGTCTATAGATGTAGTCTATTTTGATCTGAGTAAGGCATTCGACACAGTTGATCACAATCTTCTTTTGTCTAAGCTGGAGAGCTTGGGAGTGAGAGGTTCACTACTGAGATGGTTCGAATCCTATCTTCAGGACAGAACCTTCTCTGTTCGTGTACTCGACAGAATTTCTGCGGCTAGACCTTGTAAATCAGGAGTTCCTCAAGGCAGTATCCTGTCACCGATTCTCTTTATTATTTATACCATTGACCTGCCAGCCTGTCTTATCACAGATCCACGAGTTAGAGTGGCTGCGTACGCTGATGATGTTAAAATATATATCATCTATGACCAGTGCGACAAGTGGAATGCTCATGCAGCACTTCGTAGCTCAATTTCTCGAATGATTGATTGGGCGGATAGATGGAACATCAAAGTAAATTACTCCAAAAGTTGTACTATTCCCATTGGCAGAACCCCTTACCATTCAATTAATAGCAACTTTGATCTCGAATGTAAATTCCTGGTCAAAGACCTGGGAGTTCTCACAGATTCTAGACTGAGATACTCGTGTCAAATAGACGAAATTGCCTCTCGAGGAACTCGAATATTGTATGCGATAATGCGCAGCGTGCAATCTTCAGATCCTAAACTTCTTCTGAAAATCTACAAAACATTTGTTCTGCCAGTTGTGGAGTATTGCAGCTTTGTATGGAACCCTACTTTGAAAAAAGATATTGATAAAATTGAAAAAATTCAAAGAATATTTACTAAGATTGTTTTCTATCGCGCATTTCCTAATCCGAATTACCCTTTCGCCTTGCCAAACTACACAACCAGAATTCGCAAGTTAGGTCTCAAAACTCTTTTTTACAGAAGATTGTTAGCAGATACTCTTATGGCCTTCAAAGTTCTGCGAGCCGAGGTGGGTTTGAAACCCAGTAAATACTGGGTTTTCCAACCTATCAGTGAACGCAGGGCCTCTTTTAACCTGGTTGTTTCTAGGTTTGGAAGGCACAACATCTCGTTGCAAGGCAACAACTTCTTTTACCGAGCAGCCTCGATCTTGAATAAACTTCCACCACCATTCTTAGCTTTAAATTCAGTGGCTCAATTGAAAACGGCGTTGAAGAAAGTAGATTTATTGCAGTTAATGGGAATCGATGATGTGGAGTAGATTTTTTTTTTGGATCATGTTGCCATCCTTTCTTTGGCATGATCCGCTGCATTCTTTCGATGCTATTATCCGGTACTTGGAGTGCATGGGCCTTAAACGGTTTCCGTTCGTGTGCTTTTTTTGTCCTGTCTAGCTCTGTCAGTCTCATTGTACTTTCAAAAATTCACTCATCCTTCTCCGGGGCTTTAACCAGCTAGCTTCCGCCCGTAGGCTCGCTGGCCTCCACAAAATAGGGACTTTAATTTCTGAAAGGCATTGAGATTAACAGTTAGTTTAATATGCTATACACCAGAGTAACAACTCTGGCCTTTATACCCAAAGATAATCTCAAGGACAAGTTTGGAGCCTTAAGTTTTTCTGTGCTTCCTGCAGAGTACATGCCAACGATTGGTTCATACGTGTTTTCATGTGTGTTTGACTAACCATGCGATGGTGATATATTGTGTTTGTTACTAACCGCTCCATCAGGATCAAAGAGCACTTTTTGGTGCATTTAAATAAATAAATAAATAAATAAACCACCGTCCAATATGCCCGCTGAGTGGGCTGTACAAGTTCTTCACGAAATTTAACATCGCCTGCATATCTGGGACACTGGTTGAAGCTCACCCCAAAGAACTAACTGGATGCGAAATTCAGTTGCATGGACCACATTCAGTTTCGAAGGTCATAGAAGTCTGCCGGGGGTGCCGACTGCCTCTCGTCCTAACCTTCGTCGACTACGAGAAAGCCTTTGATAGCGTCGAAACCAACGCCATCCTGTCAGCGGTAGTCGATCAAGAAGAGACCGAGCTTACGTAGGACGTTAGCCGATTGCTACAAGGACTGTACAATAACGATGAAGCTATTCCATTGCCCCCTGAACATCCCAGTTAGGAAGGGGTCCGACAAGGCGACACAATCTCGCCGAAGCTGTTCACCGCGGCCTTGCAGTGGGTGATGAAGTCACTGCACTGGGATGAGAGAGGCGTACGAGTTGACGGGAGATTCCTGTCGAACCTTCGTTTTGCGGACGACATCGTTCTCTTTTCGAGCAGTATCACCGAAGCAGAGACGATGCTGAACTAAACGAAGTAGGGAAGAAGATCGGATTGCGAATGAATCGGAAGAAGACTCAATACATGAAGAACGCCCCTTGCGAAGATGCAGAAATGGACTGGAAGGCACTTTTATTGAGGAGACGTCTTCTTACGTGTATCTCGGACGTTCGATGAACATGGAGAACGACTTGAGGGGAGAAATTAACAGGAGAAGAAGAACAGCCTGGGCCGCCTTTGGGCCTTTGAAGGAGGCCTTGACCAACTGACGGACTCGGAGCTTCGCCACCTGTTCTCCCGTCGTTCTGTTACTCAGCTGGGACTTGCACCGACATTGTAGCCACATCGAAAGCTCTGAGGACCACCCACAGAGCGCTAGAGCGCAGTCTCTAAAAATGTCCCGACACAAACAACATCTTGTCAGAATTCGCAGTACGGATATGAGAAGAATGTCCCGTCTTTGCAACCCAGCAGAATACGTTGCGAAAGCGTAGTCTCGATGACACGGTCACATTATGAGAAGAACAGACGACAGATGGACACTAAGGACATTCGAGTGGATTCCTCGCGAAGTAGAACGTCCCCAAGGAAGACCTTCAACGAGATGGGCAGACGTGTTCGTGGAACTGATGGACCAGATGAGAAATCAGCTAGGTACGAACTTGCACATGGAAAAATGGGAACTTCTTTGCTGGGGTCCGCACGGCCCCTGAAGCCGAGTTATCTAAGTAAAAAAAAATTTTTTCAGATACTCAGTGAAGAGAGGACATTCTTCTGCGAATGAATACCGCAGTGAAGAGGCAGTAAATTCTGTCTGGTTTTAACGTCTGGTATTGGAAACCAGCTTGGATTTACTCCTCCCCCTCTGCGAAGTGAACGTTAATGATTTCCAGTTCTCACTGCCCCAAATATGTAAATCTATTGTTTCAGTCACGGCCCAGCAGAGGGTGGCAAATGGACAATGGTTGATTTTTACGACTTCCCAATTGATTCCGCCAGCTACCTAAGTTGTTCGATTAGGGCGCGCTTTCTTTCTCTAGAGCACTGGCGTCATTGCAAGTCCATATCCTAACAAGGGTGAGTGGAGGAGTTTTGGAACCAAAATGTTACTGTGTACTAGACTTTAGGTGTAGAACTGATTTATGTAAAAATTTCAAAACCCTTATGTGAAATGGAAGTTTTGCCAATCTCAGTGGGCTTTAGGTGGGCAATCGTACACCTAAATTAGAAAAAAATTGGACACGCTCTTTATTCACATAAGTTTTTCATAATTTTTCTATTTTGCTCTCTAGTCTCGCTGCGCATACACCGAAATTTCATGCAATATCGTCATCTGTGCGTTGCAAACGAGCCATTTTTCTATTTTGATGGTGGAATTTTCAGAAAAAAAAGCTTGTAATGACCTTCAGTCACACAATTTTTTCATGAAATTTCTCAGTTAACTTCTAAAGGCCCGTGCCCGCATACATACCAAGTTTGTGCCATATCGTCAATTGTGCTTTGCGAATTTTAATTCACATCTTCACTCGTCAATTATGAGATTTTCTAAGAAGAGCTTAGTAATCCATCCATTTGCTCAAGTTTTTCATAATTTTTCATTCCTTGTCTCCGCTAGCCCATGTTCGTTCATTTGTGCAAATTGGTGTCACTTTGCTACGCATGCTTTGAGAAATAGTCATGTATGCCGTTCCATGCATCGGTTGGGCGACGTCGCGCGTGCGGCAATCAGCGATGGCGCGACTTGACGCGCGCGAAAGCCCTTTCTGTGGGGAAGGGCCCAGGCTTGTTTTCCATTTCAACTGTCATTTTTTGGGGCTTCATCCCGGTTCCGCAAAAAAGATATCCACTTTGATTTTTACACTGAAAACGATTTCCAGCTTGTCATTTGCCCAAGCACGTCGCGGGCCCTGTTTTCAGCCGTGTCGAGTAAATGTTGAACAATGGTTTCGTCTCCAAAGAACATGATATCGGTTGAGAAACACGATATTCGATCCATGAATCAGCCATGATGAAGATTTGTGGCATCTAAGCTGTAATTTTTTAATGCGAAATGTCCCAAAGACAATAGTAATGAGGTACATATATTCTTAAATTTATGTCCCTTAGGATGTCCTCTGTTAAAAACTCTGGCGAGGCACATCCTTAAGTCAAACAGTGAGCAAAAGGTACATGAATAAGATTGAATACGGTTGTAAGCTTTCACGCCTGACTCGCAAATACATCATACAGCAAAGACAATTTGAATCATTGCTTTTTTGAGTCTTTCGCATGCAGCGCAATTCTTGACTGTGACTCCTTCCCTCATTCTTCGGCTGTTCGAATTGAAGCTGTTGGCAATCGTCACCGAGATGTCTGACAATGAGAAGCCTTGCTTTCTTCCCTCTCCTCCCCCCCCCCACTCTCTTACCCATCTACTTCGCAGCAGCCCATCAGACAAGCAAATCGCTCCTTCCAGTACGCGCGTGCCCGTTTTGAGCTGTTGCTTAAGAAGAAAAGGAAATTGGTGTTTCGTCGCTTTGCGAAGGTGAATGCACCAGAGATGTCGAGATTTTTCAGCATTTGAGTGCCGACTTAATCATCAACGAAATTTTCCAGTAAACTTCTACCACTCTTATGAGATACACCCAGAAAGGGCCTTCTCCGTGCGGACATCTGCTAAAAAGCAACTCAATGCATGGCACCATGTAGCAGTTGCTCAGCAGGCGGTTTCCATATTGCGATGTTACTATAGACTGTCGCAAGCTCCTTTTCAGTCAAGGCAAATCCATTAAAAAGCAGAAAAACGCTGGATATTTGCCTATTTTCACTCATATACTCGCAATCTCTCTCAAAAATGAAAATCTCAGCCTGATTCACTAACGGATTTTGAGAGACAAAACTGATATCGATTATGGAACAACAGCTACTAAAAAGTCCTCCATTGCATCGGTCGCTACTAAAAGCACGAATTACGGTATATTGTGTAAATTTCCTAGATTTTACTGATTTTATTTGAGCCTATTTGGATTCAACTTGGTTTTGTACTGATCAGAAAAGACTGTAGTTACAGCACTGGTCACGTTTTTGTACCTGTTGTAATCATGTATAAATATAGATTGCTGGTACGGTCGATGAAAAGCAAGTTTGATTTCGATGGAAAAAAGATAAATTATGCAATCCTGGAAGCAGAAACCAATGTTCGATAACTTGATTAGTTATGGTGGATCCTGTGCATCCGTTTCCAGCAGAATTTATACTTTGTCTATCACGGTTTTGAGTGTATTCATGCATAAAATCCACAGATCGACTCATCCCGTCTAGGTCTTGGATTTATGTAGTTCTGCGTTGTAAATTTATGCACAAATCGGCCTTTGATCTAGCCGCGATCTCCTAACTGCCACTGCAGTAAGGCATTTTTATTGTGATGTAAGTTTTTAGGTTGTGCCGCTCAGCATAGTATAATGCATTCGACTCTCTTTGTAGTGATCACATCGTACCTAGTATAAACCCGGAAACCGCATTTCATAGTAGAGGAACGAATATCTCAAATAAGCGCCGCCTCGGCGGACCTGGTCTTTTGCTATGCCAGTGAATACTGTGTTAGTACCAGCACATAAACTGCGTCTAATCGAGGTATTCCTTCCCCTACCTACATTTCACGTTTCTCCTGTACATCTGAGCTTTTCTCCATCAATTATAAATGGTTCCAACATGCACAGGCCTTATATCTGTATTTTTCAAATGCAGCTGAGAATGAGGCTAGACCAAATCCATCGCAGCTTCATCGAAATGCACTAGCATAAGCGATTCATTATGACTTAGATGGCGATTTTTCAGCGTTCTTGTCAAAATGTTGAGTGTTTTTGCAGCTTTACTTGAGAAACAAAACAACTTACGACCTGCGTCCTCATTCACACCCGCATACATAAGCGAACGAAATGTGACCTAGTATTCGGTAATAGATAAGATACAAAAGATAGATATGGTAAAGATAGATATGGTAAATGGTAAGGATTGCCTTATTACAGTGTACCTACAGGCAACAATTCGATAATCGGCGTTGACATGAGAGAAAGCTGGAATAAGTTTGGAAAACTATGGAAAAACACATATACCATATACACAATCTTCTCTATCTAAAAAACGACGACATTGGAGCCATTCCACGGCTCAATAGGAATAAGCAATCTTTTCTTTAAGGGAAGCGCGTGAAATTGGAATACATAGTATAGCAGGTGCTCGGAATGAAACCCTTGAAAATGGGCTACATAAGTGCCAAGGGAAATGCTGTCTCTCATGAGTCAAATTACCTGTGATGGCTTCTCGAATTTTCCCGTTAAGGTGTCAAAAGTCCAATCTCTGAAGAAAAAAATAATGAATGGATTCATTCATTATGCTTCACCTCTTATGCCCTCAAATTATTTTTGATCTAGCGCTAGGAAAGTCTTAATGTCAAAGCACCTAATGCGATCCAGAAAATAACCGTTACTACTCAAATGACTGTTACTTACTGATGTTGATGATATCTTTATTGTCACATTCATCCTTTTCTTCCTTCCATTCGCCTCATTCGAGTAGTCCCTGCGTTTTCGATGAAGCCGAAGTTGTGACACATGCAAATGCACCATGACAGAAAGTGCTTGAGTGTAGGGCACATTGAGTCACGCTTTGATTTTGGAAATAGAAGACTTGCATCTCAGGATTTGCGGGGTTTGAATGTTTGAGTTTCTCTGACTTTTACTTGGAACAAATTGTGATGGAAAAAGTCTTTACAACTGCCACTCAAGGCTGGCCTAAGTGCTGCAATGCTTGAAAGTACGGTGTTCTACAGTTTTTATTTTTCTACTCGTTCAGTTCTCTCAGCTTACCGCAGCTCGCTTCACATTAGTAGAGAAAATAATTCAGAAGATTTCAAGGCACCAGCTTGGGGCGCATCAGTAAGAGTGATCCGGTCGGGAACGGTCGGAAGCGCGAACGATTTAGAGGCAACGAGTTCCTGCTTTCTTACTCGGGTTGCGACCTGCATCACGAGTTGCTCCAGCATTGATTTCCAAATCAATCAAACATCAACTAAAATAGAATTAACGATCAATCATTGAACATTTGAATTACTAGTTAAGGAATAGCCGTAAATTCGAAAGACAGCTGCAGATTAAGAAGCCCATGGTGCGCAAAACTTCGTTTTGTGCTTTACAGATATTTTCCAAGACATTCTGCTGTTACCGCATAAACTAATTGAACTTCCTAATCATTAGACATATATTGACTTCCATATTATTGCAGCTCATAGCAGAAAAAGAAGCTACTAAGCGACACATTTCAGAAAAATTTATATCATCGCTCCTAGCGGCCAGAGCATTACGAATGCAACAAATCGATGATCTACTCTATTTCAAAGCGGAGGGCAGAGCTGGCCGAGAGGTTAGTGCCCTTGACTCTGGCGAGGAAGATCACAGGTTCGGTTCCGCGGTGGGACTAATTTCCTTGGCAAAAAGCTCTGCCCCACGAATCCAGCGTCAGGCTGCTAACCCAAAGGATGGCAAGCGACAAGCCGGCTGAAGAAGACAATTCGTCGCATCAGATGCTCTTTTATGTCTCATCAAGAATTCGGAGTAAAAGCTAGGGCGTTCCCCGGAGGCGACGCGCATTCGAGCCCGACGGATGCGAACAGTATGCTAGGGTTACCGTTTCAGCAAGATGAACGCTGACGGTTAAAGAAGCTAGCTCACCATAGGCGAGTATCCAAGTCTTCAGAAACGCTTCGACTAGCCACCATCAACGTAGGTTCCCTCACGGCACGTCATCGAGAACTCGCGGATCTTCTTAGACGACGTAGAGTTGACATCGCCTGCATACAGGAAACGAGATGGAAAGGGGAGAAGTCGCGTGAAATAGGAGACGGCTACAAACTTCTATACAAAGGAGCAAGTAGCAGTAGGAACGGTGTAGGAGTAGTCATCTGCGAGAAGCTGAGAAACAGAATAACCGGCGTGGATCGACTGACTGATCGACTCATGGGCATTAAGATAGACGCTGGGAAGCGAATTCTACGAATAATCACTGCCTACGCGCCACAAGCAGGTTGCGATGAGAATGAGAAGGATATATTCTGGCAAGAATTCGACGACTGCATAAGATCAGTGCCAGAAGAAGAAATGCTTCTAATCGGAGCAGATCTCAACAGTCATGTAGGAGAACAACGAAAAGATGCAGGGAAATGTCACGGTGACCACGGATACGGCTCACGCAATGACGAAGGCGAGCGCATTCTCGAGTTCGCTACGGCTCACAACTTGGTTCTGGCGAATACTTTCTTCATAAAGAGAAGCAATCACCTCATTACGTATACCAGTGGAGGCCGAGCATCACAAATAGACTTCTGGGCTGTGCGACGAAGTGAGCTTAAGTATGTGAGGAATAGCAAAGCCATTCCAGGCGAAGATTGCATACCACAGCACAGGCCACTTCTAGTAGACCTGAATATTCCGTTCGACAAACGAATCAGAGCAACGACAGAGCAAAGAGAACGAATCAAATGGTGGAAGCTCAAAGGCGACACTCGCACCAGAGCAGCAATGGTATCTACTCTGCCAGAAGAAGAAGACGATCCAGAACACTCCTGAGCGCATCTGAAGGACAACGTCCACCATACAGCTAAGACCTACTGGGGCGTACGAGACCCGGAAGAGCGAGAATCAACAAGTAGACTTGGTGGTGGAGCGACGAAGTAAGCTCGTATAAAGAAGAAGAAGGCAGCCTACAGAATATGGCAAAAGACCGAACAGAAGATGACCACCAGAGATACCTAGAAGCGAAACGTGCGACAAACAGAAGCGTCAGAGAAGCGAAGGAAACGTACGTAACGGAGCTGTACAGGAAGCTGCACAGTCACGAAGGAGTACGAGAGATCTACCGGATCGCGAGAAGCAGAGCGAACGCCGCGAAAGACATAGAACACTTCTACTGTATCAAAGATGTACGCGGGAGAATGCTGCGAAGACCACAGGAGATAAATGAAAGATGGCGAGCACACTTCGCTGAGATGGCGTCCGCAAGCTGTGAATGTATATCGACGACGCCAGCTGAACCAATTCACGGACCAGTGCCGACGATCACCGAAGAAGAAGTCCGCATTGCGATAACGAAGACGAAAAGCGGCAAGGCAACAGGCCTAGATGACATCTCCAACGAGTTCTGGAAGAGTTGTGGAGAAGCTGGAGTATCGTGGCTAACGCGACTTCTGAACCAGATAGTAAAATCCAAGACCATGCCAAGCGACTGGTACAGAAGCACGACGGTACAAATATGGAAGAAGAAAGGCGACGTAGCTGACTGCTCGACGTATCGGCCCATCCGACTCATGTGCCACACCCTGAAGATCTTCGAAAGAATACTAGAGACGAGACTACGAAGTATGGTGGAGCTGGCACCAAACCAGTGCGGGTTCGTGAGAGGCTGCAGTACGACAGATGCCATTCATACAGTCAGAATAATGATGGAAAGAAGCAGGGAGAAGCAATGTGAGCTGCATGCTGCATTCCTGGACCTTGAAAAAGCATTCGACAAGGTACCACATAGCACAATATGGTGGGCACTGCGAAAGCACATGTTACCAGAAGAGTATGTTCAATGGATAAGAATAATATACCGAGGCGCCACCAGTTACGTGCAGACAGCAGCCGGACGATCTGAAGAATTCCAGATAAACGCTGGTGTACACCAAGGATCCGTACTCTCGCCCCTACTGTTCATCACGGCTGTCGATGCAATAGTCAGAGACTTTATTCGCCGACCACCATGGGCTATCATGTATGCAGATGACGTGATCCTGATGGCAAGAAGCAGGAAGGAGTTGGAAGCGGACGTGCAGATGTGGACGACCCAGCTGAAGCAACATGGCTTGAAGATCAATACCTTGAAGACAGAGTACATGGAACTGGGAGCCCAAACACCCGGAACAATCCAGATCGAAGACACGCAGACCACTGCCTTCAAGTATCTAGGAAGTCACCTCACCCCCGATGGCACGATAAAGGACGAGATATCCTCCAGAATAAGCGCAGCTTGGTTGAAGTGGAGAAACCTCACAGGAATCATGTGTGACAGAAGGATGCCTCTACACTTGAAGACGCAGATGTATCGCACAGTGGTTCGGCCTACTGCTCTATACGGTAGTAGCGAATGCTGGCCATGCACGCGCAAAGACGAATGAGCGTGATGGAGACAAGAATGCTTCGATGGACGATGGGCCTCACCATGCTGGACCACGTCACCAATGACACCGTACGAGCCACGATGAAGGTAGCCCCCGTAACCCAGAAGATGCAAGAGAAAAGCTTTGATGGTCCACGTGAAAAGAAGAAAGGAAGACCACATCACCAGATCGGCCACGTCAGAAGATGTACCAGGAAAAAGACCCCGAGGAAGGCCGAAGATGAGATGGTCGGATAAGATCAAAGCGGATCTGAAAGAACTTAAGATCGAAGAAGAACAAGCCCTTGACCGCGAACTATGGAAGAGACTTACAAGAGTTGCAGATCCCGAGTAACCGGGAAGATGCCAGGATAAAAAAAAACTTTATTTCAAAGCGGAAATGCCAAAAACAATGTTGCCAGAACTGCTCAAAGAGTTCCATACATTTTTCTTAGCATTATGGATTATCTATTTCTTCGACAATTTTATCGTTGTCCACGTTGTTCCGAATATTTTATTCGTATTTTTAAACGACATTGACCTCTTATAACGAAGATTCGAAAGCGAAACGCTTCACGCTTTAATCGAAATTCTTCACTAGTCTTGTCTATATATTCAAAGTTCGGCTAATCTTCAAAAATTTGTTGTTTTCCGGAAAACATTGGAAAAAAAAAATATTGGCGGATAGCTCAGGAGACACGGAAAATAACTATGCAAACAATTTTTTCTGGGACAGATATGAAGGCAGTCATACCAATGCGATACATGAAAAAGACTGTTCTAGATTCTGTATATATACTATACATATATATATATATCAATAATAGGGCAAGCAGTGCTGAATCTGAATATAGCAATGAAAACATAGAGTAGTTTCGTTCGAACTTATTAAAATGCGACATTTCCGACGCAACATCGCGTTTATATCGCTTTGGGGCACAGAGAAGTTGTGAATTTTTGAGTTTCAACCATACATAACGTACATCAGATGGTGCAGCATTTGAATAATGAAAACAGCTCAATAGGAGTAACCTAAAAAAAGTTATAGCAATGCGGCAGTTCTGGCGCAATATTCGTCCAAAATACAGTTTGAAAAGCGGCACTGATGGTGCTGTATAGGCGTAATGCTACGAAGTTTGAGTATCTACGTAAGGAGTATTCGGAACTAAGTTTAGAGAACTGTGAAGGAACTGTAAACAGGGTCAAGCAAGGGGTGCGGCACACGATCGCTGGTTACGACCCCCCCCCCTGATTGCTGTCTTAATAAGACCCCCCCCCCCCCCCTTAAACTATATACCTATGATAGCATTACCAGAGTTGAGAAAGAGGTCAGGCACAAGTCTTTCGACCCCCCCCCTCCCATGAAAGCCCTCAAACGACCCCTTCTTCCTCCTCTTAACCTCTGGACCTCAAAGTGTGACATACTGGAGGACACCATCTTTTTCTAGAGAGTTTTCAGATTTCTGAGAGCTGTACGCCCGATTTTCTGTGACCGCACTTTACAATCACACGTAATTTGACGGCTGATTCTGATCTAAATGGGTCTATTGATAGGGCCGTAACTTTTCTAGGGGTGGGGCGTTCGGCTCCAAATTTCCACTGTGGCAAGAAGAAGCTATGAGCTCAATACTTATACCAGCAATGGAGCGCTTTCTGGATTTTGAAGACAAGTTAAGGGGGTGCAGCACACCCTCTTAAAAGCTGCGGCAGCCGCAGCTTTTGAGGGGGTGTGCCGCACCCCATTAACTATAACAAAAAAAACATTTTTAACGGACGGTGTTTATATGAATCGATAGCCTAAACCTTGTAGATTCCATAGGACTGTTTGGAGCCTGATTTGTCTTCTTAGCTCTAAGTAATATTTGGTGAAAGCACAGCGATCAAAAGCGAAAAATGGGAAAAACGAGATTTTGGTTGGCTTCTAATTCCAAAGTTTGCAGGTCTTCTGAAGCGGAATTCCTGAGGTGGACAAAGAAGGAGTAGTGCTTTGTCTTGAGTGCAAAAACGGATAGCTAATTCACCTTTGAAACAAAGTTAGCCATGTTGGAATTTGACCATTTCATTTAGGTAGCCTAGTATCTTGAATCTTCAGAATTCGCTCACACTTTGTCTACAGGGGTTAATTGACATGCTAATTACGGATATGATACGAATATCATGTTATCACCATTATCAGATTATCCAACTACGACCCCCTCCCCTTTCGATTCCTCAATACGACCTCCCAGGTGTGGCGTGCCGCACCCCACGCTTGACCCTGACTGTAAACAATGTCTGCAACATTTTTGAAGCTGAATGTCATGGCCATCCCATTGCTCGAGCTAGTGAGAATCTTGTTGTTTATGAAATTCTTCCAAAAAAGTCGATAAAATCAAATTCATGACGGGAATTGCGAATTATATGACTTCAAGATTCTTCACTCTCTACTAGGAGTTTAACAACGAAAATGGCGCTATTTAAGGAGGCAAGTGTACTGTATTTGTGCCAACAAACCGATGTTCTAATTGAAAAGGCGTCAAAGAAATTTTTTTCAAGTGTTCGGAGTTGAGGGCCAAAAGATTCAATTGTTATAAATGAAAAATGATATTCAATGAACTCACCTGAATTTGCTTACATGACGTATACCTCCAGAGCAGGGGTGAACATGAGAAGGAGGGAGGAGGGAGGGTTCCCGAGAATGGATCACGTTTTGTAAGTCACTAACATGACTTATAAAAATGTGAAAATGACTTCTTTGCACTTCTGAATAATTATAATAATTTTTGAAACTTTCTAAAAATTTATTTTACGTGCCTTTTTTCTGAAATTTCACTGTCGTGGGCCCGCAAAAAGTTGGGAAGCATCCCAAATTCAGAGTTCGTGGCTAATACCACGCACCTCCCAATCTTCGTCCCCCCCCCCCTCCCCGGAACGGAAAACCTGGGACCGCCACTGCTCCAAGGTGTTTAGCGTGTAAAGATTTTACAAAGATAAAGCACATAATGTGATATTTGAAGAATGTTACTATCTAACTCACTACCACCCTTGGTAGCTATGATCTTCCTTTTCTTTCACTCGTCTCACTTGAGTCCCTGCGCTTTAAATAAAGCCAAAGTTGTGGCGCTTGCAAATGCTTTATGATGGAAAGTACTTAAGTGTGGAGCACATTCAGTCACGCTATGGCATGATAAAAAAAAGATTGTACCCGTGAAGAAGCTCGTTGGAAGCGGCAAGTTTAAGTAATGTCTACAAGACTTAGGGCCGCATGCACTAACCTCCCCGCTTGGGAGAGGATCGCAGCTCAAAAGAAAGCTTATATTTCGAAACTCCAGATACGTGGATTTTACGTTGTGTACCTATCCGTAAGTATTCCTACTACCCTTCACTATGAACATGTTGAAGAGGAGCGAGAAGCTGTACAAACCGCATTTTTCAGCTTTTGTATAATCCCTGATAATCCCCGGCGCTTTTCTTCAAAGTCATTTTTCTTTCTCCGAAGTTAACGAAAACCTTCCAAAGTTGTACTGAACATCTAAACCGACAGTGCTAAGCATGTTGCTGATGAGACAAATGAATTTTTGAAAAATCGAATTTCTTGGTAAACCCCAAATTTCGACCTGTGGATCATCGAAAATTTCATGACTTCAAAACATCATTTGTTCTTATCAGCAACATGCTTAGCACTGTCGGGTTAGATGTTCAGTACAACTTTGGAAGGCTTTCGTTAACTTCGGAGAAAGAAAAATGACTTTGAAGAAAAGCGCTGGAGATCATCAGGGATCACACAAAAGCTGGAAAATGCGGTTCGTACGGCTTCTCGCTCCTGTTCAATAAGTTCATAGTGAAGGGTAGTGGGAATACTTACGGGTAGGCACACAACGTGAAATCCATGTATCTGGAGTTTTGAAATATAAAGCTTTCTTTTAAGCCGCGATCCCCTCCCGGCGGGGATGTTAGTGCATGCGGTCCTTAGGCTCTCACACAATTTTACGGAACACACGCTTACACACACTCACTTGAAGTTGTCTTACTTTTACTAGGAACAAATTGTGAGCATTGAAAAAGAGCATTACAACTGCCACTTAACGTTGCATGAGTGCTGTGATGCTTGAGAGCAACGTTTTGCTACTTTTATTTTTCTATTCGTTCACTTCTCGCAGTTTACCCCACTTATGTACTTCCATCACTAGCTAGTGTGGAAGCAGGAAGCACTGCATTTAGAAAATTTCCCAGGATTTCCTTGGCAAGTTCCTAACTGTATTTCTGTCGACGTCATTTTTCTCGAAAAGTTCCCATTTTTTTACCTTCATATATCTTAGAACTAATACAAGCTTTCGAGAAGATTGGCAAAACAGCTTGCCCTCGCGAACTTCCGGTGAACTATCTGCGAGTTTGCCAGAAATAACACATATAACCGTCACTTTTATTCAGGGAACCTCCATGGTTCTGCAACCCATTACACGCTCAATAAATCGATGATCTACCTTATCTCACAGCGGGGTTGCCAAAAACGGGATTGTCAGGGCTGTGCGAAAACGTTCTCTTTTCTTAACATTTGTGATTGTTCTCAAAGATTTCATCTCTTGAATACTTTTATTATTCTATGCTGAAAATTATGTCCCGACTATAACCTCTTATAAAAAAGACTTAAACGGTTCAATAAGTTCGGCTAATGTTCAAAACTTTGATACTAAATTTTGGGAAAATACAATCAAAACTGAGTGTAATTGTTTTTTACATTTTTTGATCTGATGTTTGGAGCTTTCATTTTTTTGGAGATTTTGATTTTTGGCAAAGCCATGAAACACACCACTGCAGCAAGTCTTGAAAGCTTCGAAAGATTCTACATATTAAAGCTTACTTGTCATCAAACACCATTTGTACAAATTGTGCAAGTTTGATTTGCTTCAAAAAATCAGCTTTTTTGGTATTTTCGGTATTCCCTATAAGCTAGATATGCTTAAAAGCTGGGTCTCTCCGAAACAACCATCTCCAGAATGAGTAAAAGTAGCCAAAGATTTACTTTGCATAATGGACATCAGTACTTTTCAGAAGTTTCTTATAAAAAACTGTTCACATTAAAGGAAATTTGGTGTAATTGTTAGACTGCTCAAATGGCTTTGGCATAACATTGCAAAGATCGACGGTTTAAAAGGAAAAGTAGCTATCAGAAAGAGGATAAAAATCTGAATCGGATGATGGGGTTGAGAAGGTTCGCCAGTCACTCTTTGCGAATGGTAACCAAAACAAATGGACGAAACTTTCGAGATCAATTCAATCAAAGGCATACATAAGATTTTTTAAGCTATCGCCAATCTTTCCAAGCTCTGCAAGTCAATTAGTATGTTTCAAAAATCTCAACGCGATGAACATTCAAATCATATCAAGAAAAGTTGACTTGCAGATCAAGAGATAAAATTCTTGTAGAAAAGAAATACCTTATTGTTAGCAATCATGTACTACTCCTTCTTCATTGGTGCAATAATTTGCAGCCTTTTAGCGAAAATGCGTTTTTAATCATATCTTTTTCTTTCCTTTGGACATCCTTTCTCAATTTCTTTCCTTCACGTCCACTTTCTTGCTTTACGAAGTTATGACACCGCGGCGAGATTTCGTTTTCACATCTGCCACTTTTCAATGGCACACCTGTCCATTCAATCACTGCTCAGAGATTTACCGAATGTGACAGCAAATCGTGCATATCGTCTCTAGTTCTGATAGCACTTTTCATCAGAATCTGTTCTGCTTCCATATCTATAATCCTATTTATCCTCTCTATTCCTGTGTGTACGAACAATTTGTGAATGTTTCAGTAAATATCGACTAAGAATGAGCATAGTTTCGTGCTCTTGCTCTATCCTGTTCAATCACATTTTATTGAAGTTCTAAACATATTTTTATGGAGATGGCCCCTTGGAAATCCAGGAGTAGAATTTACTATCAAAACTACCAAAAATCTAGCTGCATTTTGGGTTTCTTGTAAAGTGACTGAAATTGATCATCGAGAAGCGACTATGGGACTGCGTGAGGGGAGGGAAGTGGGATGGTTTGGACCTGTTCAAGTCTTTTCTTAAAACCCAAGTCTTCTCAAATCTCAAAAAAATTTTCCAAAAATTCACCTCCAAAAAACTCCTCGCTTCTATCCGAAGAGATCCCGACGAAGAAAGGGAAGGGAAAGAGTGTGTTGAACAGTCACAAGCTTCATGAAAGTCGTCATCAGCTATTTGAGGTAGGCCTTGACGCTTTTCAATTTTTGACACAGGTAATTTAGGTATAAGATGGATGTTTGGCGGAAGCTTTCCTTCTCCTATTACCGTTCATGGCAGAAGACAAATTAATAAGTAAGAAATAAGTTCATAAAAGAGCAACGAGGGAAATCACCAAAAAATAAGCTCTAGTGCTGTTACAAAAAATAAACTTATGCACTCCGCCAGATTCATCCGAAAAATATAGACCCATTGACTTTTTTACTAACTCTCATCCTCCCTCCCCCCCCCCCGCCACAACTTTTTCGTTCTTTTTAAATAAGCCTTAAGCATAAAATCAATTATGCTGCATTTCTTCTTCTATAGCGAAGTCTGCGACAACAGCATCTTTTGTTGAAGCTCGTCCATAACAACATTATCGAAGCATTTGCTTATGACGAGCATCATCATATAGTCGTCTTCCCTTCATTACAGCGTGTTTGGATAGAAAAATATCAAAAGCAATTTGTTTTCAGTCAAGGGGATAGAGAGTTGAGAAGGAGTTGAACGATAGAATGTTGTTCTAAAAGCTATCTTTTGCTTTAATCTTGAATTAATTGAAACATTGTATATTTCAAAAGGAAATCATTCAATCGATCCAGGGCGTTTTTGAATGCGAGTTTGCAGTTTAATAGAGCTTTCATTCATTTCCATTCTTCAATGTAGTACGAAATTTGCACACATCTTTACGAGGTTCAAGTTCATATTTCAGTCGCAATCTTCATGCTGCAGAATGTTCTTCATGAATCATTCATGTGAAAGCGCTCCCTATGCCATTGTTTCGGTCTTTAATAATAACCATACACGAATTCTTGGCATTTTCTTTTCCTATGTTCTTTGTGGATACTCTTCAACTCGCATAACGTTAGCGGCATTTCGTCGTTGCAGAAAAGCAAATTCTACTTGTCAATAACACATGTAAAATTCTTTTTAAAGGAGGAAAAACGGTGATTAGTGTGAAATCTTCTGCACAGATAACTAACTTGTAGCTTGAATGTGGAAAAAAAGGGCATAGATAAAATTTTGCGCTTTTAGCACAGTTCAAAGAAGAAACTAATGTTGGCATTGAGGAAATTTAAACTGAATGGGTACAAACTTTAAGCCTTGCAATTTTTTGAGAAATTACTGAGAAGATGGTAAAAGCCGACTAGCTCAGTTAACTTTTGTTGCATAATTTTCTTCTACTAATAAAATCTACGTTGTTAATGTTGTGTCAATGTATGTTTTCAGGGAAAGTTAAAGTAACAAGAGATATGAGAGTTTAGAGAAATTTATATTTCTCAGAAAAATGTAAACAGCACAAAATTTAATATAGTGATGGCACTACGCTAAATTTACTAATGATGTCGAGCTCTGTTGCAATCCTCAAGCAATTTTGTGACCTATCTTCAAGCAAGAGTTTATCAGCATATCCTCTGCTTCAAACAGATTGTTTGCTGGAAGGCGGGCTTCATGACCTAGAAGGTCATCGACTGCTCGCGCCCGCGACGCAGTCTGCGTCTCCCTTGCGAACATGCTCTATGATCATTATCTGCCTTAATAAGGTCACAGAGCCCCGCCCAGCCGCCGATCTGGTTAAAGCGAAGGGTAAATTGTTACTTACCAGAAATATTTTTTCTTGAAAGCGTATGATCCTTTTTTTGATACATTAGCTCTCAAAAACGATTTGTAGAACTTGAAAACTGCAAGAACAAATTCTTAAAAACGATTTGGTATATTTTTCTTTTGAATGGAACCAAATCCATGCAAAACGTTCTTGTTGACGTATTAAAATTCATGTCAACTATGAATTCAATTACATTGATATTGTAGCCAGCGAAAACATAATTCAGGTGCACAGACATCATACAAATTTTGATATTTCGACAACTACTATCGTAGCCATGGCAAAAAACTCTTAAGCTTTGAGTTATGGCTCTCAGCCAACAATGACAAAAATCATTTTTTTCGCTAATTCATAGCACTACTACGATCAAGGGATTTTAGTATGCAGGGATCTATATTTACAAAGTTTCAATAATTACTGTTCCTAGAAGATCCGTCAGAAAAAGACAAGGTTGTTCGATTGTCGAGACATGGCGAGGAGCTAATTGCCTCTCACATTACGCACATCCAATTCTGCGGGCTCTCGACAGCTTAGCCAATTCTTCATGGGTTTTGGTGGCTTCGGAAAAAACGAGGTTGGGTGCGAAATGACTCTCAATACGACTAATTAAATCTCTCGTCCATGCTCTAGGACTGGCTTTTCCATTGGCTTGCCCATCTTTTATGCAGGAATTTTTCCTTGTCAATGCGATGGCCATTATTTACATTTGAGAGCATTGCATTTCGACTAGTTGTACTTGCACGGAAATATTGACAACACTTCTGAAAAACGATCAATATGCATGTTTCTTATACGCGCTGAAACAGACATGCTACTAAGGTATCTATCTTTATAGTGAGTGAAATCAAGGATATCAGTCCTCCTTTATTAGCAAACTCTCCTCCTGTCCTTTTAAAGATTGAAATCGGATCCCTTAGTTATGCAGCATAAATGACTAAATTGGGAAAATAAGAAACAAACTTCACGTAAAAGTAACTGACTATTAGGCTAAATTAAAGCTCTACTCAATATCTATCATATTTTTTTTATGTATTTTGTCTGCAAAATGACTAAGTCTAGCAAATACTTCAGATCCTAAAGTGCTCATTCAACAGAAGATTTTTTTGAAAAAAAAGGAATATTGTTCGTATTTTCGTAGGAATATTGTATTGTTATTGTTCTCATTCCCCAAACTATGGATTATGAATGTGTACTAGATTTTTTTAGAACTTTATCGTGCTGCAGATAAAACGGCTCTGTGCATGCTCAATGTGTTTAGAAGAAGTCTTCTCATGATTTTCGCATTTTCTCGGTAAATTGGTGGAAAGTTGGCAAAACAGCATCTATTAGCCAGGATCCTGAACTCCGGATTCTGTATGACTGTTCAAATCCGTCCATTTCAAGTCGATAGCATGTGACAGATTGCCCTATTAACTCAAATCTGGATTTTTTCAAAGTAAAAATCACTTTGGTGTTTACAGTGGGTGATTACATTTGACTACTCATTGATTTGAGCTATTGTTCGTTATTTGGCTTATGTTTATTCTACGGCGACTTACTTTTTCTCAACATCTTACAAGCCCTTTAGTGAGACAATATTATTTGTCACTCTTACTGCATAAAAAGGCAATTACAACTTCTGCCTAGAACAACAACTTTATTAGCCTAGCTAAAAGTAAGAGTATCTTATGCTCCACTACTCCTCTCCGCTACTCCTCCTCCGCTTTACGAATTGGATACGAGTTGCACTAGCCTTCTTCATCGTTACTGATAAATATTTTAGGAAACGAGACCTTGAAAAAACATCGATGTGGGAATATTCGATTTTTATCTTCATAGCGTGTCCATCACATCGTATAAGTACAACCTTTGAATGAGTATAAAAAATGGAAACTTAAGAAAATGAAAACCGGTTAGGAAAAACTACCCTCTACCAGGAAAAAAACGGGACGAAAAAAGAGTGGTAGCACCAAGCGAAAAAGGATAGGGATAGATTTCAAGTGGAATCTTGCCATTTTAGCGCGGAATTTTTGCTTACATTGAGCTTATTTTGACAGTTATCCAATATTTGTCAAACGATAATCTCTTCATACAATCTTCAATCATCTAATCGTCAATCATTCTTCCGTAATAATAACCTCGATGCTTCTCGCAACGCATAATCAATCTGCATTCGTTAATTCATTTGGTAATGGGCATGGGTAACCCTTTGTGTCCAGTGAAACGGATAAGATCGACATGAGCACCCCCCGCCCCTCTCCCCGTTCCCCTGCCTCTGCCTTCTATTTATTTTCCTCAGAGGGGCCAATGCGCGAAATTGCTGCGCCAGTATCCACGTTAGGTAATCGGATCGGGCAGGTGTGAGGCGGCTCGACTTTGGAGGGTCGGGCTGGAGGGGGGGGGGGCTGGCGTTAACGACGGGGTTGCGCGTTCTCTCGCCATCGCCTCATTCAGCGGACATTGTCGAGAGCTCGAGAGGGCAGAAGAAGGGGGGGGGGGGGGTAACGGGTGCTTGCTATGGTGTCACACAATGCCACATTGCGTATGCATCGAAGCATTGATCTCGTCTCACTCGCTCGTCTCCTGCTCGCCACCGCCACCGCGGCCGCAGCAACGGTCTCTCCGCTTCGGCCCCGCCCGCCAGCCGGGCCCCCGTCCAGCCAGCCACCCGTCCTTGTTCTGCACCCCGTCCCCGAATGCGAAAAAGCTTTGCATTCGATGGCTTTCGACGTTGCGAACATGGCGCGATGACGCACAATATGTTCGTTTTTCAATTTTCGTCGTCTCACTTCTTATTACAAGGCCTTTTTCGTTACTTTGTACATTTTCGCCTACGACGCATCACTTGACACCTCTTCACGATCCTCTTGACTTTCTTCTTATATAATTTATACTTTTACTCCAATGCTATTTTGTTGTCTATCCATTCATTACCTCCTTTGTCCGCAATCACACAATTTTCTACTTTTTCTACGTCAACATTGACCTCTCATCTTCCGACAATCGCTAGACGGACAATGACACTTCAATCGAAAACTTTTCTTATATGGTCTACTCTTCGTATGCATGTCTCTTCGTTCAGATCTTTAAAATATTGATTTTTAACCTCACCAGGAAAACTTTCCTCCTGCCCTTTTCATGCACTTATATTCTGCGCAAAAATTCTTATGTCCTCCTGCTTTCTAAATTTTTCTCATTTTTTCCAGCATCCATCAAATTTCCAATGCATGGTAGCAAGTTTGGCGCCGTATGTTGACATAAGATTAGATTTTACATTACAATTACGACCCTTGTCCAAACAGAAAAGCCACACCGCCCCTGTTGCAAACTAATGTGCAAATCGGGCGAAGGAGGGGGATGATGTCATCCAGATTTTTTAGTTTTTTTTCAATGCTGCAGAACATATGTTTCTATTATCAAGATGGTGCACGAAAATACTAAATGAGAGAAAAGGGTTTGTGCGGGGGGTGGGGGCAGGAATTGTGAGAATAAAGAATAATGGTAGACGGGGAGGAGCCAGACGCGATCACTTGAGGGTCATTTAGGGAAAGTCTGCGCAAATATTGAATGTCTCGTTTTCAAATTACAGAAAAGCCGGTGGGGGAGGGGGGGAGGGGGGGGGTGTAAGGGGAGATATGAATATCAGCAAATTTTTTAGCAGAGGAGGAATGCGACAATAAATTCCATTTGGTGATGCTTCTCAGAATAAAAAGTTGTAAAAATCTACATTTGCACAAATTGGAACTGAATTTCACAAAATTAACTGAATAATTTTAATTGTTCACCTTTGAAAACGTCACCTGTGAAAAATCCTTGTAGATCTCTTCCAATTTTAGTAGAAAATTTTGTGAATAGTAGAAGAGGTGATGTAGTAAAAGTGCACTTTTGCAGTTCTAAAAATGTTAGTCTTTGCTTTCAAAATTCGCTCTTATTCAAAATAAAACTTTTTAAGTGCTCTTTTGGCTTTGAAAACTAGAATTTTTGTTGATTTTCAAACTTTTTTGCTTTACTCTGTTGGTTTTGCATGTAAGTTTCTCCGAAAGTCAATTTGTGTTTATTCATCGTTGTTTTTTGAAACGCAATCCCTGAAAGAGGAGTAGAGAGTATCAAGCAAAGTTACCTTCCTCGAAAGTGTTGTAATTGAAGGACATTATATTGCCCACAAGCTCCAACATTAGGGACAGCTGATACAAACCGCAATGTGCGGAGATGCATTGTTTGTGGCAGGTGTCCCACGCGGTGGAGCCTATTGGCTTTGCTGAAACTAGCTGTGATTGCAACTAGTTTGGTGTGCAAACAGTAAATATACCGATTACCTCCTATTTGGCTTTCACCAGCGTTTTGCAACTTTCGAAAAGTTTGAGCACGCGCGCGCTAAACTCGTCCTGCTCATTTTGGCCTCGCGACACTCCACACACCACTCTCGACGCTCTAAAAATGGTTTCGATTTCCATTTTTGCCTTCTATTATGTATTCAACACATTTAGAAAAATTTGCGAAGGGGGGGGAGAGGGTGCTATGCATTGCAGAGCGTTGCATATATAATACATGAAATGCAATCTCTTATGCACTTTCATAATGCTATTGAAGCAAAAGCGGATTCGAAAGCCGCTTTAGCAGCGTTATTGTTCGGGCTTAGCAATGGTTTGCTATAGCAGGATCTAGGGAAATTGCGTAGCTGTACTACCTATAAAAAACCCAATTTTTTTTCTGGAGAAGTGCCAAAAATTGCAGACACACGCAAAATATCTCGAACTCTTTGAACCTTCAGTCCGCCAAAAATTCTCATTTGATTTATGCGCTTCAACTTGCTGAACCAGTCTGATTCTAAAAAGTAGTCATAACCTCATTCCCCTTTGCTATCCGTCCAATCTGAATGAAGTTAATTTCTTGCTGAATTGAATTTCTTTCTTTTTTCTTTAGTTCAAAACTAGAAGGAAGAAATGAGGCACAGAATCTCGAATATTCCAAATGAATGTGTCTCAACGTACATTTGAAAGGGATATCCTTATCAGTGAGTCGTAAGCTAGCCATTTCTATATACAAATGCCCAAATGTTTTCGTGCAAACCCAGAAATGGGCGTGGCGAAGGCGGAGCCATTTATCTATGCCTACCTCGCTCCAGTTTCAACGATACTTAGATCAGTGTATTGAAAAATGAAACATAACAATATCATATAGAAACGTGGATGACACCTGCAGTTTTTTTTTTCAGTGAGGGGGCTGAGTATCGGATTTTTTTCCATCTTGACTGCTTTTGAAATTATCTGCTAAAATTACAAGTTCTTAGTAAAAATTGATTTCTCAAAACAGGATGATAGTAATTCAAAGGAGACATGCTCTTCTTGCAGAACAGTATAGGTCTTGACAAATATTTAAAGGAGGGGGAGGAGGGGGGCGCTAGTGATGATATGTAGAGCTTGAGGTTGTTAGAAGAGTCACGAAAAAACTGTATTTACCAGAAAAATAATGATAGAAATATAAAATTTTGCGAAATTTTCCATCTGCCTTTAAGTGCACTCCCCGGGTAAATTAGTTTTTAATGAATATCTAGAGGTGTAACGAAGAAAGTGGGAATGGAAAACAAGGTCAAAATCAGTTCGGAAAAGTGAAAAGTTAAGCAAATAAATCACGTAAACCGCCACAAACGATAAATTCGCAATCTCCTGCAAGTTTCTGGTTCCTAAGGCCACGCCCACTCGGTGCAATCGTCTTACTTTTCTAGTTAGAAGGGGGAAGTTTTCGAGTTATGTAGATAAATGTGTACAGACAGAGAGATGTATGGATCGAATCTTGAAATTTATAACTAGTTCGCAAAGCCACGCCCCTTTTTTCACTCTTAATTGCTCTCAACCACTCCGCTTTGTCTGCAAAATGCAGCTAACGTTTTCTGTAAAACGCTTGTGAATAACTTCCTTCCGCTTACACACTTGACGCAAGAGTTCCTCAGCGCTACGCTGAAGATGTTTTCCTTCTTAGGTGAAAGAGCTTGTAGTGACTCGAAAATCTACAAACTAGTTCTCCAGAGGTTTTTTTCACCGTTCGCGAACGAAAGCGGTTTGTGCAGTGACGGAGTCAGTCGCGTACTTTCCGCTTCATCTGCTGCGACTCGGCTGCCAGCACCGCCAGCCCTTAATCCCCTAGAATGCATGTTCGTGTCGATTTCGGCACAAATCCTCGAAATGGTCATTTGTAATGTTCACGGGGGGGGGGGGAGAGATTGCGATCTCTGGAGCTGATCTCTGCGGCGCAGTCGGCATCTGCATATACGATCATGCGCGTATTCACTCGCTCATAACATCCGACGTGCGCAGTGTGAATCTCGTCCGGATCTTCTCAATTTCGTTTGAGGATCTTGTAAATTCGTTCTATAGATTGTAAGCTTGTTCTGTGTCGCATCCGGCTACGTTCCTTCCCTCTTTCATTTCGGGGGAAGGGGGGGGGGGACCATTGTCCTTTGCGATCGGAGTGACTAGGTTTAGCGCGCAAGTTGCTAGCCTGTTGCCATTGGCAACCACACCTCGTCAGCTGTACAAGTACTTCCCTAAGCTAGTAATTATTTACAGAATAAATCACACAGCACTAAGTAAAGTGAAGAACCGGCTAGGATGCCAGGATGTACCTGCTTGCTAAAGCTAGTTTAGACACTTCTCACAGGAAAAAAGAAAGCTCTGCTCATCGTTTTCTTAGGCACAAGTTTGAAGACGAGAAAGTAGAAAATTTCAATAATTGAGTGATTTTGTCCTTATTTTCCCACAAATGCATTATGAGAATTCACTGAAAGTTTTGCACTCTACCACTTTTTTATTCTTGTTTTTATTCTGTATCAATTCATTTTGTGACGGGACCGCAATTCTATTTTTTTCATTTACCTTCTTTTTCTAACGCTTGTGCTCCGTATGAGAGTATCAATCAGGCCTGAAGATATGAATTTTTTTTCTTTGAACCTGCCATATAACCTTCGGAATATTGTGCTTTCTCTTTAGAAGGAGGTTTTGATTCGGTGGAGGGGGAGGAGGTATGATGGAGGTAAGATGAACTTTAATACTGTAGCTGCGATTCACGTTCAAAGATTTTCACCTTATGCTTTATCAAGTGACCATGGTAATTGTATGACATCATCTCCTGCTTTATATTCTCTATTTTGTTTACATAGGAGCAAGGAGAACAACGAAATTCTATACTTTATGTCCACATAATAAATTGAAGAATATTTCAACATCGCCCTTGCCATTTCGTTTCTTTGCCTCAAATAGCGATGACTAACGTTATGGACAATTTCCATAGTTTTCTGAGCATCAAGAAAGCATCTAAAGTTTATCAAGATGAGATGAATAACTTGCTATTTCCTGTTCTATTTCTGTCGGAATTCTTACCGTCAACAGAAAATCGATTTCTTCAAAAAATGCCATTTTCTAAATCTAATTAAGGCACCCTTTCTGATGTTATGTACCGATAATTCATACAAAAGTTTCTTCATCTTTCTACAAAGTATCACTATAAAAATATCAAATTTACGGAATTTTAAATATTTTATCAGTCTTCAGCAAGCAAACGGAATTTATTTCTTATCGTCGTATTTTATAATATCAATTTTTGGCTATAGGTAAATGTATGCTTGGAGCTGTAATTCAAAGTTTCTTGTAAGTCTTGTTCTGAGTTCTTCTTTCAAATTCCACTACAGCACCTTTTGCGTTTTTTCTCTCATATTTTACTACAGTTTTATGAATTACCGGTATCATAAAACTAACTATTACAAATTCCAGAAATTTCGGGCTTTTTTCTACAAATCTTCAATAAATTGACTCCAGAAATATATGCAAAAATTATGAGCCTAATATTCTAAGAACTCCCTCTCGAGCACGGTTTTGGACATAATTGTGTTTTTGCAAAACATATGCCTCTTCAAGCAGCCCTCGCGATTCCTTGAAAAGCTTGTTCAGCACTAATAATGCAGTTCCTTCCCGTCTTTAGCCAGTTATATTCAACTTGGAACAATTGCGCTGTGTTTGCAAATTGCAGCTGTAAATCGGCTGTCGTATCCACTTTCATGGCCTCTCTAGAGCGCGCAATTATGCTCTCGCGTTTGTCATTTATGTTATAGTGCTCGCTACTTGCATTTCTTCTCCATCTGAAAAACTTCCTGTGGGTTTTTTAAGGTTGAGAGTGCATAGCAGCTTTCAATTTGCAGGTGTATTGATATAGGAAGTTGTGTAAGTGCAGAAAATTGGGCTATTCTGTAGAATTTTGGGCTCAAAATCATACAAAATCATAGTGGTTTTCAACTTTATTGATGCAGCCAACTCTGTAAATAGAAAATATACCCTCCTTTTAAAGTTGAAAATTTCAGAGGATGTAATTCTCAAGAACTCTTGTGCATTCATATGCACCACTCCTGATAAATTAGTGATTTTATACTGAAAAATTGTTTGAAGCAGACTCGTTGCATCAATTTTTGTAATCTCAAAGCTTTCTGCACTCTTCATTTTATCATTAAGTTCATTTTAATGACAGACCGCAAAAATTCGTGGGTGAAATTTTTTTTGATTCAGCCAAAAATTGTTATTGTGAAGTTCACACCGTCAAATAAATTTGAAAACAAGCGCCTTTTTTTTTTCAAGATGTTTATGCGTACGAATTTGCTTTCTTAAAAAGCATCTATTACGATTGCTTAATTTTTTGATGAACATATTGAAAAGTTCCAATTTTTTGTTGTTCACATCAGTTTTTGGCAAAATGATCAAGATTATAAGTTTTGATAAACATTTTCGGCTTTATCTTTAATTTAATCTTTCAGGACCTGATATCCCTCAGCAACTGCCATGTTTGTTTGTTTTTTTTTAATCGTTTGGAATCCCGACCAATTTTTTTCAGATGTGCTGCAATTTTGCGAGTAAAACCTGTGAATTGTTTCTTTTCTAGAAAAATATTTTTTCTATCATTTTTCTGCAAGTTAAGAAAAATCTCCGCTACGCCTACATACAGACACACAAATCGCAAGGTGCACTTGCAAAAATTGGCTTCAATTTTATTCCGCGCTCTTTCGTGTTTCCAAGACGCAAATTATTTTTGCTGGGGTGGCCGTCTCCCTCTCTTTCAGTTTTTCATTCCACATCGTAGACCGTGTTTTGTTCCAAATTTTTTTCTAAATCCAGAACCGAAATGTAGCAGATTTTACGGTATAGTTATGGTATTACCGTAACCCATAAATCGATAGCACTGTTTCGTAATGCATATTGCGTCGATTCGGTCCAGGGGCTTTGTGTCTTTTATGGCGCATGTTTATGCGGATTGACTTGCGTGGAAGACGAAGCGGCTCCCTTTGTACGGGGGAGAGGGGCGGGAGGGGGGGGGGCCTCCATGACTCGCTCAGTGATTCTCTGTAATCGCCAACGAATGACTCCACTTCAATGAATTGCGGGTGGGTGAGGGGGAGGGGGGAGGAGGTAAGTGGAGAGAAAGAGCAAATGCGATTTTCATAATTCGCATTTGTGCGCGATGCATCCCATGAAAACAAGCGGTCGTAGATGTGGGGAAGAGGGGGGAGGGGGGCTTCGAATGTACGTTGTGTTCATGAATACCAAAAATCATTCTGTGATATTGACAAAAATCAAATCAAAAATTTTTCGAAGAAATATTAACCAGAATCACATTGAATCTCCAAAACGGGGCGTGGCAGAAAAAGCCCAAAATGTGCGGTATTGGCTCCCGCCACGCCCCTTTTCCGATACTTTCGCGTTGAAGCTTCTGAAGACCTGGAAAGCCTATCATTAGATTTCTGGAAAGATGGTCAACCTTATCCCTTCCCCAATTCTTTGCAAAAAACCTTTCCCTTCTCCCCTCAAAGGATTTTTTTGTAACGCCACTGAACGCCCGTGGCGAAAGGAGAGCGAGCTGGGGGAGGGGGGGGGGAGGTAAAAATTCAAGTCGTCCTCTTTACTTGCTGCTGGTGTGTCATCGTCGCCGGGGGAGGATTCAGTCAGAGCGGATCATTAGCTGAAGTGGACCGGTCAAGTGGCCGACGGTGGTGTGCGTACAATCGCCTCCACGTCCCCCCCCCCCCCGGTTCTCCAAACCTCCGCTCCGATTTCCAACGTCTCTCGTCTCGCTTTTCCTCACTCGTCCAGACTTGCTTAAGAATAATTGCGCTGAAAATTTCGAGAAACTCCTCGACTACTCGAGTCGAATCGTCAAGTGTTTCGAGAGAAGCAGTTCTGCCATTGCCAGAGCCGGTCTACTTCTGCTTCGGCACACACACACACACGTTCACGTATTTTTGCACTTATAACACGCTACGGGGCTCTCTCTCTCACTCAGTCTGGGCTCTCATGTTTCCTCACTCCAACTTTTCGCTTCTGTTTTCCCATACTCCCTTCTGCTCTTCATCGGAAATCGTTTGAGAGGGGTTGGCAACTGGATTCTGCGAAAGAATTAACTAAGCAGAAATTATTTTTTTACTGAGTATTGGGCTTCTTTTGAGGAATCAACTGGGTTGTGTGTGCAGATGTCTAATTACTACAGAAGAAAGTAAATAGAACACAGAAATTAAGCAGGGAAGGCTGATGTTTAGACTTAATTTATATTTTACTCGTTTAACTCTAATAAATAACTTGGCTTTATTTGAGTAGTAAAATTAGACGACGCTTTGCCATCGGATTGTGATAAGCCCTATCTCTCACTTCCATAAAGATTTTTTCTTTATGGTAGCTTTTTGTCTTATCATTTGATCCTTATTATATGTATTGTTGTTATGGTATTCAAACCCCTCAAATGCGCTTCCCGTTGGCATATTGCCAGATTTGTTTTTGTGGTTGCGGAATGCGTTTTAGTGTTTGTCTCTGCTGAATTTATAATCGGTCTAATGTATAGTTTGCCTTTCTTTCTTTCAAAAACAAGCAGAAAAGCATCATTTTACACCTTTCTAAAAGTTTTCAATGAGCATTATTTTATTTTTAAAATTCACTTTGTCTGTGTTTTCAAACGGCAACGCAAATTATGCTCATCAACAATGTCTTATAGAGTTTGAAGAGAGCTTCTCTCAGCCATACCGAGTAAGTCCCATTAGCTTCAAGTGACTGAACAGGAAAGAAATTTCTCCATTTGTTTCTTATTTCTTGCCGCTAATCGTTGCAATGTTTCTAAAGCATTTACAGCTTACAAGAAAAAGTAAATGCTCTGCTTTCATGCAGACATAGCTTGTTCAACAGAACAAAAGCATATGTTTTCTGGGACTAGGGAATTCTTTCAAACATAAACTTTCGGTGTTTTAAGTCCATGAAACAGTTTCGAAAAAGTATAAATGTGCAGGCTCGTTCCTTTATCTGTGCAAATTGGGTGTTTAAAAATGTGAAAATGTGCAAGTTTGATGAAAAAATGGCCGCGTTATCCTAAACATTAGAGTGCAACATTAACCTTTTTCCGTTAAAGAGAAGGTGGTAAAGGAGTATGAATGAACTTTATGATTTTGGAAAAAAAGGTTTCAACTTATCAACTCAAAAATTTGTTGTGTGGATAACGAATCTTCACTTTACACCTGACTTCATTTTGTTTTTCGAAGCGTGATTTTTTGAAATTTTGAGGAGAAAATCTGACTAATTTTCTTTTCTTCACCATTTCATTATCAGAAAAATTATTTTTGAGAAAACAGAAGCAATCTCCCAATTCTCCTTGATTTGCTCTTTCCAGTTGTACCATATATAAACATAAAAACTGATTTGTGACAATTCTACAAACGCTAAATACGACTGAACTTATTTTTTAGCCAACCTAATAGTAACAGCAGTAATAGTAATCAAAAATTTGACTGTTTCCTTGTGTGAAATCTTAAATTAAGTGCCCAAATCTCCAGTGAGTGTGGTTTCAATTTTTATCACGGAAGTTCACTCTGGACTCTCTCGGTTGTTAGAAAATCTAGGAAGAAGCAAAATCACATTTTCCGTCCAAGGGCAAAGAATAAATGGGGATTAACTGCCCAGACTTTGTTAACAAATCTTTTGAAAAATTCAGAACATGTCTGCTAAACAATTGTTTTTCAAGGTCCATTGCTCTTGCAGACAAGCTTTTTGCTTCATTTGAATTACATCAAGTTCCTCTTCCGCACTCAAAGAAGAAAACTCTTCACCGCAATGGAGTGAAACTTGTCGAGGCCCAGCTAATCAAGCCTCTCCTCCTCTGTTTTATGTCTATGAATTTCCCGTTATCACTTCACTCCAGCACTTCTCTATCCGTTTTCCCAATTTCCAGCCACATCTTCCACTTGTCGAGCTTTCACACAAATGCAGAGACAAGCCTTTCGACCAGTTCCAGATCTTTCGTTAACGATTTCAAATACTTCACAGCGATTCGAAGTCATTAGGAAAAGACTGTGCCTTGATGACTTCGTCATTAGTGTTCTGCGCCACCCACGAACCGGTGGAGGGCTCCGCTTCCCATTCCCATTTAGGGAGATAAGATAATCCCTTTTCCTCATAAATGGGCCAGATTTGTTCCATGAACGAATGGACGTTCAAAGCCAGGCATTCTTTTACCAGTCCGCTGTATGTGCCAGCGGGGGCTGACATCTCCACCCGGCTGGCCAGATGGATGGTCCCGAAAGGGTATGTAGATCGATTAATGGAACACATATGGCCCACGTTTGTCGTCGTCATTGTTGCCTCTCTTAACGTCTCTCCACATCGATATTGAGTGCTGATTTTGAGTGATTTTGGGACCATAAGGGCACTAGCTCTCCCCCCCCCCCTCCCACGTAAATATTACGGACAATTTTGCACGGGGGGTTGTGTTCATGCTGCTCTATCTATAATCGCATTAAGTCTTGTCATCGCCGTCCTCATCTCGTATGTAACACAACCCTCCTCTCGGAAGCGATGAGCTGGTTACTAGCGTTTGTTTAGACTCTCTAAGCTCCGTTTTTGCTCTCTGGAAATCATCCATGAAAATATTTCTGAAGTTATTTTGCAAAAAATGTAATTTTTCGTTCTCTCAGTCAGACTTGAAGATAATTTATGGGACAATCAAAAATCTTTTTAGTTTTGACTTGTTTTTCCTTTTCGCGTAGGAGGAAAGTCTTTTTTTCAGCGTTTTCATATTCTTTCTTGGTTTTGTCCTTGCCAGCCAGACAAGTCACACTTTTTAAAAAGAATAGATTTGATGCCATGTAGTGAAAAATCGAAACCGAACCGTTCCCCAAGAAATTTTCAAGAAAACATGAAGATTTTTCATGTAAGTCTAGCAGATTCACTTTCAAATATTTCAAAAATAATAAACACACAATATTTGTTGCTGAAGATCTTATCTACCACTATAACAAGTTTTTTTTCACAACCAGCCGCGTGAAAAAACAAAGAACCTGAAGAAGCTAGTCTATCTTGCTGTGTCAGACTTCTAGTTCCATTTTCCTCATCGCTTCATTCCAACATTTTTTCCTGCTCAACTTTTACTGCTTTTTCTGCGATTTTTGCCTGATTACTATTTCCACATTCACATGATTAAGTTTTTTTTTCGGAAAAATTGTCTATTTTTGGAATACCCGTTGGAGTAAAGAGTTATATCGCTAGCGCAACTTCTCTGATGCCCTCGAACTAAGTCCAAGTTCAAAAGTTTTCAAAAGAAAAGGGCCAAACCAGGAACAGAAGAGTGCGAAGTTAATTGATTGGACGCAAAAACAAATATTGTGTTTGCTTTTTTTCTTTTCCATTCATTTCGTTCTTTTCCCCAGAACTTAAACGTCTGAAATTTAAGACTCTTGACACACCCAAAATTAATTCAATGCTTGGTAATGTCACACCATTCAGCCGAAATTTTGTGAAGAAGTCTGATTTTTTGCAGATTTTGAAGAAGGAATTTCTTGAATTTCTGTCTTCTGCGGTCTCTTTTTGACTATAATTGTGACAATAGTATCTCATAGAAATAATTTCAGCTTGTAATACAAGTACCGCTTATAGAAATATTTACATATTTACGTCACACCCAGTTCCAATATCCCAAACTCGCTACGACCAAAACAGAGGGATTGGTTTGCGATATCGCACTAATCCCGTGGTTTGGTAAGGATAATTACGAAATCGGGATTAAAATAGAGCTTGGTTCAATTTTCGGTACACGTAGTTTATCTCTGATTGTTTTGAAAGCTCAAAAATATAGATTTTTTCGTTTTTACTTCTCCATCTTATTCTCATTGTGTTGAAAGCAAAATGTTAATTTTTTGAAAATTTGATAAGATGAATGCTTTGATAATCATGACGATACCAGATAATTCCGGGAAAGCGTGACAGGAATTTGAATGAAGAAGCACTAGATTACCACTTCCGGGTATTTTTTAGAGAGTCTATAATTTTTCTATAGATCTTTTAATCTTACCTCTAAAATGGGATTTAGCTAGCAACCCACGCCCTTCTCCAAAATTTTCACCACGTCATTTTATTGCAAAAATACATGCCGCTCGAGCATTTTTATAACCCAACAACTTTTTAAAAATTGCCCCCACCCCCTTGCCTACTGATAACTGCACAAATCCTGGAGCAACTTTTTTTGCCCCTCTTACAATTTTTTTGTTTTGATTTTCAGAATAAAGCAGGCCTCATAAAACAGCTTCCTTTACAACTACAGGGTGTCCCAAAAAAATGTTTAGAACGTTTGATCGTTAATATCTCTCTTCCCAAGAAGTCTTTTGCCTTGCTTCAGGTACTTTTTTGTAGAGCTGGCTTCAACTTAGATTTCCATTATAGAACGAATCACCCATCTCTCTTGATTACTGTAGGATTACGGTAGAAACTTGAAACATATGGTGTCAATGTGGAAAAAGCTGCCGTTTCAAAATTTTTCAAAAAAATGTGAAAACTTGTGTAATAGGGTTTTTATGGACGCTGAGTTCAATACTCAACTATTCACAAGATTACGAAGCTTTCTAAACGGTGTAATCGCTCTTTTTAGGAACATTGAAAAAAAGGCCGCTACCTCTCACCTGGCATAACTCTTCAATGAAGCATCATAATAAGTTGGGAACTATACAATAGAATCAGCAACTCTAATTAGCCTAGAGTAAAAGCTTTCAGGCTGTTTTGTTTCCTCTCTGAGGCAAAATATGGCCTTTCATGGTTCAAAACCCTCTTTGAAGTTTCTACCGTAACCCTACAGTAATGAAGAGAGATGGCACATTCTAAAAGCTTTTATGACTTTTAATGCTTCTGCACAACGTTCTGGAACGATTTACTCATGAAAATACTTGTCGTTTGATCTTGTAGCTTTCTCAGCTAGAGAAACTTGGCGCACGATTTTATTGCTAAGTAAAACTTTACACAAAGGCGCCGAATTATGCAATTAGAGCAGAACCAAGAGCGCGTATGACAAAGTGCGCCCACTTTCCATATGTGTCATCTCTCGGCTGTTATTGCTTCCTCGAACACACACAAACGGTCTTCGTCGTGTGTGTCGAATACGGTTTTTGTCAGCGCTTCTTGCCATTCAAAGCAGCTCGTTTATGAGCGTTAGGCGCTTTGCAAGTTACGAATCTTTCGTGAATACCGCCTGTGCAGGGGCGTCGTCACCGCCTGTGCGGCGACGTCGCCTCGGTCCCGAAGAAACGTAAAGTCCTTTTCTCCACTCGCACCGTCGTCGTTGAGGTCGTCGACGATGTTTTGCCCGGTGCTCTGAGAAACATGGTCGGGCTGGAAAAACCCGGCGACGGCTAATTGGCACCGCCGAGCCCATCTGTGTGTGTGTGCTGAATGAACGGCCGTCTTCGTAGCACACGACGACGGCCAGTTGTCAAGGCTAATCATATGGCTGGCTCATTGCTTTCCACTTCAAAAATCTCTGCTCTTTTCATGACTTTTGTAATAATGTCAATAAAATTACTTATTATTCATTAGAATCATGTTTGTTTGTTTTTCAAACTGTGTATTGTTTTAGCTTTCTTGGCATTTTTTTCCGTTTTTTTGGCATAGCAAGACTGAAGACTACTTATCATTTTTAAAACATTTATTTGATACCTCTTTAAATTTATTTGATTTTTGCGGCCGATTATCAGTTTCACTGCTTAAAGCTTTTTACTTCACTCCAATACTTTCTGTTAATGATGAATTCGAATTTGTTCGAAGATGATAAAATTATTTTTTTTCTGCTAAAAACTTCAATTGAAAATTTTTTGTTTTTTTTTTGCTATCAATCAATGATTTTGCTTATCTATAGCTTTAAGCAATAACTCACTTTCTAGTCCCATACTGCCCATTGAATAGATATTACCTCTAGTTTATTTGCTTTTCTTCAGTTTTTGCTCGCCGCTGAATGTATGTCAGATTTTGCTGATTTTAAAAATATCGCAATGCTTATTCACCATCTTTTTTCCAAAACACTAGTGCGCGATTGAGAGCTAAATTTTTTCCGCAAATCAACGACAAATCAACCATTAGCCGAAGCAATCGTAGCAATAATAGTGCAAATAAAACGCGTTGATAAATTCTTAGCGAAGTGTGTCAGTGTCGGCCACATCGCCGACCGTAACAGGGTCACTAATCGTATTTACTGTGAAATAGTGCAATGCACAGTAGCTGTTGCTGTGTGCCCGTTATTTCTAGAATTTTCGCGCTGAAGTGTAACACTCCTGAAAATTTTTGGGGGAAGGCAAGGGTAAATGGTAAATTGCCTTCTTATGTGCTTACTGATTAGAAAGTTTTAACTAAGCCAGAGCTCAAACGGCACCTCATCTGGCTCATTGGCGGTGGAGAAAACCAGCTCTAAACTTCCGCCCAGTACCGTATCCTAAGCGAACCCATGCGCTCTGGAATACGGTAGCGGACAGAGAACTGCCGCTTGCGCTGTGGCTTAGTCAATGCGTCCCCCTCCGTATCGCCCGCAAATGACTTTTCCTCTCGTGTTAACTCCTCACTTTTCGCCTTTACCCCCTCCTGACCTACTGACTACTGACTCATTTAATTACACCCTTGCACTACGTTAGAAAAAAACGCCACAATTTGCACTTGTCGTTCGTTTTTGATCAATTAAATCCACTGGTAAATGTACTCGCCCTGCTTCTTTTTTTTTCGGCGGCCTTGTGAGTACATAATCTAAATATTTGTCGTGACTGTTCCATTTCTGGCGCGCAGTCACTTTTCTTTTTTCGCGTACCTGTGTTAGGTAGCACTTGCAGAGTACTAAGTTTGGGCAACTGTTAGGAAATTTCTTTCCTATGATGGTCGTTGAAACATACAACAATAAAGAACTTTTCTTGAAATTTTCACCAATTGTTGAAAATTTTTTGTCCTACTGTCACAAATATCCATTTCTTATGAGTAAAATCATTGGCTCCTTATCGTAACTAGGCATTTCCTCCAGCTCACTTTTTTGATGCTGTTTGCGTAAAATTTTTTCCAGAATTCCAACAGACCACACCTTGAAAATCGTAATGAATGTTTGCTTTTTGCCGCGCTCTGCAGACATTCATCCTGCTTGGCGGCATTTCCGAGCGCGTAGATTATGCATTTGATAAAAGTTCGTAGGAAAACACGATTTTTCTCTTAATGTCAATCAAACGCGCAGATTTTTTGATGGAAAAGCGCTGGAGGCACTTAATGTCTTAGAAGAATCTTTGCTTTTTTCTAACTGCTGTAAAGTGAGGGCTCATCAACAAAATCTTCTTATTGGACAAGATATCTCGATATAACTACTTTTTTCCTTGAACTTTTCATATTGCGTGGCCGGGACTCTCAAACTCTATTGTATTTGCTTTTCCTTATGTACTTCCAAAAATTATTCTAGGGTGCTTTGCAAAATTCAGTTATAATTCTTGTAAGGCAAACTGGATAAAAATGCAAATTGGATGAAAAAAAATAATTTTTACTACACTTTTGGCTAATTTTGCTGATCACTTCACTAATCATGTATACGTATAGCAGGAGCTGCTAAAGGTGTTTTTTTTAATGAAAACGCGTAAGGGGAGAAAGGGGCGTGGTTATGGGCGGGGCAACGAGTTGGACTCGTCACTTCCCAGCGTGCATATTCACCCGCTTCGATATTTCAGAAATTTGAATGTACTAATTTTGCAGTTTTTTATATGGCAGAAATTTTTCAGTTTTTTTTTGTGTGAGGACAAGTATTTTTGCTTTGAAGTTCTATGGTTTCTGTCCTTGCATCTGGCTCGATTTGGCGGTAGCATCGACTTGGAACTTCTTGGAAGGGATTTCAGTCATTTTTAGACGAAAATCCGTCCATTTGTTTTGAGAGGCCATCAGGTGGGCAAGCGACACTTCCTTGTTGATGTCACCCGACAGAGAACGCCGCAATTGCGGACAGCCGCCGCACTGCCGCCTGCTCGGGAATTACCGCATAGTTATTTCTGCCTCAGATTGGCAGTGCGAACACCTGTTCGTGAACTCAATTTACGTTGTTCGTGAACAGCTGATCCGACGACCCCCGGCGGGACCGAGTTTCGGCCCATATATCATGCCGCAATGGCTCATTAAACGTCCAGAAGAAGCTCTCTTTGCACTCTTGGCTTTCGAGAAACTCTTCGACAACTCTCCTCGTCGTCCACGCTCGGCAGAATATTTCACCCCGAGACTCTATGCAATTCTCTCATGTTCAATGACCGTAAAGCGATTTGAAGATTTCGCTCGGTCTTGACGAACATTCGTACAATACCACCCGTAATTTGCGAAAAAAAATGGCGGCGGCACTTAACTTACGCGGCGCCGCCGAAGTTAGGTGACTTTTGCCGCGTCGCGCGACAAAAGTCGGCGGAAAAGCGGCAAAAGTCACCTAACTTTGTCGCGCAACGCCTAACTTTTTATAAAAAAAGACCTTATCTTGATTCAAAATTTATGAATTCTATATATAAGAGTACCATTCAACTCAGCTCGGCGAGGCGCATCTTCCAATATACGGATGTGCCTAGTTGTGGGATATAAGTTTCTTTCCTGGAATTTTAGTGTAAATGGACCATTCAGTGTGCTTATTCCAGAGGCTACGTACACATTCTATTGAGCACAGCAGAAATAGGGCAGGTATAGTTTAAGAGCTCATTCTGCATGGATATGTGTGAAAGTGGGCAGCTCATTCTGCATGGATATGTGTGAAAGTGGGCTTCTCTCGGCGAAGTATGACGGGTCCCAAAATGCAGGAAGAAAAAGGGAAATGGTTGGAAATCGCATGAGAAGCACATATCGCGGAATGCCGCGCGTGCTGTGCAATGTACAATACCACTCACAGAACGGGAATTGCGCGAAATTCCAGAAATTTCGCGATTCCGGATTATCGTAAATTATGCAGCGCCATAACTTCCTTCGGAATTAATATATTCTAAATTCGAAAGCAGCACTGTGTTCATCTCGTCAAGGCGAATCTTTCTACATACGTCATGTCATCTATATCTTGTTTTCAGTTTTCTCAAATTGTTCTGAGGAGGTCCCTTTGCAAGTATGTAACGCAGCGCCTATCCAATTTGAAAGCTTCCAGTATGCACCATTCGATAGTGCTCTTCTTGTGCATTATAGTGCGCTAGTAAGCTGCCGCAGGCTTCTTTTCAAAAGAGAAAAAAGCGTTGGTAAATTCTGGAAAAATCACTCGTTTCCAGATTCTACTCGCCGTAACTTTCTTTGGAGTGGATATTTTCTAAATCCGAAAAATGCATTGTGCTCAGCTCATCAAGGCAAATCTTTCGGTATGCGGAATGTCCTTGATATCTTGATTTCAGTATTCTCAAAACTTTCTGCGGACGTTTCTTCGCAAAGGTGTGAAGCAGCGCGTATTGCCCCCAGTACATTCAGAAAGAAATTTTCGATAGTACTTCTTTTGTAGATTATGGAGCGCTGGAAAGTAGCCGCGTACTCCTTTTCAAAGGAGTTAGAAGGGCTGGTGAATTCTGGAAAAATCATGTCCTTCTAAATTTTTCTCAACGTAACTCTAAAATATGAAGCTCTCTTGCTAAGCAGATGTGATTTTCGTAACCAGCAGGTCGGATAACCCTTATGAGCATGTTTTCCAAGATGTTCAAGTAATTTCATTTTTTCTCGTTTTACGCTCTGAAGCTGGCCGATGGATTTTGGTCAAAATGTTCATGCTCTTAAATTGTAAGGAAACTTCGCTTATAGAGGTTTTCGAACACGCTCTTTACGAAAATCGTGGTCCTTGAGGATTACAGGGTCTTTTTGGTGAGATACGGTGAGGTGACTGTAACTGCATCACGAAAGTGCGTAAATTGGCCCGCACTTCTCGCGTATCTGTCAGCAACCTTGCCTGCTTGCTTTTCTCAGTCAAAGTTACTAGGAACTGCGCTACCGAATGGTGCATGAATCAGGCTCCAGTCTGTAAAAATCACTGAGTTACGAGCCTATGAAAACACGTCCTCATGGAATTTGCCCAAAATCTAAAGATGCAAATCTCGTCGAAGTTCCACCGTGAGCGCTTGTACAACACGCTGATCAAAATCTTTCGCGTCCTTAATGGATCTTATTGTGTTAGATTTAGTAGTTTGAGTTCTAGCCACTGAAATAGCTCTGATATTCAACTGAGTAGCTGAAGCATATGCAAGTACCATATTCAATACAGTGGGAGTTTTTGGGCGAAGCGAACACAATATCCGCAATGCGAGTGTCATACAAGCGCTCACGGAGGAATTTCGACGAGATATGCGATCTTTAGATTTTGGGCAAAATCCATGAGGACGTGTTTTCATAGGCTCGTAACTCGGTGATTTTTACAGACTGGAGCCTGATTCATGCACCATTCGGTAGCGCAGTTCCTAGTAACTTTGACTGAGAAAAGCAAGCAGGCAAGGTTGCTGACAGATACGCGAGAAGTGCGGGCCAATTTACGCACTTTCGTGATGCAGTTACAGTCACCTCACCGTATCTCACCAAAAAGACCCTGTAATCCTCAAGGACCACGATTTTCGTAAAGAGCGTGTTCGAAAACCTCTATAAGCGAAGTTTCCTTACAATTTAAGAGCATGAACATTTTGACCAAAATCCATCGGCCAGCTTCAGAGCGTAAAACGAGAAAAAATGAAATTACTTGAACATCTTGGAAAACATGCTCATAAGGGTTATCCGACCTGCTGGTTACGAAAATCACATCTGCTTAGCAAGAGAGCTTCATATTTTAGAGTTACGTTGAGAAAAATTTAGAAGGACATGATTTTTCCAGAATTCACCAGCCCTTCTAACTCCTTTGAAAAGGAGTACGCGGCTACTTTCCAGCGCTCCATAATCTACAAAAGAAGTACTATCGAAAATTTCTTTCTGAATGTACTGGGGGCAATACGCGCTGCTTCACACCTTTGCGAAGAAACGTCCGCAGAAAGTTTTGAGAATACTGAAATCGAGATATCAAGGACATTCCGCATACCGAAAGATTTGCCTTGATGAGCTGAGCACAATGCATTTTTCGGATTTAGAAAATATCCACTCCAAAGAAAGTTACGGCGAGTAGAATCTGGAAACGAGTGATTTTTCCAGAATTTACCAACGCTTTTTTCTCTTTTGAAAAGAAGCCTGCGGCAGCTTACTAGCGCACTATAATGCACAAGAAGAGCACTATCGAATGGTGCATACTGGAAGCTTTCAAGTTGGATAGGCGCTGCGTTACATACTTGCAAAGGGACCTCCTCAGAACAATTTGAGAAAACTGAAAACAAGATATAGATGACATGACGTATGTAGAAAGATTCGCCTTGACGAGATGAACACAGTGCTGCTTTCGAATTTAGAATATATTAATTCCGAAGGAAGTTATGGCGCTGCATAATTTACGATAATCCGGAATCGCGAAATTTCTGGAATTTCGCGCAATTCCCGTTCTGTGAGTGGTATTGTACATTGCACAGCACGCGCGGCATTCCGCGATATGTGCTTCTCATGCGATTTCCAACCATTTCCCTTTTTCTTCCTGCATTTTGGGACCCGTCATACTTCGCCGAGAGAAGCCCACTTTCACACATATCCATGCAGAATGAGCTGCCCACTTTCACACATATCCATGCAGAATGAGCTCTTAAACTATACCTGCCCTATTTCTGCTGTGCTCAATAGAATGTGTACGTAGCCTCTGGAATAAGCACACTGAATGGTCCATTTACACTAAAATTCCAGGAAAGAAACTTATATCCCACAACTAGGCACATCCGTATATTGGAAGATGCGCCTCGCCGAGCTGAGTTGAATGGTACTCTTATATATAGAATTCATAAATTTTGAATCAAGATAAGGTCTTTTTTTATAAAAAGTTAGGCGTTGCGCGACAAAGTTAGGTGACTTTTGCCGCTTTTCCGCCGACTTTTGTCGCGCGACGCGGCAAAAGTCACCTAACTTCGGCGGCGCCGCGTAAGTTAAGTGCCGCCGCCATTTTTTTTCGCAAATTACGGGTGGTATTGTATAGTTGCTTGCGCATGTTGAGATTTCACTAATGAATAAAATCTCGATAAGTCTTAATTTTTCTAAATAGGGCAAAAAAGTATCTGCTCACCATTATAATATAAAAAACATATCTGGCTAGCTTTCTATGCCACATGTAACTTAGTTTAGTTTGTAAGTAATTTCGTTGCTGTAACAATTTTTTCAAATAGTGAACATGGATTTTTGTGGAAGTTTTCTGGAAGCCCATCTCTTGCTTGAGCACCTCTTGGAAGGCTTAAGATTTTTTTGTTCCTTTGCTGGATTTGTAGTGACCACTTGTATTTGCGTCTTTCCTGTTTAGCTAAGCAGAGAGCATCATTCAATAAAATTTTGCAAAGCATCTGTTTTTCGATTATTCTATTTTTGGCTTGAAGCGATTGACGAAATGAAGATGTGCAAGTCAGATACATTTATAAAAAATACATACATAAGAATTAGCATATTAATTGTTACTGTACATCCTGATTGCATAATTAATGAGAATAAAAATGCCTTTTTTCATCAGATCTGAATTTTGGCAGCAGTACTTCTTATTTTTATCTGAATATTGGAACAACTATGATGATTTGTAAATTACCTTTTAGCTGTCCAGCAAAAAAAAAGTATTTTGTCATTGTTACGCCCTGAATATTGTTATTTGTTGTCTTTTTATGGAACTTAGAGTAAAATCGACCAGTTTGCGAAGTTTACATAAAGAAGTGCATTTCATAGCTAACATATAATGTAGCACTTTGCAAATTTTAACCAGCCTTAAAAATAACATTATCCGTTATAATCAATCACACTTGTTTCAAGTACTGTTCTAACTTCGTTTTCATAGCATACTGTGTTTTTCTCTAATTGATGAGCGACACAAGGCGCATTTGAAAAAAGTAACATTCTGTTTGAGATGTAACTCTGCACGAAGCATGATTAATATTATATGCTTTACTTTTTTCAAAGTAAACTTTGATGGATGTAAGTTGTCACTTTAAATTCTGTCATTTTTGCAACTCAATTCAGCAAATTCTACCCTTCTCTTTGCCCCTCTATCTCCTTCTCTCACTTCTACATATTCTCCAAAATCTTCCTCAGGATTATCCAAGTTCATAAGGCAAGATCATCTTTGAAATGCGAGAGGTGCAAGCCCCTATATCTGATTCTGAAGGTGAAGTTTCTGAGTTACCAAAAAATTCATTTCCTAAGTTTAATCAATGATTTAGTGCGTATGTTCCCTGAAATTTCCTTAATTTTGACCTAATTTTGATCTGCGCATCTATTTTCTGGAACAGTATGTATGCCTGTGCGTCACCTTTTCATTTCAACTGATTCGTATTTCTATTTGTTTCATATCTGCTTTTTCTTGTAAATTTTTCAGTCTCTTCTGGTAGCATTTTACTTTAATAGATGGAAAAATAAATCTAGTTATGAATTTTTCTATTTCTGTAAAAATTTGCATCCAGCCGAGCATTTCAAATTTGAACTTCTTGCTCCCCACACAAATTTTGAAGAATTTATTTCGACGACCTCTTCTTAACGTTTAATCAATGATACAATTTTTTTCCTAGAACTTTCCTTATTTTGACCTATTTTGATCTACGTCAAAGGTCACGATATTTTTACTTCCCTTACTCATGCTGTGATAGTATTAGTACTGAGAAAGCCTGAAACTTCGTACTTCAATGGTGTCCTATGAAAATAGTTCTTTAATTTTTTTCTTCCCGCTTGCCCGTTACCTACATTAATCATATCTCCAGCGGTGTTCATAATCTCCGCATTGCACTTTTCTGGGAAAAAACCGCTCGGCATCTTTTGACACTGGGTGGTTTCTTTCCTGTTCGTGCGCTTCACCACGGCCACACTCAGCTTCCAGTAGTTGCTTTTAGATTGCTCGGAAACATGTCCAAAGTCCTCTAATGACTCGCTGTGGTCATCCTCCGTACCTCGCGACAACTTCGCGACCAGTTCCCAACGCGCTGAGTCGCAGTCTCACACTATATGCATGAAATTTCGACAAGTGACAGAGTCGAGCCCCCCACTTCGCCCCGCAACCCACTAATGCATGCACTCCTTGAGGTGTTGCTTTCCTCAACGTCAGCGCTAAGCTACTTTTTCGCCCGTAACACGTTTCTCAGCTGAATGTCGTACTTTTGCGTACTTTTTTCTACTTTTCGCGCACACTTCTCTTCGTACATCCATATTGACTTGTATAGAATTCAAGCGCTGTTGAACTTCATCCCATCCTAGGTATTCATGCATCGCAGCATGAATTTTTCTTTATCGCTCTAAACGCATTTTTCATTTTTTTTTCAGATAATGATTCTATAGCTAAATCGTAAACGTTCTCTTGGAAAGTTTCTTGATTTTTTTTCAAATCTCAATGTAATTATGCCATGACAGTTAATCTTAATAACCTCTGTCGAATGATTTGATCCATTTAAAATTACCTCCGCCCTAGAGCTCCCTTCCTACCACGCGATTCCCCGTCAGGGGTTCCAAAATTGTAGTAAAGTGCAATAGCGAGCATTCTAAAATTATGTTATATTGTTCCAAGTCCACCCCCCTCGTCCACCCACTCATGCACTCTGTTTGGATCGTGAGGGCTTTTTATCACATCCAACAAAATTATTAGAATTTTTATAGGTAACTATGTAACTATGCGGCGTATAGTTTCTGCTGTGATCTTCCACCTTAAAGTGTTGTTTCAAATTTGAGTTTATAGCAACTTTCCCAGGAATATGTACAAACTCATAGTCGGTGCGGCAGTGCTACATTGTGTCCTCACGTTCTCTAGTCCTTCATTATTCATCACTTTCTGCGTCTTCTAGAATTCTTCGAGAACAGTTGTATAGCTGTATGGATTCATCTAAATTTTTATTGAGGCTAAACTTCCAAAAATTTATTACCCTAATTTCACGCGTACAAGGCGCACCTTTTTCGATTTTTCAAACAAGCCGCTCAATCGCTATAACTCGTTTCGGAAAGCGAACCTTGAACCATTCAATTCTCTCAGGCAATACGGAGCCCGGTGTAGGGTTTTTTGGTCGCGAAGTGTTGTGGCGTGTTTGGGCTGGCGGATTTTAGAAAAATATCCCCCGCCCCTTGTACGCGTGAAATTAGGATATATTAGGATGTTCCATAATTTTTAACGTTTTTGTTACAACCATCGCCTTTTTGTATTTTTTCTTCAATTGATGTGACTTGAATGATCATTCGACAAAGCAAAGCAACCTCTACAGAATGGCTATCAGGCTATCTGGCTATCAAATCTTATTCCTCGCAAAGTTTTGAGCGGAAATTTAATAGCAGTCAAAAGCGAACTTTACCGTAAATGTACCTCCAAAATCTTAAAAATTCCCCATTTTTTTCTTGCTTAAGCTTGACACATTCATTCAGCTGTACACTTTTCGCATTTTTTCCATGTCACGAAATAATGAAAAAGTGAATGGAGTAAAATGACAAACTCCGCCCATAGACGTCCTGAGCTGCTCTCACGTTCGTAATCATATAGCTCATACACACAGAAACACGGTCATGTAATTGTACCCTTTTGTAGCGACTCCGTTCTAGAAAAATGCGGATGTTTGGAGTAAAAAGGCAAATTATTATGGGACACCCCAATAAATAAAAATAAATAAGTAAAATTATTCTAGAAAATTTTACCTCTTATTCCTGCTCCATCATTTTCTGTCGTTTAAAGAATTAGCTTAGCGTTTTGGACTTTGAAAGATCGAACTGGAAAGCTGAGTACCTGAACTTCCTTGTGGCTTAATAGGTGTTCATACAGCGGTTTTCTATGCATGTCATAGAAATTGGTTCATCTGAAGTTGATTCTCTCGTCGCAATATATATGTGAGCTACCTTTCGACCAATCTCTTAACTTTTCCATAATTTTAAGGGAGAAACCTGGGTACTAGGGTTTTCCTAAACTACCTTGATGAGCACGTATCAGATATGATGACTAACATGGTAAATACACTCCAAAATGTAGATATAATAAGGGTAGATCTTGCAGAAATTTGGTGCGAATTACTACTATTACTGCTATTATTACTATTAACCCTGCTTTTGCTTTTTTGGACCCAGAACTAGCGACTACAGCGATGTAAAGTGAAAGAAGTTTGGACGACAATCAAGCTAAAGTCTTGAATAACTTGTTTCGAGTGAAAACCAATTAATTGTTTTTGGATAACAACAGCTTCTTAAGATAATTACTCGAAATCGTTTATGGCCTTACGAGGGCTTGTTAAAGTAGTCTTAGCACTATTTTACTTCATTGTATATGTATGATGGTTTCACCATTGTCTTTTTGTTTCTTGGGCAGTAAAATTTTGCCTCTTATGTTTTTGGTTCTCATCATTTTCTGTTTGGGGCGAGATAACGGCTCAGCGTTTTGCTCTTCGACTCTTTAGGCCATCTTTTCAATTTAGAATTTCCAAATGAATATTTGGTCAAACTATTTGGAATGGACATTATGTCCTTATTATTGAGAATGCTACTTCAAACTGAAGCCAACATGTTCCAAAAATATTACAAGAAAATCCAACAAGTCAAATTTCATTGCGACAATTTTTGTCAGATTGTAAGGTGTAGGCGGTCTATAAACTGCTTGAAATGGATGTATAGTGGAACTAGTTTGAATGTGCAAGCATTTCTTTCGTACACCAATCCCGAGGGCAATCATACAATGGCTATGTGAACTTTGGAGCGGGACAAAAACCAATGAAATCTCCTGGAAGCAGATTTCTCATGCAGTAGTCTATGTCATAGCATCGATCACTATTGTACTGCTCACTGCTAGAGTCATCCTCTTTTTACTTCTATAGCAATAAATCTCGCTGAAATCAATGACTTCGGATTTTTCGTACTAGTTTATGGCGTTGTAGCAGAGTTTTTGCTATGAAATAATGAGGATAAAAAAGGAAATACTTCATGTCTTGTCTGAGTGTAGTAATCACTCAAATTCGTGCTCAAAGGCTAGAAGCATCTTCTTTCTACTTCTATGCTATTCACCAAATTTCTTTATACCAGTGAAAGTTTCGTTCAAGTTTCGAATGCTTTTGCCTTTTCCAAACTTTTCAATTTTATATGTATGTTGTGTCTTCACATATGTTTTCGAATAGAATTCTTTCTTGATGACTATGCTAATTTCTGCCTTTCTTAACGTTTTCAAATCATATGAGGTTTTTCCGTCAAAGGTACGCGCTGCTTTCATTTTAGACCTCTAAAATTTTGTATTTGCTTATAACAAGAATTTTCAATTGAAGGCTTATGAATAGTGCTCTTATTTAGTAAATGTAGTTCTGTTCTGCAAAAGTAATAAATAGTACAGTATCTCTCACAGGATAAAATGGAAAAAAATTGAAAGAGGTATTACATTCTTGACATTTTCTACCTATATTCTTGTGAAATTATAGCTAAAATTCAACAAGGTTCAAGCTAAGCTGATTTTTGAAATGTTTTTTGCTAGCTATGATTATTTAAATATCCTTCCTTTGCAGTTGAATCTAGAATCAGTTTCTCAATATCCAGTCCTTGCAAATATTTTCTCAACACTTAGTTCTTCCAATCATTTCCTGTTACAAAGCATTGTCGGCATTTATCATAGTTTTACGAACTCCCCTGGCTACGTGACCACCTCATTCCCCCGTGCTTACTCTTATCTCTCAATCACCTGTGTATTGGGGGCCAATCGTCCGTGATACATATGTCATAAATTGGCTGAGCCCCGTCCTGGACCAGCTGTCGGCAATGCGCACTCGGGTTGACCTGAATTCTATCGAGAGCGAACGCGCTGGCTGAACGGCGGGGCCCCGATTCGTACAATATCACATATCGCATGTATGTTGCCGTCCAGTCCTTCTATGCCCCCCCCCCCCGTATGTCGTCGCGCGAATTTCGGGTTGATATCTACGTTGATCAGCGACTGATATAGAGTGACTAAGGGGTCCTTTGCAGAGATTCGCCGCCTCCGAGAGAGAGTACACCCGAAGTGGAGGTGACACAATAGCCGAACAGTGGACGATGGCCACTGACTGACCGAACCGAACAGAACAGCATCGACGACGACTCGACTTGACTGACGAACGGAAAAGGAGAGTTCGGGCCGGGAGAGAGATAGGGATAGGAGAGACTCACACCGCCATTCACATATCACCGCCATAGTAGCCGCGTCTGATATTCTCGAGCATCGCTGCACGGGTTCGTACTGTAGTCTGAGGTTGGTTTTTTCAGATTTTCCGCCATTTTTTCGCATCCCTCAACAAGCCCCTGTTTTTTACAGATGACCACAGCCTCAGAGCTGTTTTCTGAGGATGCGCGAGCACGTTTTTCGCACACCAAGGCACTGTTTGAACAGCTGGAACGACAGCAAGAGGTAAGCAAAGGAGGGACCGGCTGTGCTTGAGGTGGTGGAGGTGGTGGAGACTGTTGCAACAGCTCTCTTCCTAAAATCGTCTCCTCCCCCCTTGTCTCCACAAATTGTAGAGAGCAATTAGTCAGCGCACTATTCGCACCTCTCATTAGATCTCGCAATCCGTGTGCAAATGACTAGGCCCTCATTTGATAATGGGGTGGCAAAAAATCTTCGCGTAAAATTGACTTTCTCAAGTGATTTTTGTAGAAATGTGGGAGAATTATCCCGCGAAGGCATGGAAACCATTATGTGCATTGAATCAATCTTCAAGGAAATGCTCTGGCTACTTCATACACCTTTGATTTACCTTTTTTGTAAGATTGTAATATAGCTGCAGATTTTATAAAGACTTCTTCAAGAAGAGATCTCGAGATTACTGTAGGACTACGGTAGAGAAGCATTTCCAAACTTCCTCCCAATTTTCTTGTACTGGTGACATCAAGACTATAATGTCACAGAGATTTCTTTCAATCCTGAAGTCATCTGTAAAATTGCGGTAGAGGACACAAATCTACTCAGAGTGGGAACATGCGCATATTTATCAACTTGAACTTTCGGATTTGATTTACTTCAATAAGTGGATCCGGAAATTTTGATTAAAAAAAACTATAAGCTTATACTTTCTAAGCTTTTTCTGCAATTCTTTGTGTAACTATGAAATCAGAGTATATAGAGATTTTTGAAGCACAGTTGAGTTTACGGTAACACCACGGTAAGGCACAAATTTCACACCTGAACCGTGAACGTACATCTGAAAAACGGTTGTTATAATAAGACTATAATGAGGTTAAAGAAACGGATCGTCGTTTTTGCACCATAAATTTTAACAAATTTTTCTGAGATTGCGTCAGTCTGTTCTAAAATATACGACCTGCTTCAAGTTTCAAATGCTTAGTAGCCAAACTTACGAATTTGCAAGATTCTTTTTGAGTATAATTGTATTTTGGCTCAATACATGCACTGGTCACCGGTACAAGTCTTCCCAATAAAAGGAAGATTTGGCCTTCTGTTCATTACACTTAACTACGCTTCAGAGTACGGGTGAACCTCTGCGCTTTATTCCCCTTCTCCCTCAATACAGTATGACTACAGTATCCCGAGCTAACGAGATATGCAGAAAAGTAGCAAGGAAACAAATTTTTTAAGAGATTCTACGGCAATTTTTGTAGAACAATACCTTGAGATATAACGTCAGTAAAAGGAGAATTTTTGATTTTTTGAGCTTCATAAAAAGTTCGTTTTTTATCTCCGCTGACAGTATCGTAAATTATAACTTTAGAAGGCGCACATTCATTTACTGTATAGTCAAAATGTTGTCGTATCGAGCGACGATGTGTTGATGGTGACCATCGTTGTCGCGTCTGCGTTTTGTTTGCCGAGATGCCTCAGCCATGTCTTTTGTTGAATTGTTTTCGAATATTCATAGCATAGAGGAAACTGGTTCTAGGCTCGATAACACCTCTGCTGCTTCTATCAAAAGCATCGCAAAAAATGTGTGTTTCAAATGGTGAAAGCATTGATTTTATAGTCGAAACGTTGAATAAAAATGGTTGTGTGAGAATAGGCTACTAATGTGCATGAGCTGTGGGAAAGGGAGCGCAGAAGCAAATCTGGGGAATTAGGAAAAATTTTTGATGAGCTACAAACGAGACAAAAAATAAATTTAGCGTGTGGTTTTGCAGAAGAAAACTGGAATAAGATTGCGATCACAGTTTTAATAATCACAGGCATTTTCGACCATCATTTTGCAATGTATAGAAAAGTTGAAGCAAATCGTTGGAGTTGTTGGATAACCATTCCTACTTATTTTTGAACCTTTCACGTAAATTTACGTAGAACAACCCAAAGATAGAATCGTACATCTTTACATACTGGGGACAGTGATAATTACAGGAGGGGGGAGCGACGAACTTTTTCTGAATGAAGATTGTGATTCCCAAAAATTTTGCTACGTTGTATCAACTTCTGCAAGCTGAGAACATCGATATGAAGAGAAGCATGCAGCTAAATTTTTCAAGAGCCTCAATCTATGTATTCCACAAAAATCTGCAAAGTACAATTTTTTATTATCTGCTAGCAAAAGCAAGTTTTTTACGCACTTCTACAACCCAAGTGCATTTTTTAGAAATTTTTCTTTTCGTGGAGAGGCACAAGCTATTTCTCACCATATGGCTGTACTAGTCACGAACAAAGGAGATCGTTGAGATGATGAAAACGTTATGAAAAAGAAAATTTCGGCCCACTTGAGCATCGGTCACGCTATGTTTTGTCAGTTGAATATTGAAGCTGGTGGTAGGTGGGAGAGAAGGGTAAGCTATATGCATAGTCACGATTGCTTAGAGGATGTAAGAAAAATTTTTCAGCGAAATTTTGCTGGGGGTCTCTCACTTCATCTTTCCACTTGTGACTCAAATTTTGCGCATTCATAAATTTATCATAATACTACGAATAGTCTCACAATCATCCATGCTCTGTAGCTTTTTTTGAGCCGGCCCTTTTTGTACCATTACAGTACTTTTCCTATAGTCCGGATGCTTTGGGAAATGCTTTCGCAATGTGATACTGCAGGCAAAAAGCAGTCTCTCTTTTCTCCGAAAAACCTCAGTGTTCAAATGACACCTAATTTTCATGTCGTCTCTTTGTTACAGGTGTCTTTTTACAGTGTATGGGCCCAAAAAGGCCAAACATATTTTTGTGGGTACAACCCCTTTTCCCAAGTTCTCTACCTATTCATATTTCACTGAAGCAGGTGCCTTCGTTCTACTCGCCTCGACCGACACGACAACCGCCACCGTTGCCACCGAAACCGTCTGTCCCATGTCCAGGAAGTCCCATATCTCAGGTGGGTATTTGGCTATATAAAAATTCCAAGCCTCGGGTTTGAGGGTTTCTACTCAGACAGCCGACTGGAACTTTCGCAGAACGTTTGGGAAAGTTCGGCCGGGTCACCTGCGAAAGTTAGGTAAATGTGCTGCGGAAGTTCCGAAGAACGCGAACCACATAGAAAGAGAATACCTAGATTTGAACCTTACTCTATTGACCGTGAGACTCATCTACTAACCTCGGCAGTACGGCTGACATCTTTGATAATGCGCTAGTTGTGGGTGAGAAACTCATACGAGACGGTACATTTAAAACCCTGCGGAAGTACTGGCATGTCAGAGTGCTGCGCAACCGCTGGCATTTTTCGGAAGTTCCAAAGCGCTTTGTAAAAAGTCCTGCGGACGTTTCCGTTTTCAACGTTTCCACTTTTGCATTAGTGAACAAAATCCTGCGGAACCTCTGCAAATTTTGCTTGTCCCGCCTAAGCCCCGGTGAGTGTCTGAGTAGGGAATTTGAAACTCATTTCATGGAAACAATGCATGCTGTTCTTTGATTTGAAAATGTTTCTATATTTTTCGATTCGGGAAGTCGTAATCTTTATTCGCCCAAAAATTACTGTATATGTGCAAAAGGGCCACATTGTTATCGCTGTGATATCTACTGCAGTTATACCATTTATTACTCGAGGAATCAAGCAGATTTTTACAAAATATAATTTTGAGTATCGATAAAATCAAAAGGGGCGATTTCGACTTTTTTTCGAAAAGTAGTGAAGCTTCAGTCATCTTTCGATGCCAAAATGGCTCTTCAAAGCTGAAGCCGACCACCCATACGTCGTAAAAGCCACCGCCCTCAGCTGCAAACGTATAAATTTTATTAACAAAAAAACTTTGTGACGTGCTGTTCTTTACAACGAGACATAAAATGTCTCGGAATGTGATTCATTTGTCGGAACAACAGAGGAGTCAGCAAAGCAGCAGGCACTTAATAAAAACATCAGAAACATCATAGTGGAACTAGGCACTTCTCAGTTTACAAAAGAGCTCATAGCATTAGTTTCCTTCCGCCAAGAGTGCTGCAACTTTTAGAACTATATTACTGCTACTCTTTATCTATCTGGAGATGTCTTCAACTGAAAAATTGTAATTTTTACGCCAACCAGAACCACTGAGCTCTGAAACTCCTTTCTGTTCAATTTTTGCGTCCGCGCTCTCGTCCGGAAAGCCCAATCAAACTTGGAAAGTCATTACTGCGTAAGTAAATATCTAGCCATAAATCAAAGTTATCAAGAGTTATGGAACCAACCAAACTTGACTGGTAGCTTGAAAATGGGTGAAATGAAAAAAAAACGTAAAATACCATAATAGAATTGTGAAGTCAGTCTGCATGTTTGGTAGACTAAAATAAAAATCTATTAAGTTGGGATTTGGAACTTTTCTCCGTAAGTGGGGTGCATGCCAAGATGAACGAAAGCTAGAAATAATACTGTACTCCTGCGGTTGCCAGTATGCCGCAAAAAGTCTTTTTTGGAAGCGATGTGTTTATCAATGTTTTGAAAATAGTGTCTAACAGTAAGATTCAAGGCATACCGAGCTCCCAGCGTCTTTTTTTGAAATTTTTAAATATTATCATACGTGAATATAGAGTTTGAAAATATTTGACTTACGGGAATTTTTCTTCCAATAAAAATTTTTCTCTTATAACTCCAAAAAGGTAAAATAACGCATATGGCTGACACAAGCTATCGTTCATGTTGGCTGCCCCCCCCCCCTTATAGAAGTGATGATTGTAATTTACTGGTCCGACCCAGATTTTTTCACATAAATTTGCGGTATTTCTATTATATCAAGTTCTAGCGGCTTAACATTTACAGCAGTCCGAGTCTGTCAGTTTCTTCGTAGGTGAAGCTTCGCAATAATTTTCAAGCATCGCCTAAGCCAGTTAGGGGAGAAGAGCTAGAAGTTTAGTAAAACTTTTGCTATCGAAATATTTTTTACTTGTTGCTTTTATAATTAAAATGCAGTAGGAAATCTTTAACCACATTTAAATTTCCTAGTTTCTTTTTAATCAGTTAATTTAGTTAATTTCCTAAGAAGGAAGTTTGGCTGAAATGAGAAAATTCGAACTTTAGATGAGCATGAGACTATTTTTCGCTCAGAGACCCTGGTGTCAAACCTGAGAAATTAGACTCATCATGGAATAAAAAATGACGTAATGGGCTTTATTCTGTATTTGCCTCTTTGTGACGTAACTTCCCCAACCATTACTCTAGTGTTTGCCTCACATGATCTCAACGAGCTTTCATAGATGAGCCAGTCGTAGACCCACATGAAATTCAATGAATGCAGAAAAACGTAATTTCATAGCTATAAGCATCGAGCAGCCATGGGCTCAAAATATTTCTAGACCATCAAATTATGGACATTTTGGTCTTAATTCAGGCTCTTTCCAAAAACAAAGAGCTGTCTAGAAAAGCAAAGTGTTTTATATGTTGCAAGAAGCAATACCCTAACATCATAGTTCTACATCTGTGTTCTGATTTTATGGTTCCGGCTGATTTTTCCGCGAAATTTTCGTTTCTTGGTGATTTTTACATTAAATGCAGAAAAAACGCTTAAAATAATTTATTCACTAATCCTCTTGAAATATCATATGCAAAGGATAACTTGAGGCACTAAGAATATTTATCACTTGAAATCTCATACTTTACTCATGTTCTCTCTCTCTTGACCCTATAACGACCTCTATTCACCTCCACCTCCTCCTCTCCCATTTCTTTACCTCACAATTAGGTTTATTGGTCCTTGGACTAAATCTTGAAGAATTTGCGTCTCATTGAGAATAAAGTATGTGCTTTTGTTAGAAAATTCATACCGCTACATGAATGCACAGCTATCATCGACTTTGCAGTTTGCGGAAAGAAAAAAGGATGAAGAAACTTTAAATATTTTTTATATGACCTTATAACCTTTTTTATATAACCCTGCCTGTTTTATATAACCTTAACCCATCAGAATTAAGGCAAATTCGGGATGAGGCGCGAATTGAACTTTACAGGCTAAAGCGCTAGAATTTTGAAAAGAGCGCAAAAAAATATTCTCCCAGAAATAAAAATCGCTGTACTCAGCAACACAATGTGTCAACTCCAAGGTGAAGGGCCCAAAAGCTGCCCTTGCTCCTATCTATAAGTGCACTCTTGGATCCGTGCCAATGTAAACAAGATGTGTTTTGTCGAAAATATTGACGCCCTTCATATCATCAACGTTTCCTCAATGCATGTATTTTGCCATTTTTGAATAATCTTTCTGAGGTCAAACTAACAGAATCTTGATTTTTTGTCACCTTGAGTTTGTGGGCGGGGGAGAAATTCCTTTTAGCGAAGATAGTTTGTGCCTTGAGGAAAACAGATTTTTGCTTATGTCGTAGCACCAATTGCGGAGGAGGAGACGAGAGCGGGGGGAGGGGGGGGGGGGGGGGGGTAGAATTCCCAGCGTATCCAATGAATTCCTCTGATGGCGCAATTGGATAACAACTGCGTAGGCACGTGATTGACAGTGATTTTCCTCTCTCCCTCTCCCCCCCCCTTCTCCCCTCCTCCAACTCCCTAACCTTCCACTTCCTTTCTTTCCTCCCTCCCTCCCTTCCCGGCTTTCCTCAAATCCTCGAATTGACTCTCAAAGTTCTTTCTGGTAAAGGGGGGGGGGGGGGGGGAAGGAAGTAGAAGGAATTTTTTTAGAAGGGGAATGTGACGAAGATACCTATTTTGTACGTCACTTGAAGATCTATATTTTTTACGGAATTGAATTGTTTTTGCAAATCAAAAAAATTTCCTCGAAATATTTTATAGAAATTTTTTGTAATACTCATTCTATAGATGACAAACTATTTTTGAATGGAGGACTGCGACAAAGATTCACAGTATTTCTGCAATTCTCAGCTGATGAAAATTTTGCGAAATTTTTTACAAGATTAAATTGAATTTTTCAAATCAAAAAAAAACATGTTTCAAAAAACAAAGCGAAGCCTTTGCCTCATTTCGTAACGGATCCAAATCACCTTCAGCTCACCCGCTCTCCCCCTCCCCCCCCCCCTAACATTCAGTCTAGCCGTGGTACGAAGACCTAGACATCAATTATTTTATACATCAATTCTAACGTTGTTTTGGAATAATGACACTTGAAGAGGTCCCAGGACCACTCAAGATTTTCTTGAGCTGTCACAATCCACTAGACGGCCGCCCGTTCGCACCTCTCGCGCAATATGCGGGGCCCCCCGTTCTCCTATCGAGTGACTTTTTTGTTTTTACAAATGCGCTAGTCAATGAGTGGGAATGAGGTTGTCGGCGGACGGACTAGTCGCTCGCCGACATTGAAATTTTGCGCATCTCAATGCATCAATCGCTGTCGATGCTCTTTCACACGTTCCTTGGTCTCTTTTTCGTAAGAAAATTCTATAGAATTTTGTATCTCAAATGGAAAGGAGGTTCGCAAGAAATTCACCCTTTTGCCTTTTAAGTTTCCCGCCAATTTTTTCACCCGAGTTGAAGGAAATAAGTGGGAAATGAAGTCTACCTCCTGCGCATTGTAACATCTTCAATCGCTTCGTCACCAATGAAAATTCCAAGGTTGGAAAAGGGGAGGCGGGTAAGGTGATTTCTTATCGCAAGCTTTTCTTGCATTCCTAATTTGACAAACTTTTGCAAAAATAAGCAGCCCATTACTCACTAAAGTGCATTTTTAAATTTCTGTTCCCTCCTCGCACTTTCAACATATTTTGTTCTTTTATTTGAAAGATCTTGTCATTTTTTCGACCACAGTACTCTTTGATTCAGTGGGATTGGCAGCTGGAAGGCGACCGCTCGCACTCGCTCCGCATATTGCGTCTCTCTCGCGAGCGTGCTCTTTGACCAATCTCTAGCCTTTATTGAGCCTCGAAGCCCCACCCATCCGCCAATGCCGTTGTATCAAAGGGTATATAGAACTCCAAGGACTTAAAATGGCTTTCATTTGATCAGAAAATGCCTCAGTTGCCACAGTTTCCTGCTCGAACTAAATTAGGAAAATCCTAGATTACAAAGTGTTTCGAGGATTTCCGGAGTTCACTGAAAATACTTTGCCGCAATTTTTTTGTATAACATTCTTATGATCTTTTTTGTAGAATGCTTATTCCAATATGAATAAGCACAAAGGACTTGGAAGTCTGGACACCATACATAGTTCTTCAATTTATTGCCAAATCGAAGTCATTGAATTGATTTATTGCTCTAACATTGTGGTCGAGGCGTCATTATGGTGTTCATTTATGCTCTCACGCACATTGGCCACCAACGACTGACATCTCTACAAGTTTTTTTCTTATTAACTACCGTTTCAAGTTACATACCGCCCAAATAATAATTGGACGCGTTGAGATTAATTAGTAAACATCGTAGCCCACTTCGGTGTACGGTGGGTATACTGTAGAAGGGAAACATTTGGACGTAGTCTTCTAGAAACTATAGCATCTCTATGTGGTATGTCATGTAAATATGACTATCGCTGTTATACTCAGGGGGTCCTAGGACTTCAGTCCGGGATTACAAGACTAATTTGAATTTTCAAACACCCTTCACAGAGGGGGGGGGGGTTGTCGCCACTGGTGTTGCGTTGCTGTATGTATAATAATTGGCCTACCAAGTCTACCTCTCTTCGGAACCATGTGCGTTTTTCGTCGAAGCTACCATTCTTACAGTAAGAAGGGCTTTATGAACCTTTATCATGTGCTTTCTCTCAACAACTCAACATTCTATTTGATAACATCCTTGAAAAGTATATAAACACTATGTTGCTTTCTTTGAGAACCCGCCTTCAAAAATATTTTTCCGCTTTGAATCATAAATGTGGCAAATGGCATCGTTGTCGGTTTTGGAACTGTTTACAAGAGTTGTAAGAATGTACAAAGCCTAAAAGGGGAAAAGGAGGGGGCAGAAAAACTCAAAAGCTTTTTTTGTGGGGACTTGATGTAATGCGAAACTTGTGATTAGTAGGCATCACAAGTGTTCCTTCCTGGAAAAAACTTTTGTCTTCTTTTGGTCTATGCTCATAACAAGGATCTTCTCCATTCTTCAGAAGTTTTTTTTTTCTTGACAAAGTGGTCTTATTTATTTTCTTTTTCCTTTTTCATATCTTCCATGCTTCCTCAAATTCCGTTTGATCATAATAAATACCGGAGCTGGATTCGGTTTTCATGGGGTGCTCACACGGTAATAAATATTCATTCCCTACATCTTATTTCTATTCATAGAATTCACAGTTTCCATTAGTATGCCTTATTTTCAATTATAATTAACAAACAAATGAAAAAGCTTATATCTACTTTCATAGCATCAAAAAGCTCATCCTCATAAAGAAGTCAAGCCTACTGTTGATTATGTCACATTGGTTTTCATATGATTAAGTAGCTAAACTAATGCGCAAAATCAAAAATCAAAAATTCAGTAATGTCCTGTTTCATACCTATTTTTCGATTCACTCTACCATCTATATTCTCTATAGAAATTTTGCTGAAAATTCGTATCGATTGTGGATTTCATGGGGGGCTAAAAAAAGAGAATTGCGTGTATCGACTGGATTTTGCTCGTTATGTAGTCAGCTGCTGGTTTGCAGTTGTTGGTATGTTGTAACATCAAATTTCAACTATAAATAGATTTTTTCATTTTTTCAGTTTTTAGAAATACCAAAATGAAGATATTTGATATTGTTTTTTACTTGTTGATTTGCGATTTTTTTCAATATTTGGAGTTTAGGATTTCAAAATATTCCAGCTACAATTAGTAGAATGATAAATGTAAAGTTTTTCAGGCTATTTAGATAAATTTTCGGATATTAATTTTAATTTTCTGACTTATATTTTCGGATTTGACTGGTTTCAGTTTGGTGCACTTTTGTATGTAATTAAATAAATAGATTTTCGTTTGTATTAGTAAAAGCTCCATTTGCCTGCAATAATCATGCGAAATTCGTTCAAACTCGATCTCCATTTATGATCTTTTACTTCTTTAGTAGGCTAGTAGTAATACTCTTTAGTAGTAATCCTACAGTAACCACTGCAATCTTTTTTTTTGCTTCTGGTGTGCTTTTCCCATGACTTTTCTTGAAATATTCATTGCATACGTTTGTCATTTTCATATGTCAGTTTTTCCTGTATGCTTTTCCTCTAACAATTTATTTTCCAGGTTGCCCGAAATTTCTCAGAGCTGGCTTCCGACCTCGAATTGCTGAATCGCGGTTCACCGCGTGGTGCTCAAGAATCCTTAAAGTGAGTGTTTTTCCACGTCCGAAATCTCTCCAATTTGCTTAGCATGAAGTGTATTGCGAATATTTTTGTTGCTAACACACCCCATCGGTTGCTTTCTGTCGTTAAATTCGTTAAGTTTATTGAAAAGAAGACGCCGCTGCCAATGAGAAATGGAATTAGGACGGGGGATGGGTGGGTGGCATATCAGCAGCGGCTTCGTTACGCATGTTTAGCCTCACTGAGCATTACTCGTTCGGGCAATAGTAGTAAGGGCGGAGGGGGGGGGGGGGGGGGAGTGGGTCAATCACTCCCCCCCCTCGTCGTCTGACGAAAGCTGCGGAGTTATTTGTACTTCTACTTATGCACTTCTGCTCCAGTGGCAGAAGCGTTCGATGCTCTCCAAAGTTGTTTGCATGATTTTTTTTTTCTAATTTTTTCTGACATCTCTTCTAAGCGAGCGAGCGAGAGAGTGTGTACGAGTTCTCGAGCGCATGGCGTGCAATTTTAGATTCACAAGGAGTATGCCGGTGAATCAGCAAAGACCAACCTACGACCAGCAAAGGCCCCAATATGAGCCGTCACCGCCACCAGCATCGAACTACAACGAAGCCCTTCGACAACGAACCAACTACGAACCCTACTGGCGTGATCCATCCTTCTACAGAAGACGGTCGGTACAGTACTCCTGACTACACCAACTACCGTAATCCTCACCTTTAATAAGCTAATCTCCAGTTCTGCATGTATGTTCCACTAGCACCCCCGTTTAACACCGCCTATGCATTCGCTAACACACTCATCACCCGCTACAGCTGCTGCCATGGCTGCTGCCGCTCTCTGTGTTGTTCTTTGTTGATGTACTCGAAAGGGTGATGAAAAAAGATGTTAGTTCGATTTTGCACATTCGAATGCGGGCGGATGTCGGGGCCAAGAAATCGAGTTTAAAAAAATCGAATAGGCGTGCCTCCAAGACCACGCTCGAGGCACGCACGAGCGCCTTATGGCAGCCATCGTGTGCCAGCGTTCCCCTCGCTGCTATACGTTAAAATTTTTCGTTGAATAATTCTTTTTTTCAATCTACTAAGTGAATTGTGGTTTAAAATATTTTCAAAATTCTATTGCATGCAAGATTGCTCTTTTCTGCTATGGGCTTAATCGCCAGGTTCAAAAGATTTTGTGAGTCCAATTTTTCTTGTTTATTTTGGTGGGATGAGCTTGTTTTGTATTTTTTTATTTGCAAATTTTAGCTCCATAATAAGAAATCTTCATGAAAAACTGCGCAGATAAGTAAATAGAGCTTTCGTTTTTTATTCTGTATACATTATTGCTCGAAATGTCGATTATGTTTTTCTGCTAAAATGCTAGACAATTTTAATTTTCTGTCCAGTTTCCAACTTTATTCAATAGTTTTATGGTCCTAAGCATCTTTATGACTGTATACAAAATAGCATGTCCCTATTTAATTTCTTTCAACTTTCGCTTGCTGAGAATGACCCAGAATTGAAATTCGTACCCCAGGCTCAGAGAATGATACAAATTTTGTCATTTTCTCATTTCTTCAAACATTAATTCTCGTCCGGGTTGCCCTTCTGTGAAAGGTTATTCAAACAATGACTATATTTTGACTTTTACCAGAGGAATCATGAAATTCTTCGCAAATGCTACACACTTTGGATCTTTTTTTTAAATTCTGCCTTCGCAAGGCCTTGAATTTTACATAGAAGTAAGCTGAAAAATAATTCAAAGAATAGAAAAGCGTCGTGCAAATATTCCACTTTCATGCAAATCTTGCCTCAACATAATACTTTTTAAGTAGTTTTGGCCCAATGCCAAGATTTATGTGCCATTTTAGGGGCAATAAATTTTCTCAGTTTTTTCGCCGATTTTTTGTCGAGCTCGTTTGAAAAATTGCCAATCATGTGTTAGAATGTGTGACTATAGCATTCGTACTCGCTCTGGCCATTATACCATGGCGGCAAAAACTGGGTTTATGGCTAGAGCCAGCACCAAATTTGCATTTCTTAAATTGTTTATTTTAAGTGGTACGAATTCACTGAAAATATGATAGCTTATTTTCTTACCGTTTCCTATGAATATCTGTTAGTACCAAGTTTTTCAAATTTCTTTGCATGAAACGAATTTTTTCGGAATTGTAGTCTCATGAAGGGAATTTCACATTCTGTGCGATTTTTCATTCCCGCAAGAATGTTTCCAAGGCATTATCATCACAAAAAAGTTGGCGGGAATTTCTCATTGTCACGACCATGTCCTTGTTTTTCCCATGAAAAAAAAACTTTTTCGACAAAAACAGCAGCATAGAGTTGCACTTTCCCCCAGTTACCTCAGTCGATTTTCTTCCCGATGCTTGTTTTTCCCCAAATCATATTCGAGACGCGAGAAATTCTCGAGTGTTTTTGAAGATTATGGAATTTGTGTCAGTTGTTCGCTACATCCAGAAAAACCCCATCACTTTGCGTTGCATCGTCAAATCACAAGCATCAAGTGCACTTCACATGTTTTACCCCCTTTCCCCCTCTCCCCAGAAGATTTCTGAAAATTTTTTTATTCCAGATTCGGTGATGATCGCGACGAGAATGGCATATTAGACGCAGATGCACAAGCAATGCGACATACGACGTATGCTCTGGTGAAAACCCGACGCGACGCTGACGATGAAGACGGTCGAACCGTGTCGTCAAGAGGCGCATCGTCGGATGATGAACGAATCGACGGAGTGCTCGAAACTCGACGTGGTCTCAGTCCCGAACGTGACCTCGACCGCGACAGAAAGGTCTCCTTCAGCACAGCACCGATACCTGTTAGTCTAACTCTTCTCTCTATTTGCTTTCACTAATACCCCGTCGCGAATGGGAGGAATGTCGAGAATTTTTGGAGGGGCAGAAATGGTAAAGTTGTGAAAAACTCGTGATTTGGTATCATAAAATTCTTTGTAAATCCCGGGCAAATATTTGACTGTTGAGAGATTGTATAAACCGAAAGGTTATTTACACTATTTGCAAATTTAGCAAAATCATCCCTTATAGGGTTCTTTTCCGAATAAAAACGAGACGATAATTATCAGTTGCATGTAGTGATTTTTCCTTACCGTTTGGCTTTTCTTATACGAAAAAATTCTGGAGCATCCATTTACACACTGATGAAGAATGAATTTACCAGTGAGCCTAAGTGTCTATATTTCACAATTTTAGAAAAATCAATTATCATTTTTGATTAATTTTTAGATCGTTCATTTTCATTCATTTTTACAGATCATATTGTCAGTTTCCGAGAAAACACGTTTTTTCAATGACATAATTTGACAAATCTGATATATCCTATTTCTACATTAAATGCCTTTGTTATCTTAGTAAATTTTGTCATGAATTTTCTCGAAATTCTCAGCTTTTCAAGTAAGATTTGAACTTTCGAGTCGCGCATAAATTTTGTATCCATTTTTCAAACCCACTACGACTGTAATCCTTTGTTTCCTCTTTGACCTCTTAATATGCCATTTATTCTGTACAGTTTTGGGCCAAAACTCTTTTTCCCTCCGCGATGAACCCTTCAATTCTTGCACTGACTCTTCAAGAGCTCCTCTATGATTATGATAAGAAAAAAGTATAATTCGGGTGCGCGAAGAACAATCGGTTGTGAAAAAGATTTAGCTTTCCCGGAGTAGTCGTAAGATTCTTGTGTTATTTTAAAACAAGGGACTCCTGGAAATTACGGTTTCCTCCAAGGAAGAGAGTTGGGGAAGCAGAATAATGAGCGTTAGTTGACTAGATTTTCAAAATGTGCTTTATTTCAAAAGTATTTTAACATTCTCGTATGGTCTCAGCTTTTATTGCGAACTCTCTTGCTAGTGGAGTTCATTCTCGTGACTTACGCGATTACCGTCTTTCTTTCTTATCTCAATTTCCAAACAACTTGATCAATTTTTGTGCGTAAATTTTTGCTCAGATTTTTTTCTGGCATCTACTCCGTTTCTTGACTTCATAATGTGTAAAATTTGCAGTTCTTCTCTGATGTTAGTAGAAAATGTAAGTTGGAAGCCTTTTCTTTCTGTTCCCGTTTCGTAGAAACCAGTGGTTTGGAAACCACGAGATTTTAGTTAGCAGTGGTTTCAGTTTATGGAGTATTTTCGTTTTCTTTTTATTTTAAATTTTTTGTGAAGAGCGTATCCTTACTTTATCTCATCCACGTTTCAAAAAAAGATTGTTTCTTGAGGTATTAATTGGCACGATAATTCAAAGATTTGTCATGCTTGAAAAGCATTTAAACACATCGAATAATTCTTCATTTCATAGAAGATTCGAAAATTATGCCCAAGAATTCTTGAAATTCCTTCCATTTGAAAATGTGCGTCTGTGATATTGTAATGTCCATGTTGATTGGCCTTTGAGCTGTAAAAATGATTTGTGTTTCGTAAGCTAAGAATTCTTTTCTTTTCAGGTATATTGTACTCATTCCGTAGAAGAATATGATCGTAAAAATGAGGATATCGATCCGGTTGCAAGTTGTGCCGAATATGAACTTGAAAGGCGATTAGAACGTATGGAATTGTTCGACGTAATGCTCGAAAAAGGTCCCGAGGGTCTTGGCGTGTCCATTATCGGTGAGCGACATAAATTTTCGCTGTTTGATACGCTCTCCTCAATCTTATGACTTTACGATTAGACGAAATGGGAATCCGAAATCTTGTTTAGGAATGGGAGTCGGAGCCGATTCGGGACTGGAAAAGTTAGGAATCTTTGTGAAGAATATTACTCCTGGAGGAGCTGTACACAGGTAATTCTGCCACCCTTTGGAAGCCCACTTTACGCCTAGTCTTCCCAAATGGGGTCCAGTCAATACCACGACGTCGTGCTCGTCAATGCCATTAACTGAGTAACAATTCCAGAGACGGACGGGTACGAGTTTGCGATCAGATTGTGTCCGTTGATGGCAAAAGCCTCGTCGGAGTCAGTCAACTTTACGCGGCTGAAACGCTTCGAGCCACTTCGAATCGAGTACTTTTCACTATTGGTAGGTCTGCAAATTTCTTGTTCCATTTTCTTCAAAAAATATAGAAAGTTAGGAAGTACAGTTAAGAGCTTGCGAAATTCACATTCTCGTTTTGCTCCTTATTTATACGGGGTTTGCGACAAAATCCCTAGACCCTTCTTGGTACCCTACACAAGGCAAGCGAGAATCAAAGAGAAAATCAAATATGATGAAAATTCGGGAAACTCTAATAGCTGTATTTAGCAGTACAACCTCGCAGGCAAAACTTTCAATATGTGTAAAAATCCATTTTTGAGTTGTAAATTATCTTGAAAGCCGCTGCTTTGTTAGAGTATTTATAATGACATTATTATTTCATTAATGACATTCATGATCAGAAAACAAATGAAATAATGCAGGCTTACATATTTTTCTCGCTTTCAAGGAACGGGGTGGAAAAAACGTTTTTGAAAATTTGTTCTTCCCTCTCATAATGCTAGTATTTTGATATTTATCAGCGCTCATCTGTCTCACTAACTTGCTAATAGATTCAAGAGTTTATAGTTTATAGTGTGATAATGTTGATGAGAGTTTATACTTCATAATGTAATCATGCTGGTCAGTGAAAAGAATATTTATGAATATTAAATGTAGCAAAATACATAAGTTTGAGCCTTGAACTTTGAATAAAACTAAGCAAACAATTTCGAAGTTTTTTTTTGCAAAAATTGTTTTCCATGTCTGTCACTTAACCCCTTTTGCTTTTTCAGCGATTTGTTATAGCCCATAAAAGGTTCGAGAAGAGTTCAAATTGTCCTCTACCTTGTGCTGAGTACATCTCCTACATTTGCACGTTGGATCACAAATATCTCCCCCTTCCAGGACGTGAACCAAACCTTGAAGAATCCGAAGTAGCTCAGCTGATTAGACAGTCCCTAGAAGCTGACCGAGCACGAATCGTCAACGAAGACGGAGAAGAAAGTCAACCTGAAGAAAGTGAACCTCCAACTTCGCGAAGCATGGATGAAGCTGAGATTAGGGTAAACTTGGATTTGATTTGGCTCCTTTCCAAGTTTTTTGATCCACGTTTTTCAGGCAAAGATAGCAGCATTAGAGTTGGAATTGGAAATGTCACAGAAGAAAGCCGATCAAATGCATGAAGTATTAGATAGCACAAAATCGCATTATGATCAGCTTGAGAAGAAATATGATCAGGCTAATCAGCTTCTGAGAAATTATCAAGAAAGGTGAGTCCTAGTAGCTCCATGGTATCCTTTTTTCAAAAATTTTCCCCTTTTTTAGAGAAAAAGAGCTCTTATCCCGAGAGGAAAATCATGTGGAGCAGTTAAGAGATAAGGATGCTCATTATTCTCATCTTGTGGCTCAGCTGAAGGTGAGCGCAGCACCTCATTTCAAAAATTTTCATGAAAAAAGCACAGTTTCAGGAACGAATTGAAGAATTGGAGGCGAAACTTGAAGAGATGGACGAACGACGGCAATCTATAGCCAATAACGAACTCACCGAACTCAGGGATAAATTGAAAGTGAGACAGTTAATACTTCCATCAATATATTTTTGGAAGGGCAACAAACATTTTTGACTAAACAAGGAAGACAAATGACAATTGTTACTTTTCACATATGTTTTAGCATATTGAAAAATCAGCGGACCATTGAGACGGAGCCATTAGCAACTCTGGCTTTACTATATTAGCTTTATATCAGTTTATTTGATTCTATCATGAATTTTTTGATAAAGAAATTTTTTTCAAACCTTGAATCTCTTTAGCTTGAATTTAGTTTGCAGTAGCACATCTTTCACTTCGCATTTGTTATGAAAATCTTTAGAATCTTGCAAATCAGATTCTTTTCCGAAATAATTTCTCGGTAGCTTTGCCACTTGTTTTGACCATGGCAATAAATAAAATTTAAGTCCTTTTGATTTCTTATCTCAAAAGCTCTGGAGTACCATAAAAGCAGTTTAATATGATCGATTTTTCTGGTTTTTGAAGTTTTCTATATGAGCAACACCATGAATATTTTGCAAAATTAGCAAAATTTCAGCAAAGGCATATTTGCTCTTTTTTGATCTTGTTTTTCAAATGTTTGCATAGCCTTCCATTGTTGACAGTGTGTGTCTGTGCATTAGGTTAATGTAGACACTTTTTCCCACGGCATTACATTCGAAGCATGTTATCAACATTATTTAGGCTGAAATACTCCTTAGCAGCTATTTCAGGACAAGCTGGAGAAGCGCGATGAGGGTTTGGCATATAAACCCGGCGGCGAACTTCCTCATGAAGATAAAGCTGTAATGGCTAATATGGATGCAAAAGAGCCAAAAACTACCATTAATAACAATGTTCCGGTTAGGAATCCTTTTTGAGAATTTAAACTTGGAAAATAATGTAATTTTTTAGACTCGAAAAGATGCTGAAGTATCCACTTGGGACGATGACAAGTACTCATCATCTTGTGGTAGTCCAGTTCCACGGATATCTGAGCCAGCTAGCCCTGCTCTTCCACATAAATTTGTTCATCGACGGCTGTTATTCCCACTGAAGAAAAAATACCCAACCAGTAAGTTTTGTATCTCACTGATTCTATGACATTCCCCTCCCCCCTCCTTTTCACATCCGTCACCTTTGAAGAAGGCTACGAAAGCCGAGGAGAGCTTGTCTGAAAGCTTGTCTTTTACCTTTTCAGTCACTACTGGATTTTTTGTTTAGCTTTTCGTTCGATGCACTCTAGGCGCGCCATAAATAGGAAGTAAGAAACGGAATCAGCAATACAGCAAGAACATATCATAGTAAATTAATGAAAAAAACAAAAATCCAGAATTCGGGTTTTCTTCCACAAAAATATTCCAATGGCCACTTTTCATACAGCTCTTTCTCCTTTAATCCCTATCGCTACTCCGTAGTTGTCGTTTTTTTGAGTCGGAATGCGGGAAAATTCAATTAAATATAATTTTGGAAGCATTTCAACGCCTTCGAAAAATTTTTCTGAAATTTTTTGAATCGAATCGTTTCGGCTGTTTGTTGCTAAGAACAACTTGATCATACATTATTATACTTATGTAGACCATCATAAAAAAATTCGCTACCCATTACGCGAGAGGGGGAGTTGGAGGGGGATTCTCCTACATCTCAAGAGGGTACCTAGTTTTTCGGTATCATAACTACTTCGAGGAGACATAAAAGAAGTATTTACACATCCCGCAAGAAATTTTCTAACAGAATTTCCTAGAACCTGTTCTTCTTTTTCTTCTTTTTCCCCTGTATTTGCAACCCTCTCCATCCTCAAGCCTGCTATTCTTAAAGATTTTCTTTTCCAGACGAGAACGAGTTCTGGAGAGCATCTTGTGAACAGATCCAGGGTCTTCAAGTGTTACATTGGACAATAGATGATGTGTGTCAACTGTTGGTTTCAATGGGTCTTGATAAATACGTTCCCGAATTCACCATTAACAAGATCAACGGAGCGAAATTTTTGGATTTGGATGGAACAAAATTGAAGGTAGGGGAAGATATAAATGGTTGGAATTATTCAAAAAATTGTTATTTTAGGCAATGGGCATCCAAAATCATTCTGATCGTTCGTTGATCAAAAAGAAGGTGAAGATGATAAAGAATCGGATAGAACGAGAGCGCAAAATGTTAGAGAAAGAGAGTCGAACACGAGTGATCACCCAAGGAATGCACATCCAAATGTAGCCCCCCCCCCTTTAATTCATCGACGAAGAATCATATCGTCGACCGTCGTTACGTTCACACGCCTGATCATTCCTCATCTTGTAATTAATCATTTTTTCTTTTTTTTTCTTTCCATTCTTGTCACCATTATGCACATCGCTAACACAAACAACCGGGTTTTTCGCCACTGAAGTTGTTGCCCAGCAAATTCACAGTTCATCTTTGTATGTTTTATCTGTTTTATCCTTTCTTCCTTATCTTCTATAATTTTGCATGTTTCTCTCCTCTTCATAGATCATGCTATTTCACTTACTCATCGTTATCCAAGGTATCTTATCCTTCATCATTCATTCTTTCCTCGCGTTTTTCATTTCATATCACGTTGCGACCAATGGCTGCTGCGTTGTGTAGAACATATTAAGCAGTGCACCTGACATCAGATACATACCTATATTGAATTGAAATAAAAATTATATTGATTTGCTTCTTTCTTATGAGTTAGGATGTAATGAGTTGTTGATTGCTTAAACAAAGGTATTTTTGTAAGCTCATATTTGCCGCAGCCATCACTTTAGCGGAAAGCAGATACCATTTGTTCGATAATTCATCTCGCACCTAATTGTTAATATACTTGAGAGTAGCTTGATTACCATGTAACCTTTGAATCAACTGGCTTGGCGGCTGGAAGGCGGGGCTTTGTGACCTAATTAAGGCAGCTCGTGCCTACGACGCAGTCTGCATCTTTCGCGCGCGCGTGCTCACTGATATCTAGGCTTATTCAACTCACGAAGCCCCGCCTTCCAGCCGGCAAGCTAGTTGAACCAAAGGGTAGGAGGACCAGGATGAGTGTTTGATGGGCCGGGAAAGGAACTTGAAAATGTGTCATTAGTTTTGGAAGGCATAAGTTAGTGATATGCGCCAGTTTTTTCCTTTTTGGTCCCACCCGCAAACCCGATAAAAAAATACTCTTACAAACATCCGATGCAGAATCTTCTCTTCTTTTCAGCGGCTATGTTCCCGATGCGAACTTTCGATAGCCGAAACTTGCGACGCTTCATCTTTACCATGTTGATATTTTATAATTTCCGAAATTTTTGCTTAATTTTCTGAGAAACCTTTGATGCACACCAAATGAAGCAAAAACCTTTCCTAACAATGTAACATTCTTAGGGCCGCATGCACTAACATGGCCGCGGGGAGGGGATCGCAGCTTAAAAGAAAGCTACATATTTCGAAACTCCAGATATCTGCATTTCACGCTGTTTACGTGTCCGTAAGTATTCCTACTATCCTTCACTATGAACATGTTGAACAGGAGTGAAAAGCTGTACGAACCGCATTTTCCAGCTTTTGTATGATCCCTGATGATCCCCTGCGCTTTTCTTTAAAGTCATTTTTCTTTCTCCGAAGTTAACGAAGAACCTCCAAAGTTGTGCAGATTATCTAACCCAACAGTGCTAAGCATGTAAGCATAAGAACAAATGATATTTTGAAGTCATGAAATTTTCGATTATCCACAGGTCGAAATTTGAGGTATACCAAAAAATTCGATTTTTCAAAAATTCATTTGTTCTCATCAGCAACATGCTTAGCACTGTTGTGTTAGATGTTCAGTATAACTTTGGAAGGTTTTCGTTAACTTCGGAGAAAGAAAAGTAATTTTGAAGAATAGATGTTCGTCCCTTAGGAATCATCAGGGGATCCTACAAAAAGCTGGAAAATGCGGCTTGTACAGCTTCTTGCTTCTGCTCAATATGTTCATAGTGAAGGATGGTGGGAGTACTTACGGACAGGTAGACAGCGTGAAATCCAGATATCCGAAGCTTCAGGATATGAAGCTTTAATCTGAAGCTGCGGTCCCCTCCCCAGCGGAAATGTTATTGCATGCGGCCCTTAGTCTTTCTGTGATTTTTTCTCAGAGTTTTGCTGAGTAGCTTTTCGAAGTATTTCAAAAAACCGCATAACACCTAATTGCACCAATTACTGCAGCTCTAGAATATTGAGGTTCAAAACTTGAGTTTTACCACCAGTAATTTTATAAAGTAAATGGACGACTCTCGCTTCAAAACATGTAAGTTTTAATACTCAGGGTACTGCAGTGCGCACTTGAGAAATTCGGCCATTTTTCTGCAAAGTTCGCATGTACCATAAAGAAAAAATAGCTAGGAAGGAGGAGAAGACTTTGCGTCGAATGTTGATTTAAGTGATTACCACATCATGTTGTATTGTGATAGAACAATATCACTACGTATAGCAAAAGCATGAATTCGTGCACTTTCCCTAAACGATAGCAGATGGTAAGGAGGTGCCCGGCGAGATGCCGACACGCCTCTTGTGTATGTCAATACGAGACATGTTTTCTTTGTACCGAACTGTCTCGAATTTTTTTTTCGCGCATAGGTGTCGCCTAAGGACAAATTCCACAAATCAGACTGTAAACATACCAATGTGTGGCACATCAACAGTCTCAAAATGTTTTCGCTTAACTCACATGATTAAATATGCGATTTTGAGCAACATACATAAAATAACGAGGCAAATGTTTCCCCTGGTCGAGGTTCAATATATTACAATCGCCATTTACCAAAATTCTCATTGTGCAAGGTTGTTGCCGCATCGCCTTAGGTGAGTTCTATCTACTAAAATCTTTTGCTTGAAGGTGGTAATGATGTTTCAACCTTTCAGTTTATGTTATCAGACGTAAATTCTGCCTTTGAATGTGTATACGTTTATTTATCGTTTTTTTTTCTTTTGTTTTTCTCTGCTTATACAAAGGGTAGATTGCGCAGATTGACTGGGTCTCATATAGTATGATAGGGCAAAAATTTGACATTTCGGGAGCATGTCTGAGAGAAAAAGCGGATTTGATGGGAATTTTCAATGCTTTTTCAAGTTTTAGAAAATCTAAGTTCTTTTGTAAATCGAAAAGCTGAAAGCTTTTGCTGTTAGAAGCGACGCCTCAGAAGAAAGGTCATTTAAATAACCATGCACCGCAGATAATGTTTGGATATTTTGATCAAAAATGTTATCTGATGGTGTTTATTTTGAAATTTCTTTTTGACTTGTAGAAAGGTCGACATGCGTGTCGTTGGGTGTCGCCAGGCAAGCTATCACCTTAAGTTAGTCTTGCTTTCGCTTCTAAAAATGAAAGTGCTCGAGTGGCTGCATCTTGCTAGTGGAGATGATTGTTTATCTGGGAACATACTCCTGTTTCGTAGAAAGGAAAGCGATCGGGTAATTGGGTTTCGCTGGGGGAAGCCCACGTTTGAGTGACTGGGTCTCGTTGGTGGAGAAAAGCGCGTTTATTTGGAAAAATCCAACACTTTGGGTAGTCCGTCTCGCTGGTGGAGATGAGCTTTCACTTGGGAAGATCCGACGCTGGATAACTGGGTTGGTAAAGAAAAGCGTTACTTGGGGAAGTCCAACGCTTGAGTAACCGGGTTTCGCAGGTGGAGATGAGCTTCCACTTAAGTAGGTCCGACGCTGGAATAACTGGACTGGAAGAGGAAAGCGTTTTTGGGGAAATCCAACGCTTTGGGTAACTGGGCCTCGCTGGTGGAGATGAGCGTTATGGGAAAACCAAAGGCTCTGGGTAAGGGTCTCGCTGGTGGGGATGAGCTTCCACTTGGGGAGATCCGACGCTGGAATAACTGAGTCTCGCTGGTGGAGAAAAGCTGTTGGGTAACTGGGCCTTGGCATTTCTCCAAGTTTACTTGGAAAAATCCAACGCTTCAATAACTGAGCCTCGCTGGTGGAGATGTGCCTTATGGGGAAAAGCCTTTACTTGGGACAATCAAAGGCTCTGGGTATGGGTCTCGCTGGTGGAGATGAGCCTTCACTTAAGGAAATCAAACGCTTTGGGTAACTTGGTCTCGCTGGTGGAAATGGGCTTCCACATGGGGAAGCCCACGCTTGAGTGACCGGGTCTTGCTGGTGGAGATGAGTCTTTACTTGGGGAAACTTAAACGCTTGGGTACGGGTCTCGCTGGTGGAGTCGAGCCACTCAAGGAAATCAAACGCTTTGGCTAACTTGGAGAGTACTCTTCGAGAGAAAGATAACACAAAGCATCGTCGCCGAAACGTTAGCCGTCAATAGAGAAGTTGTTAACAGTCTTGGAGTACCGCTTACAAGCAATATCCACAACTGATTTGAGAGCATTCACCGAAAAAAATTTTCTTGTGTAAAGGAAAGCATGAAGTAACAAGGTCTCGTCATCTCGGTGGCGAACCCGAATTTTCGCAAAAATCACTACGGGTGCGACTTGGAATATTCCCAAAATCAATAGAAAATATCTATTCCTAAAGCGGTCACTTGAGTAAAATCTGTTTTTTTCTGTTGAAAGTGAAGCGTGTGAGTGAGTGAGTCACATTGATGGAGACCAAACTTTCCAGCGAGAGGAAGTTTTTGGGAAGTGCCTTCATTTCACAACCTTCCGAAACTTTCTCAAAAATCTGCTTTGTAAGCATTTTCTTGGGGAAACCTCACTTATGCCTGTAGAAAAGCGAGTTATCAACTCGACGTTCGCAAAAGAAAAAGGCTCAAACGTCAGGGTAGAGCATCAGTTTAGAAGATTCTTACCTCCGGAGCGAAAATGGGAAGGTCTCGGGCTCTGCCCAGCGGGTTTTGCCACTCGTGCTGCGGAGCCCTGCCATTTCACCCATTTTGCTGCTCCGGGGCTCCCCCAAATCTGGCGCACCCCCGGAGCAGAGAGCACGGTGACGTCATAAGAAGGCGTATGGGACCCTCCCCCGCCAGATTTGGAGGAGCCCCCGAGCACACCAAAATGGGTGAAATGGCAGGGCTCCGGAGCACGAACTGGCAGACCCCCGCCATTTGCCCTCCGGAGGTGACCGTCTGAGTAAGAGCCTCAAACGACAGTTCTCAAAATTAGCGGAAACATGGCAAATTTGAAGGCTCGTAAGCCTCAGTGTTATCTCCTCGAACCGGAAACATAGAGTGGAAAAGGAAGTTCTGTAGTGAGATTTGTTAAGTCTGTTTGTCTTCACTTTCTAAACTTTTCGAGAATTCAATGTGGAAAAAAATTTGCAACTTTTCACACATAAGATTCACTTCTAACGAACTCGAGAGAATAAACTCCAAAATCACATCTTCTCGCAGGCACATCTGGTCACAATAAATTTGTAAAAAGAGTAGGTCGTAAAGCCTAATTGCGCAATTTCTAGTTGACCATTTTGCATTTCTTCTTCATTTGCTTTCACTGCCGGGAAATAATTTTACTCCGCGCGATAAGCGCATGAAAGCTCCTCCCAATTCGAACATAAAAAAAGAGATCCAATGGATTTGAAAGAACTTACGACCTTTCTATCGATGGAAGACTTACGTCCTTACATAATAGATATACCAGTGGCAGACCAAAAAAGTCGAAATAGCCTGTGAGTTGTAAAGTTGCTTAGAGCGCTCACAGTTGAGTAATTTCGGTACAAAACCCAAATTAGGCTTTTGCGGCAGACAAATTTGAATTAATCTTTGGCCCATCATCGTTAGCAGACACCAAAATCTATCTTTTCACGAAAAAGAGCAAGTTGTGCCTCCCCATCGAGATCTCTAGTAGCATTGTGCTGGCGCTGGAGCTGTGGAGAAGCGCTATGCTGGCGCAGACTTACCTTAAACTCGGTGAAGATAGCAGAACTGTAAAGGTTTGAAAGTATTTTGGAAACATATCAAAGTCTCAGTCATGAAAAGGATTTCTGCTAGGAAAATATTTTATGACCAACCGCTCTCTGCCGCTACAAGGCAGGTTCGGCTGGTACTAGGCCCCTTCACTGCCCCGTATATCTTTCGTTCCGCTCTGTATTGTGCAGTTGCGAGAATTTGCTAGTGAATCTGTTAGTTCACGAAACACCGGTTCAGTCTATGTAGCTTGAGGGTACAATTTTGACCTCAGGTGGATTTTAATATTCTAAGCAATAGACAATGTGCAGCCAACTACATAGAAGGGCTGGATGTGTCCCATGCTGTAAGGGTTGAATGACGTTATCATGGTGTTGGAAGTGGAAGCATTTAAAGGAGGTACAGACATGAGAACGGCGTCATGGTATGAATAAAGGGTAGGGGGGGGGGGGGATATAAGGGTGTTGGCTGTCATTGGATTGATAAGGTGATCATGTCTGATCTTGTGGGTGAGCGACATTGTTAGATGCAAAAAATCAACGAACAGCTAGAGAAAGTCTATAATTGAAGTAATAGCCATTGTATGGTAATAACCATACTTACCATTCTCTCCTTCCTCCAATTTTCAGGTAAAGTAAGAATACATTTGCCTATATCAATGGAAATAGCTTATTAACAAAAGATCCGTTTAGAGGTTTATGTATGCGGAAGGTGGTTCAGATCTCATAATTTTTTCCTAGCATTCTGGGCCATTCATAACAGAATTGCTAAGCGAAAAACGTTGGAAGTCAGAGTTAAAAACGACAGTGGGTTATTTTTGATAAAAAGCTTAGTGACACCCGTCCGCTCCGAAGCTCATGTATGCGAAGTTTGGTTCAGACCCCATAATTTCTTCAAACATGGGTCGGCAAAAATTTGTAAGCAACAACTGCAAAAAAATCAAAAATGGATAGATTATCGGTAATTAAACATAATAACTTATAAAATACGCCACGCATCATTCAAATGTGTGATGAAATGAGCTATACAACTCTTGTCTGGCTATCTGGTGAAGTTGGTAAAATTGCTGATAAGACATTTTCCTTTAAGGCCGAACATCAATAAAGCAATAGAAACGCACAGCAAATTGCTGCAAAAGGTAGCCCTATGCTATTTTCCGGTGTTCAGAACATAGGCGTCCATAGTCTGAGTTAAAACTTCTATTATTCAGGCGGAAAAATTTACTGAGCAAAAATCGAAAGAATCAATAAACTAGTTGGGGCAACCCGTGTGTCTCGAGCAGAAAGGCTTATCAATACACGTCCCATTCCATACATTAGTCTGCCAAATTTGTTTCAAATTACATGAGTTCTTCTGTCCATTTTGGGCAAATTTACAAAATTTTTAAGCAAAAACTGAGAAAAATCTGAATTGATAGAGTCATACAGTGGTTCCGAACAAAATAGCTTATCAACACACACACCCCATCCCATACGTTATTTCTGCCAGATTTGGTTCACATTTCATAACTCTTCTATCCTTTTTGAGCGAACGTACAAAAAGTGGCCAAGCCTGAGTAAATTTGCGGTAAAAAGTAACTGTTACGTTATCATCACGTAATACTATAGATTCGCTTCCAGCAATTCAATATTTATCTACGTCGCAGTGGTGTATAAAGATGTATTCGCAAATGACGCCTACACCTGATGTACTCCACAATAGCACCTCACAAGTCAAACGACCAATGAGTTTTTGATAAAGTTTCACAGCGGCCTTGGGTGTATGAGCAGTAATCTAACCAGTAAAATGTTCCTGTATGGTTTACTCATTGTAAGTTATGTTATCCGAATTTTATTTGGTAGTAATGATAGCCGTTTTAGATATTGCCAGTCTATTCCGAGGGCTACTTTGATCTATTTACATCTAACCCAAGGGGAAAACCTAAGTGGAACTGGCAAAATCTTGAGCAGGGATTTAGAAAGTTTTGCGAATCTGGCCATGTTCAAATGGTTAGTTCTATATCTGTTTCGAAGCAATTTTGCAAGCTTGATTGTTCGGTACAATAATCAACAATTACACGGAACCTTTGTTGATTTGAGGATTTGACTGGGATTGATGCAGAAAGATTTGCAGCTATTAGCAATTCGCGGCAATACTTTAACCTTTGTGGAATGTTCGCTTTCTCTACCATATCTTAGAAAGGAGTTGTTTCTTTCAGATATATGATGAAAACCAGTATCCCGTTTCGAGCATATATGTATGGAGTAAAATTAAAGTTATTCACTCATCGCGTGTTCAACATGCTCTGCCCAAGTAAGTTGCAGAAGCTGCACGCGTTTCTCTTAATTTTTTCGAAAACTAACCAGGTTCTAGATATCCCAAGGAGCGAGGAGACATGCTCCAAACAGGAGAAAAGTTTGCTCGTAATGTCCACATTTCGCACACTCACGACGGCGATGAGGAAACTTGCAACGTAAGACTATTTGTAAATGGTATGAATAAGATGCGTATAGAGTTGGCGGTGTGCTGGCACGGGTTGTCATTGCCATCGCACGTTCATCCGCATCCGCTTCGTGTACGCGGTCTACAATCTATATTATCAAACAACTGAATCAAAAGAAAACTGTGTTATGTACTGGGTTTGAAATATCTTCTTGTATGCATAACGAAGCAGATAGCGATACATTTCCTACAACATGGTTGTAATTTTAAGTGTCAACAAAAAGCTAAACCGTATCATAGAAACCAGAATCACTCACAAATGATGTGAGGCAGTCAGTTATTGTGTTCCTCCTTAAGGTCGATTACAAAGATCTTTTCAGATATTCAAGACGAAAAAACGTTTTTTCTGCGAAGTTTATAGCGAATGGTGGTGGAAATATTACTGGCTTTACTGCCTTTTCACCTTTCAACCTTTTGTTGGAAAGTAAAGACTTTTGGTTTTTATTTTAAAGAGCACAGGTAAAAACGACATTGGTTCATTTAACTAACACAGGAGCAGGTGGGGCTTCAAACCTGTTCTCAGACTATGGATAAAAGGAATGTCTGCAAGGATGCTATGTCAGTTGCTACCATGATGGTTAAGCCAAGCTTATTATTTTGTTTAGTTTGCGTTCAACAAAAGTCCTGACTACAAGATCCGAGCGCAATAGTGTGAACCGAAACCACATGTTCACGAATTGACCCTTGTCCGCGCTCATAAAAACGCCCTACCTTAACCTTCCCTTTCATTTGAGTGCGCTAAATCCAAACTCTGCTTTACAACTCGTAAAAATGTCAACCGTTTGTTCAACGAAGTACGGAAGGGCAGCATGGGTGTGACGGGGAAAGAATTGCTGGTGGAGCTAGTTATGTAATCAACCACTGAAATGTCTCACCAGTTAGACGCTAGGCTCCACTACTCCTCTTCGCCCTCTTCCACTCCGATTCAATATGGTGTACCACCTAATCGTTTTTCCGAAAAGGCAGGTGTGCAGTTCAATTCGTGGCTAAGTGAATCATTCAGCGTGATGAGATCTCGTTGCCTGCTTTTCGAAGTAGATAATTAAATCCACTCTACCTGAGCTCATCACAGCAAATCTTCCAATATCCATCTTAGTCAGGACTTGGCAGAAGTGGCGCCAGTTTTTGGAAGAAAATCCCCGCTAACTTTGCAAAAAAATCGACGCACGAGGTTATGGGGGAGGGGGGGGGAACAGAAAAAGAAGGACCCACAAAATAGTCAAACACGGATCAAGAGTAGAGAAACGAATACTTCCATCGAGCGCCACCTCCACGGACTGCTAATCCTAACACTGCACTGGCATATGGATATACCAGTGGTCAGCACGAGCCGACATTTAAATGAGATTCGTTTCTTTACCGTATTAGAAGAAATTATGTTCTCATTGTCAGTTTTGATGGCTTTTTTGTTAATGGCAAGCACTACTTCGCCGCTGGAGCAGGATTGCGCTACCATTCAGTTTTGTAGTGCTGTAATCAAACGGAGAGAAGATATGCGACAAGTTGAGAACTAACTATAAAAACAAGGATGTAGATGAAAGTTATGTGAGAAGGGATAAAAGCTTTGAATGAAGGATACATTACGACTTTATTTTTTTGAGCTACCTCAGGCGGGTAGAAGACTTTATGTCGCCGATAGGCTCCACCCTGCGCGGACAGCCGGTACAAATCCGTTATGTCTGCAACATGTGAAGATGTCCGCGTGAACCGCCCACTTTCGACGACTTATAGGCCTGTAGTAAACCCCCATCAGGGCATCTCTCTCAACGCGGGCCGGCGTTGATCTCATCACGCCTCAGTCTAGCATCCGGCGAGCCATTGATCTGGATGCGGATCGCTTCCGAGGCATTACAATCGAGTGCGTTCTTGAAAAAAGAATCACTTGAGCTGGTTAGGTCAAACGGGTAAGCGATTGGAACTACACGCGCGCGGCCGTGGTTCGACTTCGACTAGCGACACACCTTTTGATGCATCGCTGGGCAATCTTTGATAGCGGCCACTACGCAATCGATGATGACCGCTATCAAGGATTTCGCCTAGCAAATGCACGGATAAAACAAAAGCACAATTTGTGACGAAAATTTTATGAAAACGAAATCGTTGCAGCGTGAATTCAATGAAATGAATAAAAGGGTTCTTGTTTTGGACAGCTAGTGAAAAAAACCAGTAAGGTTTATAAAAAAGAGAAAAATTTGTTTCTTTGTTATCCTCGCCAAAATCAGCTGTTCATCTCTCCTTTTCGGGCGCGGTTGTGCAGTTTTGCGCCGATTTTGTCTGCATTTTTAGCCTAACTGATGTGTATCGTAAGTTACTCAGGAGCAACTTACGGGAGTCTTGTCTGCGTCTCCTCTTCTACACACTATTTGCAGCACTCTAACATCAGTTCACGTTCAGGTCACTTGAACGTGAGCTGATGTGGAAGAGTTGACTGCAGCAGGTGGACAGATGGTCAACTATCAGTTCACTCGCCATTCTTATAGCATGGGAGGGTGGGCGGCCATCAGTTCATCTGACGTGAGGTGAACTGATTGGATAAGTTCAGTTCACCTGAACTGATCGAGCTTTACTACAGGCCATAGTCCTCCTCCCCCTCAGGCGGATCACCAGCGTAACCTGTAGACAAAAAGATGCCACACCTTTGATTTATATAATAATTCAACTCGTTATTCCTGCTACTCTCCATCGTTTTTAGGCTTTGGTGTAATATCGACGAGTGGGTTAAGAGGTATTTAATCAGTTTTAGGAAGTTCTGAGACAAAAGCATTGTGTATATGGCTGAGAGAATTCAAAGGATAAGTATGTTTGTCTCTTCTCATCCTCAAAAGCTTTTTTAGGACTGTTTTCAATGGCAGTGGCTCAGCAAAAGTTAGATTCCATGTGAAAATCGAAAGCTGCATAACCCTAGACGGGTTCAATTTGGCAAAAAGAACTCCCAACTAGAAGCAACCGAACGAGCTGAGCCCCTCTGCCTTATCTTGGCCTTAATGTCAAGCTGTGAGAGAGGAGAAGGCTTTGCTTACGAGTCGAAATGCACTTCAGAGGCCACTTTGCTGTAGATTCTCAACGTAAAGGAGACCGTGTCAGTTGGGGCTTGAGTAGCCCTGTGAAGAAGAGGTTTCTTGAGTAGATTCACAAAACTCCAGCCTACCTCAATTTTGCCGAGCCATAGCTTCAACAGCTTTAGCAAAGGAGTCCTTCCGCTCTACTTGTTTGAAAATTTCGCATATCTCAACTTTTTGAGTTCCTTCCGTGCAAGAACATTGCTGCGACAGAGCAGAGACAGAAGATTTGGACGCTCTTTGTTCCTCATTACCAGAGGTGCGCAAAAGCAAACAACGGATATCAACAACTTGGTTGATCCATGGAAATTTGACTAAACTTTTGAAATTTGTGATGTTGATGCGATATATATGCTGTCTCGGTACTTCAAGCAAAAGAACGGCAGACACACGTTTTTTTGCGCTTACATAAAACATCAAAGCCAGCCTAACTTTACTGCTACAGTAGCCGGGCACGCAAAAGTGTCCTCATCAGGCCACTGGAACATAGTGTAAATTTACCATATCTTTTGAAATAAGGTACCTTGCGTCTAGCATTGCTTGCTGGTAAGAAACAGTACATTGTAGAGTGGAGCAATATCGGGGATGTGCAGCATAATCACATTATTCAGTCAGCATAAGTGGAACTGTCTCCGAACAGTGTCGAAAAACTTTTTTTATTGAAGATGTATTGGATTTACAGCGAAAAACGATGTTTTTACGCTGGGAAAAGCGTCATTGTAAGGCATTCATTGCATTGCATAATGCATGTAGAGAACCAAAAACTACAGTCTCCGTATCAAAATTTACCACCCATAGTTGATAGCGTTGAAATATCGTAAAAAGTTTTCATAGCTTATTCAGCAAATCTGCCACATCATTATTTCTACAGACAATGTTCGGGAAAGCTGAAGGGAAGCCTCAACGCTATAGAATGTTAAACCTCTACTTTGAGCTTTTTAAGCGTTAGCACGAGGCACAAACATTGAAGTGAGGACATTATCTCAAGATGGCTCAGTTTGCTCATGAGCGGAGGCTGGGCCCAGCTGTGCCAGAAAACCTATGGGTTTGGTAGTGTCTTGTGTTATCGTAGACCAATGGAGATCGGAAATTGAGCCTCTTTTATTCTTGCTAACGGATAAAGGTACCAAGCTGCTCGGGTTCAGCAAAAAGATGTCCATCTTTATGGTCCATTCCGGACATTGATAACATATCCGCTTTTCAGATCTGCGTCTTTGAGAGAAGTCACTGGTCTCTGTTTCTACAGGTTTTAGACATCCATCGTCACTGTTTACGAATGTGAGCAAGGCAATAGCTGCACATCCAAGGGTTCCGTAACTTCTTTCGTCACAGAACTCGCAAATTTGGAAAGCAGGTAAACTATTAGCGTCCCGAGGCGACCTCAATGACCTTAATGTGAATCCCCTTGCTAAACACCAGTGCGACTCTTTATCCTTTCCCTGTAAGGAGCAGAACGAAGGAACCTTTTCGCATTCTAATTCGCAGGCACACATCATGAATTTCCCTGGTCTTTATGCTTGGTATAAGTTGACATTTACTGAATTTAATCATGTTGTATTTTCTGTATCTAGAATTGTGGTGAAACATAAAGATCTGATTACTCAAGTTTGAGGCACGAAAACCTCCCTGGCATGATTCTTTCGTATACTGAAGTACGGGTACTGAAGGTCGATATCTTTCTTATCAACTGTAGGTCATCTTATATGTATCCATACACTCCTCGGTCACGACACTCTTGTATACCATTCCCTACAGGCCTCACCACAAAGGGCTTCGGAACAGATAGTACTATGACATATCAAACGTCCTCATTTCAATACCACTTATTTTGTTTCAAATTTGAAGGCGGAAGCTTTGGGCGTCATTTCTGAACCTATGCTCGGAGCGTATCAAATACCAATCGCTGACATAACATGCATGATAGCATATGGGCATTTGCTTACGACCTACAGGCACTTTTGAACACTGAACAGCTTTTGTTACTTGGAGGACCTAACCCATGATGACTGGTAGAGGGCGATATGTCACCGAATTAGAAGGTCCTGCGCGGAGCGCAAAATACGCGCCTTTACACAAGAGGTGCGTATTTATTGCAAATGTCCGCGCAGAACCTTAATTTTCCGCAACAGTGCTATATTCGTCGTGGAGGATGAAACTTCGTCAAGCGAGCAAATATCACTCTTCCATCGGAATTTACTTGATGGGGAGTATACATTGCTTGTATCTTCCAAAGCGAATCTCAAATAATCAAAAATTGGTTTGGTTAATTTTCGATTGTTTGCATTGTGTACTAGAAATTATGGATGAGATTTTTAGAAGCCATGAGTGTAGGAGCAGTCAGAAAAAATGTATAAAGTTTAGTTTGTAACGTAAAAATCCAAATATTATGATTCACTCACGATAATTCAACAGTTGTACTTGGAATCTCTACGAGAATTCCTATTGATATATTAGGGTGATCGGTAAAAAATGGGGCACCTAGAGAATAAATGTAGATTTCTCAAAAAAAGAAAAATGATTGAGTTTCCCAATTTATTGATATATGTTAGAATAAATTATTCTCTTTCCGAAATACCTATATAAGGTCACTTACATACCTAATAATTTTTATAGTGTCTGAAATGCAAAGTTAGTCACTTTGACATAAACTTCGGGCAGTATCTGCGCAGAACATGTGAGACCATCCAAACTACTACTGCTGCAATGGAAGGTACAGTCACCAGAACACGATGGGTTGCTGATCTAAACTTTCAAATTCAGGAGATATGGCCATTAGCAGCTTTGAGAACAAAGATACGTGCCATTTAATGCTTTGCAGGTGAACGCATGTTTTATAGGCACCATCTGAAAGAGCTTTTTACGCTCTATCTATGCAGCTTACCTCACACTTTATCTATCTTTGGAAAATACAAATTGAAAACTGATTTATTGGTTTTTGTTGCGCCAAAAAATTCCGATTTTTCAGGTATTTCGCTTTTTTACTTAGAAATAGAAAGAAATCCTGTATGTTTAATACATTATTCGAAAGAGCATGAAGAGCTCTTTCGAATGGTGTATCAAGTGCTCTATAACTTTACGGTATGGCAGCGCAAGAATGAGCGATGTTTAAAAAACCCTGTTTGAGTTCTTCAGGGCGCCACGCTAGGGTTGTGGGAGAGGAGCGTTGACGCTTTGCCAGAATAATAGGCAAAGGTCGCTCATATGAGCGACGTTTGCGTTGCAGCCTGCTTGTTGTTGGTCGAAATAAAAAACCTCAAAATTTAATAAAAATCAAGCTGCCCCATTTTTTACCGATCCCCCTAATATTTACGATTACGACTGGAAAGAGAAATTCTGGTACAGTTTGCTTTATCGCAAATATTATGGGATACTTTATGGTTTTGTACACGTATAGGATGAGACAATAAATCTGTTATGATGGCGCTCTTCTCACCGTTAAGAAACTGTTTGCAGCTGTGTGATCATTTTTTTCTGCCAGTTCCATCCATGAGAGCTTAGTTTGTCACTGTCATTGCTACTCTGTCCTGTAGTATTGTTGTAATGTTGTAACGAGTCCGATTTTTGCAAAGTCTGAACAAAGAATCTAAATCAGAAAATCCCCAAACTCTCTTCGTCTTAAGCACTAGAAGCTACGGATTTTTTACTCGTTTACACTTACATCACCAACATTAGACATTCCTACAAGATTAGAAAGCGGAATTTTTTTATTCTTCAAAGAATGCTTAGTTGTTCTCAAGTAATTTTACTCCATAAGCCTTTGAAGCAACCTTGAATTTTTGACCTCCTACAAGTGCTAGCATATGTTTGGAAGATAACGGCAATGTAACTTCTTTGAATAAAACCGTGTATCTTGAAAAGCAAGGAAATAAGAGAGGAAGAGAATAACGACAGTATTTATGAAACTCTGTTCGTCCGTCTGCTCTTCTCACGAAACCCACTTTCCTGAACGCTGGCGAATATACTTACAAGTCTGATATAAATGGTTGACAAATCCTCTCGGCCATACCTTCGATAGTCTAGAGACAGGGCGCCAAAAGTGAAGGTTGTTTGAACATCCGACGTCACAAATGGTGAAGGTTGTTCAAAGAAGATCAGAGAAGAGAATATGACGTAAAACAGACATAAAAAGCAAAAGAAATGGCTGTAAACCGGATAAAAACGCTGCAATAAGATTTGAAATCTTTCATTTGGCGGCTTTACAGAGTGTAAGTTTTCGCTCCACGACCAGCAATTCGCACGGGGTTTTGATTTTTGATGCGTCCTTTAAATTTTTACCCCCGCGCCATCCCTCTTGTACCCTGCGACGTTGTCTGGATTCTTCCGCTCATCATTCTGAGCAAGTATCGTCCAAGCTGGAGAAAATTCGTTGCGAAACTACTGAAAAAGAATAAGGTAAAGAAAAACGCATTTTTTAGTAATTTCTACAAAAAAAGCGGCATAAGCAAAGAAATAAGCTCGGCGACGTTGTCTACATTATAGACAGAAACAAGACCTATCGACTACACAAAAAAACTGCGTGAAAAGAGTCAAACTAGGAGAAAAACGAGAGATTTTCAAAAACAAGGTTTTTGCCGGATTTCTTGTTTAAATCATAAAAAGGAGTCCTGCGACGTTGTCAGCGTGAAAATAGAGATCAAGAGCTTCAAAATGATATATAGCTTGCTAAAATTGGGTTCGAAACAGCGAAGAAAAGGGTACCAGAGCCAAATGCCCCGCGCCCCGCGCTTGGGGTAGCGAGGTAGCGCGCAGCGCGCGGAGACGCAGACGAGCAGCGGAGAGAGACCAGAGCCGGCGGGGCATTTGGCTCTGGTCATTGATCTCCGCGGGGTCATAACGAAACCCTATAATATTATATATCGTTGTGATCCTCATGACACGGCCAGGAGCACTGATAACGTCGCGGGTCTTGAATCTCACTCCATAACGAGATAGACCAGCATTTATGTGGCGACTCTCTGCGCAAGATTTCAGCGCAGTTTCTCGTTTTTGTTGAACTCCAGCGGCTTTCATGAACCTCCAACGCTCAATCGCAGTCTATAGAAAGGTTAACTGATAAGTTTTATCCTAATTTCTAACTGAATTTTTGAAGAAAAACCCTCTTTTCAGCAAAAAAGGCCATGAAAACGCAATCTTTCGGTTTTTTGAGCTTTTCTTTGGATGTCACTACTATATGCCTCATTCACATTCATCCTTACATAGTTAGTCATTAGTTATGTCATAATATCTGGGGCTTCGCCCCGGATGACTTGTACTCCTCTCCAGGTGAAGGTTGTGTCCTCTCATGACACTCAAAGTGAAGGTTACCAGAGTACGTGGCTCTATGTATCGAAGGTATGCTCTCGGCACCAACATTGGACCAATTTTCGCTTAGAATTGTTGGAAGGACAAGTAACACTGTCCCGGCCCTAAAACATAAGAACTTCTCACTTTTTCTTTTACCAGTTCGAAGCATCTAGGACTAGTTGTACACTTTATAAAGCTTCCTGTACTAAAGATAATTTCCAACAACTCGTGAATGTGCTCTCAAATCTTTGTTGAAATATTTCAGCTATTTCAGCTGAAAAAATATGCTCGTACTTGCACTGCTAGTCTACTGCATCTGCATGACAGTCTCACAGTTGCCAATGATGCCACCTTCTTCCGGCTTTCTTCCGAGTCAAAGTTAGTCTTCTAATTTCAAATGGTTTGGAATTGCTACTTGCATATTTTTCAATTTAGAGATGATGCATGCTCCTTCCCAAATGGGAGGTTTACCCGGAGGTGGAATGCCTGGTATGCCATTCATGGGAGGAATGCCTGGTATGTCAATGGGAGGAATGTCTGGTATGCCAATGGGAGGAATGCCTGGTATGCCAATGGGAGGAATGCATGGTATGCCATTCATGGGAGGAATGCCTGGTATGCCATTCATGGGAGGAATGCTCTAGCCGACGTCCCCGGTCCAGCCCGGGCATTGGTAAACTGGCCTGGCATAGTGATCAAAACGTTTTGAAACTTACAGTTTGTCCCTCTCTCTCTTCATTATGATTCTCATTACCCCTCTCCATCTTCCTTCCTGTTTCGCTCCTGGTTTGCTCTCTTCTGCTTTACTTGTGGAAATGATTTGATAGTAACTGAAGAGCTTTCATTTTCTGGGATCTAGGTAAGTAAATCAATAAATCGATAGAAGGACCCAGCGAGTTATCGCGAAAAGTAGCCTATCTTTTGCGCCATGGCTTGTTTATAGGGTGAGAATTTCAGCCTTTTCGGCTCGCATATAAAGGAGTCTATAAGCGACAGACATCCTAACATACATGTTTGAGTTTTATGTATAGATATGCCATTCAATAGACCACTAGCAATGCCATCAGGAGGAATGCTAAGAGTGCCAGCAGGAGGAACTCCGAGAACTCCAACGGGATTTTCAGAATGCCTGCAGGAACGCCATCTCAAGGAATGCCATTTGGAGGAACGCCAGCAGGATTATCAGGAATGTCACAACAAGGAAATGCAATCACGGGGAATGTCAGGAATATCAGCAGGAACGCCGCCTGGAGGAATGCCACCACCTCCTGCGGGTACGCCGTATATGCCGTTTAAAGGCACTAGGAATGCCACCAAGGGGAATGCCAGGAGTGCCAATAGGAGGAACCTTAAGAATGCCTCCAGCAGGATTTTCAAGAATGCCTGCAGGAGTGCAACCACAAGAAATGTCATCTGGAGGAATGCCAGCAGGAAGGCCGTTTGGGGGAATGTCACCAGGAGTAATGCCAACAGGAGGAGTATCAGGAATGCCAGCAGGAAGGCCGTCGGTTTCGATGGCGTTTTGTCATTGACGCGCACTACCTCACCACTGGAGCAGGATTGTCAAACAGAGAGAAGATTCGCGACATTCGCGACAATTCAAGAACTAGCATATGAAAACGAGATGCGGATAAAAGTTATGTAAGAAGGGCAAAAAGTTCGTAAGGAGAGAAACATTATGACCTTATTCTTTTTGAGCTATAGGGCATTTGAAAAATCGTGACGATGACGCGCCCGCACGCGACACGCACGCACTTTCATTTCTATCTCTAGTGTGGTTCTTCTGCTTATGTGTGACCAGTGCGTCACCTCTGCTTCGCAGAGGTTCGCACTGGCTCTACTATCCGTACCTTCTTCGTGATAACATAATAATGACTTTGAAACTCACCGCGCCATGCTGAACAACACGAATGAATTGTAAAGAACCATTCATTTTTAGAGCTTTTTCATGTAAGATCGGTAATTTTGAAAGAAAAAATTTTCCCGCATAAAAACAAATGCGATTTTGAATGGGTTACTGAATTCATTTTGGCTTTATAGTCGCCATAAGGATAAAGACCACCTTGAGCTACATGTCTACCCAAAAATACTATCAATTTTTATGGTAAAAACTTGGAAAATCGACAATTTGCTCAGTTACATCTTTTTGGCGCCAATTTTGTGTAAAAATAAACTTTTTGCTTATTTTTTGAGCTAAAGTCAATGTTTTCGGATTTACTTGCTGAACAAATCTACGACTTTGCAGAAAGTCCAATTACCTATCCATTTTGGAGGGCCAACAGTCGCGTGGATCCGTTTGACGCTCAGTTTTCGATGGTTCCACTTACTGGATCGGCTTGTGATTTTGTACAGTTTACCTACACGCTGACAGGGCGCTATGACCAAAACTCTAGATTAAGATGCTAGCTGCAAATCACTCTGTGAATTTCGTGACAGACAGATATACACACACAGACACAGACAGACGCTTAGCGCTTTATTATAAGTCATGTTAGTATTTCGACACTGAAAGTGACTGAGCTGAACGTTGAGGTGATGCCTGGTTGTACCGCCGTCAACTCGTCGTCATGATTTAAGAATGAACCATACCTCAGGCGGTTCACCAGGGCAACCTGTACACAAAAAGGCTGTCACACCTTGCATCGTATAAGTTTCAGTTCGTTACGTTCGCTATTACTCCCCATCGTTAATAGCTTTGGTGTCATATCGAGGAGTGGGTTAAAAGGTATTCGATCAGTTTTAGAAAATTTTGAAACAAATTGTGTATATGGCCTCAAAAGCTTTTTTAGGACTGTTTTCAATAGCAGTGGCTCAGCAAAAGTTAGATTCAGTGTGAAAATCGGAAGTCGTAGAGCCGTAGGTGGGTTTAACTCGGCAAAAAGAATTCCCGATCGTAGACGCAACCGAACAAGCTGTATCCACGTGCCTTATCTTGGCCTCAAGATCAAGCTTTGAGAGAGAAGGAGGCTTTGCTTACGAGCCGAAATGCGCTTCAGGGGCACTTTGCTGCGGATTTCTTAGCGTACTCAGACAGTCGAATAGATACCTCCGGCGGGCCAAAGGCGCGATTTTGCCACTTTGCGCTCCGGAGCGCTTCAGAGCGCAAAGTGGCAGACTCGCGCCTTTGGCCCGCCGGAGGTATCCCTTCGACTGTCTGAGTAGAGGAGACCCTATCAGTTGGGGCTTATGTGGCCCAGTAAGAAAGAAGTTCATTGAGTAGATTCGTAAACGCTAGTCTACCTCAACTTTGCCAAGAGTTAAATTCAACACTTCAGCAACGGACTCATTCCTCTACTTGTTTAAAAATTTCGCACATCTCATCTTTTAGGTTTCATCTGTGCGAGAGCATTGCTGCGACGGAGCAGAGGATAGAAGACTTGCACACTCTTTGTTCCTCATTACCAGAGGTGCGCAAAAGCAAACAACGGAGGCCGACAACTTGGGCCTTTCCTGGACGTGCTCATCAGTTTGATTCACGAAAATTTGAATAAACTTTTGAAATTTGCGATATTGATGTGATATTTGTGCTGTCTCGGTACTTCACGCAAAAGAACGGCACACACACTCTTTTTGCGCTTACATGCACTCATAAAACATTGAACCAGCCAAACTTTACTGCTGCACAAGTAGACGGGCCCGCAAAAGTGTCCTCACCGGGCCACTGAAGCATAGCCTAAACTTATCTCATAGTATGAATTGTAGGCATCTTGTTAACGTTGTCTGCTGGTAGAGACACAGTACATTGTGGACTGGAAGCAATATTGGATGTGCGTATCATAATCACATTAATTTGTCGGCATAGGTGGAATTGTCTTCGAACATCGTCGAAAAACTTACCCTTTTGATTGAAGTCGAATTGATAACAGGCATTTGTTTTACTGAAGCTGAAAACAATGTTTTTACGCTGGGAAAAGAGTCATTGTAATGCATTCATGGCATTGCATAATGCATGTAGGACCAAAAGCTACGGTCTCATATCATAATGCATGTAGAGAACCAAAAACTACAGTCTCGTTTCAGAATCCGCCACCTTACAGTTGGTAGCGTTAAAATATCGTAAAAAGTTTTCATAGCTTATTTGAGCAAATCTGTCGCACCATTATTTTTAGATGTGCGTATCATAATCACATTAATTTGTCGGCATAGGTGGAATTGTCTCCGAACATCGTCGAAAAACTTACCCTTTTTATTGAAGTCGAATTGATAACAGGTATTTGTTTTACTGTAGCTGAAAACAATGTTATTACGCCGGGAAAAGATTTTTAGAGACAATTTTCAAGAAAGCTGGAGGAAAAATCGCAGCAGCATCGAATGTTGAACCTATATTTTGAGCAATTAATCGCGAGCCCGAGGCACAAACATTGAAGTGAGGAATTCATCTCGAGATGGCTCTTTGCTTACGAGTGGCTTTCCCCATTTCTATGTAGATTACTAGACAAGATATACAGCGAATTTGCATCTTTAGCTTTTGACGGAACTCTGCGTTCTACTACATTCTGGTCAACAAAAAGACGCCCGAGAAATCAAACTTCATTTTCGTCCTCTTCTCTGTTCAATTTGGAGCCGCACGGCGAGTAAGCCATGTTGAGCGAGAAATTCAAAAAACACGGGTGACCATTGCGTTGAATGGAGGTGACTACTGAGCTATCTTTTCACAAACGACATTCAATTAATGTCTTTTTCAGCTATTATTGTGTCGTCAACCTGTTGCTAATTGTGAGTTTGCAATTTATATTATTCCTATACTTGCAATTTTACCTCAAGGCGATACGGCTGCGGTGAGTGAATTAAGCTCAGCTGTGCGAGAAACTCATGATTTCCGTAATGTCTTATGTTATCGCCAAACCAATGAAGATCTGAAATCGAGTCTTTTTCATTTTTGTTAACGAGTAAAGATATCAAGCCTCTGAAGTTTAGCAAGAAGATGTCATCTATATGGTCCATTCTGGAATTAGTAACATATCCGCTTTCCAGATTTGCGAAACGGGTCTATGAGAGGAGTGACGGGTCCCTGTCTCTGCAGATTTTAGACTGCGTACAGAGATATGAGCGATTATGCAACATCACTGCGGCAATTACGCATTCGTTACGAAAACTACTGACATCGTTATTTAGATGATTTCAAATGAAGTACGAGTTTGCAAAAATGCAAAAGCGGTGGGTACCCACACATTCGAACCGGTACCCTATGCTTGAGCCGAATGTTCCAGCTGCACTATTAACGTATCTGTCAATGATGCATCATTATCGGTGTTTGATCGGAATGCAGACAGGGCAAATCTGCAGCCAGGGGTTCGTAACTTTTGTACAGAAACGTTTGCCAAATTTGGAAAGCAGATATATTATCAGTGTCCGGAGGGATCTCAGTGATTTGCCTCTATAGCCTTTCTTTGTAAAAAGGAGAACGAAAAAATCATTATTTCGCAACTGTCATACGTTCCGTTATTTGCAAGAACTTCTTCTCGCATTCTAATTCGCAGGTTACAAATTATGAATTCCCCTGGTCTTCATTTTCGGCTTCCATTTACTACTTTTGTACTATTATTTTTCGGTGTAGGTTGACATTTGGTTAAATTTGATTAATCATATCGTAATTTCGTGGTGAAAAAAAAGGTTTAACTACTCAAGTTTGAGGCCAAAAACCTCTTTTCCTAGCATGACGTTTACTGAAGTACGGGTATTGAAGGTCGATATCTTTCTTATCAACTCTTGGTCATTCTGCATTTATTACATACACTCCTCGGTCAGCACTCCTCCGTCACCACCTTTGTATACCACTCCTCACAAACTTCATCAGAAACCTTCGGAACAGGTACTATTATGACACATCAAACGTCCTCATTTCAATAGCACTTATTGTTTCGAATTTGAAGGCGGAAGCTTTGGGCGCCATTTTTAAGCCTATGCTCGGAGCGTATCAAATACCAATCTCTGACATATCAGGCATGACAACATATGGGCATTTGCTTACGACCTACGGGCACTTTTAAACACTGAACAACTTTTATTACTTGGCGGACCTAACCCATGGTGACGGGTAGAGGACTATATGTCACCGAAACGGGAGGTCTGCGCAGAGCGCAAAATATGCGCCTTTTACATAAGAGGTGCGTAGTTATTGCAAATATCCGCGCGGAACCTTAATTTTCCGCAACAGTCCTATAGTCATGTAGGAACTTCGTCAAGCGAGCAAATATCACTCTTTCATCGGAATTTACTTGGCGAGTATACATATGTTTGATCTTCTAAAGCGAATCTCGAATAATCAAAAGCTTTTGGTTAGTTTGCGATTGTTCGCATTGTGTGTTAGAAACCATGGATGAGATTTTTAAGAGCCATGAGTGTGGGAGCGTCGGAGAAAAAAATGTATAAAATTTGGTTTGTTACGGGATAATCCAAACATTAGGTCGTTCCGAAAATAATGTCGCTTTTTTCAAATGAACGCCACATTTCATGGAATCGAGATTTTCAAGAGATCTTAGGAGCATTCGATGCAGCATTTCATTCTCTTTCTAATGGTTGCAATTTCATTGCATAATACAGTACCAACACTGCCGCCCTAAAATCCTACGATATAAACGCAATGTCGCGCCGGAAGTGCCGCATCGCCATAGCTTGCTTGAACTTCAATCAATCGGATCCTAGTTTAAATATCTGAAATCAGCGCCTTCTGAACATTTAAAAGTGTTTTTTAAAATTTCCAAATCTCGTTCTCAGAGATCTTTTTTCGGGACCTTCGGCGAAATAAACGCATCATCGCGTTGGTATCGTCGCATCTCCATAACTTTCTTCAGCTCAAATCTTTCAAATTCTGATTTGGATATTTGGGATCTGCGTCCCCCAAGCTACCTAAATAAGCTTTTAAAATTTCTGAAGTCTTGTTTTCAAGCTTTTTGGCTCCATGCCAGAGGCTGTCTAAACGCATTGTCGCGTTGGAAGTGCCGCATTAAAGTAACTCAGTTCAAACTCCTTCAACCAAAATTTCGATTAAATATTTGAAACCGGCATCTATTTGTCCACTCATGAGTTTACTCAAACATTGCTGGTTCTCTTGTCTTGGTACTTTTTCGAATTATCAACGGCGATACAAACGGCATGTCGCGTTGGAAAAGCCGGATTGATGTAACTTTCTTTTCATTTATCGTATTAAATTTCAATTTTGATATTTGGAACCACTAAGTTATAGGCCTACCCGAGGATATTTCAGAAGTCTGCAAAATCACAAATTTTTTTCCCAGATTTTTTTGGTCCATAGTGCCCTAATTAACCAGCCTGGCTCTGGCTTTTGCCACGATGACCTCACCGTATTGATTTTTCCCAAAATCTCACCAGTTTGATGACATATTTCGAAAGTGAGATGGATATAAAACCTTGACACCTTGACAGAATTTATTCCAATTTAGAACTTCAAATAATGTTTGAGTTCCGCAAGGCTTTCCATTTGGAAAACTGACTAAACTATTGGTTCAAGATCTTGTAAATACCAACAGATAAATTTCAATTGATTTACTCTTATACATGATTACTTTCTCCAGTAAATTAGAAAATGACTTTGCTTCAATCTGAAAGACTAAAAATTTGCACAAACTTTGTCAAATTTCTTAAAGTTTTGGACAACATCTGAGAGAAAGCTGGTGTAACTTTGACAAAAAGTGTGCAGCCACCCGACTGCTTCATTGACCTTCTACCGACCCTCTATTGATTTGTAATTACGGATACTAATGGCCATGATCTTTGTGAATTATCTCAAAAACCGTGGCAGAATGAAATTTGATTCCGGGCAATGCCTAACCCTAATTTTGGTATTACTAGTAGAACTTTCCAACGACTCTTGGCAGATGTTGCGAGGATCGTATACAGAACTAAACTGATTAAAAGTCATGATTTTCTAGTATTCTCATAAAAGGTTCAGAAGCTCTCTAAGGCTTACGAAAGTAGAATATGAGAATTTCAGACTTTCAACACCGAGAATTTGAAGCTCGGAGATTGTGAATTTCATTGATCTTCAACTCGCTGTGGTGAAAATCTTTGTAAATTAGAAAATAAGTGAACACCGTAATTTTTCGACATCAACCCGGAATTTCTGAAACTTCAAAATGAATGGGAGCACGGAGAAAAACATTGCTAATCAAGATATAGAGGTACATCAATTTTTTTGATGAAAAATAAAGTCTCCAGATCCGGTTTCCAGTATGAATTCTGAGAAAATTGTTTTGAATATTGTTTCTAGAATTACCCTGTTAAGAAGATACACAAACCCAGAATTTATGACTTTTCTGGATAAAATGCTCACAAGTTCCTCGAAAATTATAAAGGCAGAATTTTGACCAAACAGATCTACAGACTTAGAATCTCGAGGTATTCAAAGAGGAGTAGTACGTTCCCGAAAACTTCAAAACTGCTAGAAAAAGCTGAAAGATTCATAATTTTAGACTTTTACTATACAAAAACCCATGAAAAACTATGGAAGTTGTCGAAACGGTATTTATATTACATTCCAATTCATTGTGACCTGAAAACCGGAGATTCTTTGGAATCACTAATTTTTGAACAGGAGTGCTGGCAATATTTTTGATTTCTGGAAGGGGAGCTGCTGAGCTGTCAGAACTTTCGACTTTTGCAATGATAAAGTGGAAAAGATTGTAAAATTCTATTGAAAATAAGTCATGTCTTAAGATGGAATGTTTAACGCTAGAAAATCACTTTCTCTCGTAGGGTGCTAAAACTGTGACCTAATTTCTCGAAGCGTTGCTCAAGGGGGAGGATGCTGAGTTCATGATTCTTCACTGCCTGGGACATTTCAGACACTTGGATATTCTCGGATGGAAATTATCTTAGAGTTGTAATCAACACTTCCTTAAAGAAACCTTTTGAAGCAAAAACACTGACTTTTTTTGATTTTTTTTTGACTTTTCCTTTTATATAGAATGTTTAAAGCTTTATGAAGACGCTATGAAATTCTGAGAAATCGGGCGAGTTCAGCCTTTTTGCTCTCGTATCCCAGATATCATATTTTGTAAGTTTCAGAGTTTACTGAAGTAAATCGGGCGGCTCTCCAAAATCTTTGTCCAGAATTCATTTACCACTTTTTTACGTGGATTTGGAATTTTCCTGGAAAAAGTCAGATACTTTATTTACCATTCCTTGACGACTCTTCAGACAAAATTTTGAAGTTAGAGAAGTTCATCATTTGTGATATTAAATTTGTTTCCTTAGAAGTTTAGTTTCCAATGTGATCTCCGCAACACTTGCAATTTGATCTGGAAAATCCTTACTCACAAATCATCATTAGTATCCATGATTAGAAATCGATAGAAGGTCAATGAAGCAGTCGGATGGTTACACGCTTTGTGAAGTTGTGGAAAATTTTCATATCCTTGTTATTTCCAGCTGGTTTCAATTGATTTCACCATTTTTAATCGATAAATTATGGAATGATTTCACATCTGAACTACTAGAAAATGTTACTGTTTTGCTTGACATTGCTTCTCGAAAAGCTAATCTGTCAATTTTAGTTAAATCTGACACCATCATAACTGCATTGTAAGTTTGTGATTTTGATTTGGTAGATATTCTGCAGAAGCAGAAGTTACTGCAATTGACCACCTTGGCTTTTTTCGCTAGCAAACACGAAGTTTCACCAAATAATTCACATTCACCATTTCCTGTCGTCGTCGTTTGACGGCTAAAACGTGCAGTCAAAACTTCAGCGGATATTTCGCTCATTTTTGCAGCAAAAACAATGAAACTTAGCGAATGGTAACTTCGAAAAGCTGGTAAGCCAAACCACTTCGTCTAGATTTTTTCTGAAGATTTGCGGAGCCCACAAATGGACCTTTGAGTTAGTGACAGCCAGAGAAATCGCGGTCTCCAATCTAGTGGGTTGCCAGGTCATTTGAACGTAGGCACAATGATAGATTGACTCTCGGTCAAAAATTGTAATGTTTCTGTACTTTTTAACCTAATAGTTTTTGAATTTCGAAAAATACAAAGCGGCTTTTCATGAGAAACAGCGTTAGAACCAGCTGGAAATAATAAGGATATGAAAATTTTTCACAACTTCACAAACTAATGATAGACAGAATGATAGAAATGGATCCATGATCTAATGAGATAACGGCAATCGTATGGACATGCATTTTTCGCACCTCTGTGGCCTTCATATCACGCTCTTGCTTTTGAAGCCCGGAGACAATAATTAATGAGTATACCTCATGAGCGATCAAATCACTTAAAAACTATATCGTTCGATTGCAAATCAAAAGCTGGTTCGAGTCATATATTTCACATAAGATTTTGCTGCTGGAAATTTTTTCTTTATTTTGCTTTAGGAAGGAATGATGAGCAGGGACTTGCACTGGATTTCTGAGATGTAGCGTTTTTACAGGAGTGGCAAGTGCAAAAAAATGAAAGAGTGAGTACTAGATCTTACTAATAGGGTAGTTGGTGAAAATATAGATAAATCATTGAGCTGTGATATATCCACAAAATCAGGAATTTTACAGACATGTCCGAAAAAAAGCGTGCGCGCTGTACTTTGACGGCTTTTAACAGAACGTGAAATGGCTTATACATTGTAAGATTAGTAGTCCAGCATCTGCTGATTCTGTTCAACAATTCTATGTACTGAGTTTGCTTACTCCCTTTCCTGTTTCTTCGGTAAGTCACGAGAAAATGGACTTCTCGAACATTTTTTAAATGAATGCTTTATGCAGCTTATTGGGTACATTGACAAGTCGAAAGCACATTGACAAGTTGAAAGCATTTCAATGCTTATTCTACTTATGTTACGGAGTCAACTTTTGGAAATATCCGGTTTTTTTAAACTGAATTTGATTTTTTAAATAGAAAAATTCATGAAAGCCGTAAACGATTCTGGAATTATGGGTCAGACTACGAATATGTTTCAACAACAACATCATGTGCCACCATATTGATAACTTTGATAATAAATCGATACACTGAGGTCACTACGGCTATGGCCAGAGCCAGCCTTATTAATTAGGGCACTATGAGGGACCGAAAAAAATCTGGGAAAAAAATTTGTGGTTTTACAGAATCTGAGCATATCCTCAGATAGCTTGAAACTCGCTTGTTCTGAATGTCGACATTAGAATTCGCTGGGGAAAGCGTGAAAAAAGTTGCGCCAATCCGGCTTTTCCGACGTTGCATGGCGTTCATATCGTCGTATATTTCGGTCGATAGTGCAAAAGGTACCAAGACAAAAGATCCTGCAATATTTGAGCATACCCACAAGTAGATAAAAACGCGCTGATTTCAAATATCTAATCGGAATTTCAGCTGAAAGACTTTGAGCCGAGTTACAATAATGCGGCGCTTCCAGCGCGACATTGAGTTTAGATCGCCGCTGGCATGGAGCCAAAAAAACTTGTAAGAAAGACTCTGAAGTTTTTGAAAACGTTTTTGGATAGCTTAGGAGACGCTGGCTCCAAATATTCGAACTAGAATTTCATATGTTTGGGTTGAAGAAAGTTATGGGGGAGCGGCGATACCAACGCGGCAATGCGTTTATACCGCCGATGGATCTAAAAAAAGATCTTTGTGAAGGAAATTTTGAAACTTTTGAAAACACTTTTAGATTGTCCAGAAGGCGCTGGTTTCGTATATCTAAGCTAGAGTTCAATTGGTTGAGGTTCAAGCCAGCTATCGCAATGCGACATTTTCGGCGCGACAACGCGTTTATATCGCAGGATTTCAAGGCGGCAGTGTTGGTACTGTATTTAGTGAGCTCTCGAAAAATTACCAAAATCTGCGACTCATGCTTTTTGCCATGGTCAAGTTAAGCTATTTTTCTGAATCTTTGTTCCTATTCTCCGAAGAAGTACAAGTAATAGTTAGGTAGTGCAAACCCTATAGGACACAAAGCAATTTTTTCTTTTGGCTTGTTTCTTAGAGTTTCTGGAACCAGTTTTTCAATGCCATCAAATCCCATATTTGGTCAACTCAAACCTCACAGAGCAACAGCCGGCAAGCAACTCGGGTGTCATTCGACGCAGCTTTTTCTCCTCTCTCTACCAGTTGTTTTTTTGTTTCCGAATCAACAAGTTTTCCGGGATAAAATCATCATAATTCAGATTTTCCAGGGCGCCTCAGGGTGTACCCGGAAATTTCGAAAGTTGCTAATGTGAAGCGGTGAATGCCCATTTGGTTTTTAAAATTATTGTCAAACCATAATTCATCTTTTTAAGTTTCAAAATCCGAAGATTTATTGGTGTTTGATGCATTTATGTCTGAGACGTGTCTGCCAAAATTCGGTGGTTCCATCAAAAAATCTATACAAAAATTGTAACGAGATCTGGAAAGTAGAAAAAAGTTGTGCTGTTTCCTATAGGGTTTGCTCTACTCATCCATTACTTGGACTCCTTCCGAGGTTTGTTATAGTAATTTAGAAAAATCGTGAAACTTGCCCTTCTCAAAAAGCATGGGTCGCAGGATGCTAATTTTTCGAAAGGTTATTAGATTTTGTGCAGTGTTTATATAACCGTTAGAAAGAGAATAAAATGTTGCATCAAATCCTACCAGAACCTCTTGCGCATCTTTGTTCCACGAGATGTGGCGTTCGTTTGAAAAAAGCGACATTACTTTCGGAAAGACCTAATATTATGCTTGTTGGAATCTCTACGAGAATTTCTGCCAGTATACCTTTAACGTTTACATCTGGAATTTTGGTGTAGTTTGCTTTATCGCAAATGTTATGGGATAGTTTATGGTTCTATACACGCATAGGCAACAATAAATCTGCTGTCATGATGGCGCTCTTCTCACCGTAGAAAAATTGTTTTCAGCTGTGTGATCATTTTTTTACCAATTCAATCCATGAAAGCTTAGTTTTACTTTTTTCTCGAAGAACCTAAATTTTACACGTTTCGAATAGTTATAATGCTGTACATTGTCATTGCTACTGTGTCCTATTGTATTATTGTAATGTTGTAAACGAGTCCAATTTTTGTGAAACTTCGATTTTTTCTGAACAAAGAATGTCAATGAGAAAATCTCCAAAGTCTCTCCGTCTTAGGCCTCGGACAGAGTTCACGCAATTTGATCGTCGCGATTCAATCTGTACAGACAAGTGTTAAGGGCCGGGCATACTTGACGCGATTTCAGTCGCGACGCGATTTGGCAATATTCCAACTGTCCATAACTCATTATAAGCACATTTCAAGTAGACAGAAGATAGGGCATTTCACCAATTCACGTAAGCTATACACACTATGCATGTGCATTTTGCTAGTGTTGAACGAGTTCATTGCATGCCAATGTTCTTGCATTTCGGTTGTGATAGTTTTCCAACACGGCTAGTCGTGACTAACTATCACAACCGAAATACAAGAAGATCGGCATGCAATGAACTTGTAAAACTTGTCTGTAGCGATAGAATCGCAAAGATCAAATGGCGTGAACTCTGTCCGAGGCCTTGAGCACTAGGTATAGCTATAGATTTTTTTACTCGGCACTACACTTTACTACACTTACATCACCAATATTAAACATTCCTACAAGATAAGAAAGCTGAAATTTTTTCAAACGTATTCTTCAAGGAACTTAGTTGTTCTCAAGTAATCATTCCATAAGCCTTTCTAAGCAACCGTAAATTTCTGACTCCTTACAAGAGCTAGCATATGTTCCGGAAGATAAGGGCATTATAAGTCCTTTGGATAAAAGAGGAGAAGACAACGACGGTACAAATTTATAAAACTCTGTTTATCCGTCTGCGTTTTTGCGATTTTCACAAAACATCGCTTTCCTGAACGTTGGCGAAAATGCTTACAAGGGAATGGTCAGAAGTCGAAGTGGCCAATCCAAACAAGCTGCATGCCATCCGATGCAGCATAGAACGCTAATAAATCTGCCTTTCATATCTGCAGAGCGCCTTTGTAGGCGAAGTTATGAGCAGCTTTACTGCGAAAAAATCATACACAAAAATTGCAAGATTAGGCACACTACTGCCCTTTCAGCTCATCTTTGAGTACGGGCCATATAAAGAGACCTAGTTGCATGTTTTGGTCCAACACTGAGCCGAGAGTGGCTTTGTACGGCCAAGTTTGAGCTTTACACGCACGACTTCTCAGCAAAATAATGGCCTTTAAGCGACTTATAATTTCATCCACAAAAGTGCTCTGCAGATAAGGAAAGCAGATTTAGAGTGAGCGTTTTATGCTGCATCTGACGGTGTGTAGTTTACTCGAATTGACCACTTCAATTTCTGACCACTTCCTTGTTAGATACAACTTTGATATGGATGGCTGATTAATTCTTTCGGCACCAACACTGGACCAATTTTCGCTTAGAGTTATTGGAGGCATATAACTCTGTCCCGCCCCTAAAACATAAGAACTTCTCGTTTTTGCTTTTACCAATTCGAAGCATCCAGGACTAGTTGTACACTTTATAAAGCTTCCTGTACTAAAGATGATTGTCGATAACTCGCAAAAGTACAAGAGCAAACACACTGTATGTGCTTTCAAATCTTCGTTGAAATATTTCAGCTTTTTCAGCTGACAAAGATATGCTCGTATTTGCACTGCTTGTCTACGGCGTCTGCATGACAGACTCGCAGTTCGCGATGATGCCGCCTGTTCCCGGCTTTCTTCCATACGAACGTTAGTCTTCCAATTCAAATGGTTTGGAATTGCTACTTGCTATTTTCCAATTTAGAGATGATGCATGCTCCTTCCCAAATGGGAGGTTTACCCGGAGGTGGAATGCCTGGTATGCCATTCATGGGAGGAATGCCTGGTATGCCAATGGGTGGAATGCCTGGTATGCCATTCATGGGAGGAATGCCACTAGGACCTCCTATGGTTATGCCGTATATGCCATTCAATGGACCACTAGCAATGCCACCAGGAGGAATGCCAAGAGTGCCAGCAGGAGCAACAACGATAACTCCAACAGGATTTTCAGGAATGCCTGCGGGAACGCCACCACAAGGAATGTCATCTGGAGGGACGCCAGCAGGATTATCAGGAACGCCACAACAAGGAATGCAGTCAGGGGGAAAGTTAGGAGTAACAATAAGAACGCCGCCTGGAGGAATGCCACCAAGAGAAATGCCACGAGAGCCAATAGGAAGAACACTGAGAATGGCTTTAGCAGGATTTTCAGGTATGCCTGCAGGAATGCAACCACAAGGAATGTCATCTGGAGGAATGCCAGCAGGAAGGCCATCTGGAATAATGTCACTAGGAGGAATGTCAACAGGAATGTCACCAAGAGTACCACAGAATAGAATGCCTATAGGGAGTGGGCCTGGAGGAATGCCTCCAGGTGTGCCATCAGGAATATTATCAGATAGAATGCCACGGGAAAGGTTGAAAACAGGAACACCACCAGGAAATTTGCCAGCGAGAGGATCACCTTGGAAAAATGCTATCAACAATGACGCTAGGAGGGAAATCAGGGAAAATGGTGGAATGCTTCTAAGCGAAATGCCGCCAAAAAGAATGCCATTTGGAAAAAGGCCACCAGAGATAATGCCACCAAGGGGAATGAAGAAGTGAAAAAAATGAAAGAGCTGAAAATACCCTTGAAATCACTCCCTTAAAGTAATCCAGATTCTGTACTAACACGCAAAAATGAATGAAGGTATATAAAAGGTTTTTTAGAAATGCAGCTACTGAACCTCCTTATCTTTACTCGCTCTCCATCTCTCACAAAAAAGTCACATGTGGCTGATAATCACATATATGCAGTTGATACCTCAAAAAGATAGAATTAGAATTCAATGGTATCTTATACATAAAGCTAAATGTCTGTTTGTATGTCTGTCTGTATGTCTGTCTGTGTGTACGTATGTTCCGAACAGAAAATTCCATTTCTGAACCGATCCGGACCAAACTTGGCACACGTACACTTCGGGCCCCGGCGGGTGTCGTAGGCTACTTTTCGTCATCAATCGATATCGATTTTATCGAATTTTGCAAAATTTGAGCTACAGGGCTGGGAGTGGGCACAGGGGGTAATCGAGCATGCTGATTACAAATATAATATTGACAGGGCCGGGCGGAGCCGGGTAAGCCATCTAGTTGAATATAATAAAATGGCTCACGCGTTTCGGTGACGTATCGCCCTCTTCAGAGCGCTGTAGGGCCGGGCATACTTCACGCGATTTCAGTCGCGACGGGATTTGGCAATATTCCAACTGTCCATAGCTTATTGTAAGGACATTCTAAATGTACAGTAGATAGGCCATTTTATCAATCCACGTAAGTTAAACACACTATGCATGTGCACTTTGCTAGTTTTGGATCTGAAGGCTGCGGCGATTTGCCAAATCGCGTCGCGACTGAAATCGCGTGAAGTATGCCTGTCCTTGTGACAAAAGTTTAAGCGCGATAGCTAAAGACCCACCGCAGCCGCTACTGTCCACTATCCTGAGATAGCGGAACTGAAAGTCACGTGGGCTTTTCCTCGCTGTCTATTTATAGTCCCACGCTGATATGCTGTAAGATCACTTACGGCTATACTGTCATCCTTTTTATTCATTTGGGAGAACGGAGGATGTAGAAGGTCTAAAGGGTTTTACGAGTTAGAATTCACATTTTGCAATAAAATTAATACAGTAATTTCTGTGATCGTATTTTGATGACACTCTATACCATGAGCTCCAAGTGCAGTAAAGATTTCGAGCTTTGCAAACATCTACTCAAACAATCGCCGGCGGTAGGCGGGCATCGGAAACTAGATGGCTGATTTCTCGCACCCCGCTCGCGGATTTTTAGAAAGCAATCAGATTTTTTCGGAAGGCCGCTTGCTGAGTTCGCGATTTCAGAGATTCAGCAATATATCTGCAAAAGATAAGAGCGGAAAAAAAATTCAACAGGCGGTCTCTCAAAAACTTGCTGACCATTATCCTGGAATGTGCGAGCGGAATGCAAATTTTCAGCAACGCGTATTTTCCGACACCCGCCTGCTCCGGTGATTGTCTGAGTAGATGTTCTTTGACACGAGAATTCTGTGGACGTCCTGTTTCTCTTATTTAAGTAGCCCCGCATGCATTGCATGTTATTTGGTAGAGAACGCCGGATACCATACAATCTCCCTCTTCACCATACGGATAAATTTGGCGAGCGTCATGTAGAGACGATCAAGGAGGCGGTTGAGCACTAGTTGCTGCTTAAGCTTTGCTGGAGGTATTTCTACCACCCTTACCATAACTTGTAATCCGGCTTGAACTAAGCTTCTACGAATTTCCTACTTAATCTATCTGAAATGAAGGACAAGCAAAAGGAAATCTTTTGATTCTCGAAACTTGCCCATAGCAGCAGACGTCGAAATGGAATTTGTAGAAGGTGCCCATTACGACATGCTACATTGTTCGCCATTTTCAGAGAAGGTTGGGTTTTTGAAGTCCAGATGAAACCTGTGATGCTGTCTTATACATATTTTCATTAATAGAATTCTTAACTCAGCGCGGATGTGCCGACATGTAGCGCACTAAGATAGTTTGGAGCTAGGTTTGCGGTACCATTTAGCCTTGAACCTCCCATCAACAATTCTCATCTGCACCCTCAAGAATACAAGCCAGTCATCCCTGGGTTTCTCTCTAATGAATTTGATCTTTGAGTGCTGATGATTTGAAAGATCAAAACAAGTGTCCATTTCGTAGTGAGTGGGGCATACTGTTAAACAGTCATGACTATCATTAAATCAACATAACATTATCAACTCGGCAATACTAGAGAGAAAAACACAAGGATTACAAGATATGGTAATAGTGGTAAAAATCCTCCAGCAAATCTCATGCAGCAACTAGTGCGCAATCGCTCCTATGATAGTCTCTGCATGACCAATGCTTGCCCAATTTGTCTGCATGGTAAGGAGGGAGACTGTATGGTGGGTCACTAAAACACTACCATAGGAATTTTTGCATCAATTTTAGTGCAAGAAATTCTAGCGCGTAAAACCATTGAAGCCTTCTACATCTACGCCCTGCTCCCCAATAGAAAGGATGACATATAGCCATGATTAGTGATCTTACAGCTCGCTAGCGTCTTGGGGACTCTAAATAGACAGCAGAAAAGGGTCACGTTAGTTTATTCAGTTCCGCTATTTAGGATAGTGGACAGTGGCTGCCCGGTGAGTCTTGAAATGTCGCAGTTAAATTTTTGTTATAGAGCTTTGAAGAAAGCGATACATCGTCGAAACGCTTGAGCCATATTATTGATTTCTATACCTTGGTTAAGCTCAAATATCAAACGAGCTTCATATTGTTGAGTTTGGAGCGTTGAGTTTGGAGCGCATTTATATGTGTGGAGCAGGACTGTGTTAATTTGGGATTCTCACTCAACAAGAGACATTTTGAACCTGTTCAGGAAGTTCTATACATTTTGATATGTGGGTAAAAATGGAAGAAAAAAGAGAAAATTAGGGAGGAAAGAACATACGTTTCTTTCTGTTGGCTCTACATCAAGCAGCTCACACAGTGTCAGCGTAGCACATTATAAGGAAAAGACGGCCCAATACCTCAAACATTGTTCCTACTCTCTAACTCGTTCACATCAGTGCCAAATCTTGTGTCGCTCTTGTGACACAAGACTTGTGTCTTGCAAACACCCCTTAACCTCATCCCAGATTAGAAGCATCCTGTAAGGGATCCTTACAACACATACACATAACTCTCACAAGATTTTTCCAAGATAATCCCATTCTTTTGCGTATTTGACGCAACTATGATATAATGTCATTAAAAGTCTCTAAATAAGTCACTCGTTCTTTGAGGGGACTGATTTTCTTTTGAGGGGACGCATCTCTGACTCCCTCCTTCTTCTTCTCCATCTCCTCAAAAATAAGTTTTGAGTTTCTCAGTCGATATAAACACATTTTTGGGACACCAAGGTGTCCCAAAAATGTGTTTTCTGTTTGAGTGTTAAGAACTCTCCTACCATGAAGTCTTTCGAGAAGCTTTGGATACCATTTTATAGTGCTGGCTTCAATTTAGATTGACAGTATAATGCAAATCACGATCGAAGGCTTTGTAGCTTTATAAACCCTATAAATATCGCGGATCGCGTCGAAACTGAGCAATATTGTGCACGAGTTGCATAGAACGACCCCTCACTACCAGCTGAGACGTTCGTTTCGCGGATCGCATTGCAATCAACCAATATTTTGAATGTTTGCTAAAGAAAGAAGCTAGTTGAGGTATGCCAAGGAATGAATCAACGATGCCAGATGCGACATTCCCCTCGACAAAAGATCTCGGATTACAGACAAAACGATTGGAGCTGCAGTAGGAATGATGATGTCAGCAAGCGAAGGTCTATATATACTTAGTCACTGTTACTCATGCATTTTCCTTCACTTATACTTATGGCTTTTTTGCCTTTCTGTTCACTCATTCCTTGAACGCAGGATAGCACATTGAAAACACTCCTATCTCATGTTTTCTAATCTCCTTTTGTACATATCTTACAAGTAGTCCAAATTCTACAAGGTATCCAAAACGTCATTTTGGTTTGTCTTATTCTCATCATAGTTCCAACTTTGTTAGCGACTTCGTCACTTTCACTTTTTATGTTGATTTGCTTCGTTGTTTATCTTTATATCTCAAGCAAAGTAAAGATTTATTCAACACGCCCGGCACAGATCGTCTGGAAGCAGGCTGGACTTAGTTTTTGGAGCAAAAAGCAAAGGAGATATCGTTTTTGACGAGTCGGGGCCGAGCACCAAGAGTAAGCTCCATTTAGTCGAAGACAAGCTTTTCAGACAGGGTATCACACGACTGACGTGCCTATCGTGTATTGGAAAAGTGCGTGCGATTTGAAAGCAATGCTAAATGAAAAATTGCTTGTTCATAACGCATACAGAATCGTATGACCCAAAACTAGGCTGTATACATGGAAAATTACTTGCAAAATTATGTAAAAAGATTTGAAAACTTATGTGAAGCAATAGCTTTTCAGAATTCGCCCGTTTCCAGACGGTCACTATACGATCTGAGATCGTATGGAGCATCTTATATATAAAGTTGAATGTCTGTTTGTCTGTCTGTCTGTATGTATGTCTGTACGTATGTTCCGAATAGAAAATTCCATTTCTGAACCGATCCGGACCAAACTTGGCACACATACACTTCGGGCCCCGGCGGGTGTCACAGTCCACTTTTCGTTATCGATCGATGTCGATTTTACCGATTTTTATCGATTTTTTTTGCAGAGTTCACCTACAGGGCTAGGAGTTGGCACAGGGGGGTAATCGAGCATGGGGATTCCGAATACAATATTGGTTTTCGGGATTATCGATTACTTTCATCGATTTTATAGATTTTTTTGCAAAGTTTGAGCTAGGGGGCTGGAATTTGGCACAGGAGGGTAATCGAGCATGCTGATCATCCCCAAGGGGGGTGATCAGCATGCTCGATTACACCCCTGTGCCAAATTCCAGCCCCCTAGCTCAAATTTTCAAAAAATCGATAAAATCGATAAAAGTAATGGACGATCTTGAAAACTAATATTGTATTCGTAATCTGCATGCTCGATTACCCCCTGTGCAAACTCCCAGCCCCGCAGGTCAAACTTTACAAAAAATCGATGAAATCAATAAAAGTAATCGATAATCCTGAAAACTAATATCGTATTCGGAATCCCCATGCTCGATTACCCCCCTGTGCCAACTCCTAGCCCTGTAGGTGAACTCTGCAAAAAAAATCGATAAAAATCGGTAAAATCGACATCGATCGATAACGAAAAGTGGACTGTGACACCCGCCGGGGCCCGAAGTGTATGTGTGCCAAGTTTGGTCCGGATACGGCGGAGCCGGGTAAGCCAGCTAGTATATAATATTTTTGTCACTTCACATAAGTTTTGGATATTTTTATAATGGACGGATTCCCCAGTCAAAAATCTATCCCCGAGCATTGAGAAATCTTTATATCATTGCCTTTCCTTTGTTTTTTGCCTCAATTTCTTCATAAATCGGTTTGTTAAATATTGCACTCCAATGCCAAACTCTTGTGCATGCGTAGTATCCAGCTCCAGTTTGGATTCACTCTTATCTCACGTTTTTTTCTTCCAGACTAGTAAATCTTTCTTGTTTTCATCTTCCCTTAAGTAGCTAGGTCAAAGAGGACTTCGTAAAACTTATGAAAATCAGGGGAGGGGGGACTTCGTTTTTTTCGAAACCCTAGAAAGCGGCTCGTACCTGGCCCTGTTACCCAAGCTTGAGGTAATCGGCAATAAAGGTGTGTTTCGTGTGGTGGTTGGTGTGGTTCAATTGTTCAAGGTTGTGGCAACCTTTCTAGTAACCATATTTTTAGCAACATTGAAAAAACTGCTGGCACTGCTTATTTGGTATAACTTTCCAGTAAATCAATATAATCAGATGCAAATCTTATATTGGGAATCAGCAACTCTAATTATCCTGCTGTGAAAGTTTTCAAGTTGTTTTGTTTCGCTGAGCCAAAATATGACCATCCATGGCTCTCTCTCTTTCTTCCTTTCTTTCTTTCTTTCTCTCTCTCTCTCTCTCACTCTCTCTCATTGTAGTCCCTACCGCAATCCTGCAGTAATGAAGAGAGTGGGTGATTCGCTCTATACTGATCTAAGTTGAAGCCATCTCTATAAAATGCTACCTAAAGCTTCTCCAAGAAGTACATGACGGGAGACTTATTAATTAGACGGGCAAATAGGCAAATTTTCTTGGGATCCTGTACGATCCTGTGCGTGCGAAGATAGCACAAGCAACATATAGTGATAAGTGTGACAATTAAATCTCTAATAAGTTTACACCTTTTATCCAGTTTTTCGTCGATATTTTGTGCAGTGTTTGCTCTTCAAAGCCAGAAGAAAAGCAGACCTCAATTCCATCGATTAGCTAAAAGCCCGCACAATCAAATTTTCTTTTGTGTGGAACAACCTCTGGAAGAACTTATGAGGCTTGAAGTGCGAAACTGTGAAGATTCAAGTGGCATAGAATCGGGGAAAAGCTGTACAAAAACGCTTGAAACTGTGTAATCAATATTGTATCAGGTTATAAAGTACAAGGAAAGGAAAACTGGAAGTCACAGTCAGTGGGCACACGTGCTTTTGTACACCTCTTCGTTGATTTTATGCCACTTGGAGTCTGACAAATTTACAGTTTTAAGGGCTCATCATTCAGAAAAGTGTTCCGCAGGGAGAAAAAAGTAGATCTGAAGTCAGCGTTCGAAAAGCTCTGGTTATAAACCATTTCTTTTCGGTTGGCCAGTGCAATTTATCGTTAGTATCCTTTCCTTACTAGGTCTGAACTGACATCTAACCTGATAGAGTGGTAAGAAGCTTGAAAGTATGGTGAGCAAGTCAAAGAGCCCATTATTCATTTCTAGACCTCTCATGGAGACGGCGTTATCGAAATACTAGGCCTGTCCAACTTTTACGCAGAAAAGGAAGGTCAAGCCCAAAAGATTTTGCAACATCAAATGTTTATAAGTTGTTTTATTTGCAAACCCAATGTGTGATCTCAATTGCTTTTACTCGAGGACGGCCTGTGATCACCTTCGCATTGGATGTCTAAGTCACGCTCTCTCCCTTGAGGTTTCTCCTCTTCGTTCACCTAGAGTTTCCAACGAAGTCCGTTACAGGTTAAGGTGATCAGCCATGACCTGGTAAGTTTTACAGTCGTATGATGCGTTGACAAGTATCTCGGTTGAGAGGTCCTTACTCTCTGACAAAGGTGAACGAGTTGCACATTCCAGCAAGTGACGACTGGTACACCAAACCATGCCAGATTCAATTTTCTTTCCTCTTTGTTGATACATTGAAACGTGCAATGAATGAATAAATAGTAGATTTGGCTGGCATACACAAGACACATTAACTTAGTGATAATTCTTCTTTCTCTTTGTGTTCATAATAAACATAAATGAAGAACCTTCATTGTGTAAACAAGAAACATTATATAAGATAGAAGTTTGTCATGAACAATAAAATTGAAGAATAATTGAGCATCTGTTAATATTAAGTATATCATTGGTAGCGCGCGTGACACGCGCAATCAAAGGCACAGAAAAATATTCGCCCAGGGAAAATGAGCGGTCGTAAAGATTGGGTAAAGCTTCATAAGAAAAAATCAGAGGAATGTTTCGGTTGACAAACACTTTGCTAATCGGAAGAAGTTCAATGTTTATGTACTCGTTTAGAGTGCATGTCAACCGGAAAATATGCTCAACGCAGAGTTGATGAGGATTATTTCGTGACAGTTGTCCAAAAATGCACAATGGGTGAAAATGAGTATAAATACTAGCACCCATGCAACTTGTCACAGAAGGCCTTTTTACCAAAGAAAAAGACGTAAGCATAGAAATTAAAGGTTTCCTAATTTTGCTCCCTATCTTCCGGGTTAGAGACGCAGAACAGCCAGTGAATAAGGCCTTTCCGCGACTCTACCTTTCTGATTGTGACGGGTAGAAAGTAAGGGATTTTTGCAGATAATTTGTTGTCCTATTTTGGCACAGCAATTGAAGCTCTGCTCTAGCTATTGAGCACCAAGAAAGTCAACAATTGATCAATAAGCACACTGATCGCTATCGACCGATTGTTGTCAGAAAATGAAATCACAGAGATGAAAATCAACAGAACGAGTGCAGATCACAGATATAGCGTCTAGAAAAGTCAACGGGATACAACACACAGAATTGCACACTGAGAAATTCTGAACATAGTTCTAGCGGCAGGTTATGCGCTACGAAAGACTGCCGAAAGTGTCTGATATGCTTGTGATTATTAGAAAAATTATGAGAAAATGATGAAAGCATGACTAAAAATGAGACTCAAGGGAGACAAATATACATATAAGCTTTCTCATAACATCGTCACTCCAGAAAGCCATGATAGGGCAAAATCGAGGACGTACAAGGCAGTGTTGATGAAACAGAGTATCTGAAATCACGAACATTGAGAAATTTTTTCAGTTAGGGTGGAGATTACGCCAACTTATTATAAACGAGTTTTTGTTTTGACCTGGTTGATGACCAAAATATCTTAGTTCTCAAATTCTCATCATTTACTGTGCTCAATCAACCGAAAAATCTTGCATACTTAGAAAATATAGAATATACAAATAGAAATTCAAAATCATGATGGATTCGCGAAATATGATAACTCTTCAATTGAGTTCGAGATAATTTTCCACATGAATATTTTCAGCTCGTATACACTTCGAAATGCAAAAGGTGTTAATGGCCTAGGTGAATCAATTTGAAAGTTAAAATTTGAATTTGAGTGAAATTTATTCTTGTGATAATCCTCAATAGGGAAGTACTCAATCTTAGTTCTAACAAAAGTAAGCATTATCTAATGTGGACTCTGACTTCTCTTCCCGGAAAGGCGGAACTTCTAAGAACCACTGATTTTTAGAAAAATGTCGTGATTAGTGCATCTGCAAACTGACTGGGTGACCTTACCCTCCCCCCCCCCCCCCAAAAATAATGCCCTCACCGTTGCGATTATCCACTCCGCTCTATGACAAACTAAATTTATTCGAGGCCCATTCGGTGGATAGCAAGCAGCATAGTATGCTTCCAAACATGACGCTAATAAATAAGCTAAAATCGCGATCAATGTCACGTGAGCATCCTAAAATCAGCATTCAATATGTCAGTAGATTCAATAAACAGGATAAAGGCCCACTTACAACTTTTCGCCACATATGTACGGTATTTGCTAGAAAGCTAGTTAGTAGCAATACAGCAGTGAATATCGCCCATGTGGCCACGATACCCACAACAGCGCCTGCAAAATTTCAAAATAAGTTTTTCAGATGATAGGTAACATAAAATTTGAAAGTTTTCGATAAACAAAAAAATTAGCCCAAACAGCCTTTTACCTTGCCATTCCGTGTTCGTTCGTATGACGAAGTCATGGAATGACGTCCCTCGCATCGGGCCCAAGACTAAGCCTAATATGGCAGCTCCCAATATCTGCAACAGTTATAGTGGTCATGCTTATTTGGCAAGCTGCCAACTCACTACGGTACTTACCAACTCGGCTGCTTTTACAGCTACCCTCGCATATAATGGATATTTTTTCGAGTCTAATTTTTTATCCGTCCGTAACATCGTAGACGGTGGATAGGTGGTATAGGACGGCGCATAGAACGGTCGTATCCGTCGCAAAGTCGTCGGGGCCTAAAGATCTTTAGTAAAGGCAGGAAAAGCAGGCTAGTCACTTCAGATGTTTCAATGCGTCGCGACTCATAGGCGTCGATGCTGGGCGTCGCAGCGCAAAGCGGAAAGTAAACTCTTGCTTGAAATACGACAAACCTCTGTTGGATATCGTTGAAATTGTGCATTGTAGTCGATTGGCGTCCCACCAAAATCAGTTTCCTGCAAGTAATCGATAAATTACTGCCACAGCTCGGTAATTGTGCGAAAAAAGTCCAGTTACTTGTTTATCACCTGATATTGCGATAACCGATACGAGTACGGATCACGACTTTTTCTATATACAGGCGATGGCTTCTTAGTGGGACCCGAAAATGCCTGAAAAGTACATTTTTGAGCGCGGATGACCTTATAGTTAACTAGAAGAAATCCACATCGCCATCCAGTTTTGATATCACTCTATGAAAATTTACCAAACGTGTGCCGACCTTGAAGCGTTTTTCGTATGGATCAGCGGAGATTCCGCGCGATTTACGTGTCGCGGTTGCGGTTCGCAAAGTGGGCGGTGCGGTGCGACCAGGTGCCGTTCTGAAGCATGAATGATATTGCCATATTAACCACAAATGTTACAAATTCCTCTGGTTGCGATTATATTTTATTTTCTTCTTCCCAGGTCAGTTCTTCAGAAAATATAGATTAACTTAAACGACGAGAAATTCAAGCTTGCAAAAATATCGCTTACCGTGACCGTCGCGGCGGTGACGGTTGCGGTTGAGGATAGGGGCGATAGGCTCCGGATGCACCCGGATATGGTCCGTACGCACCCGGATAAGCTTGACCAGCTTGGTAGGCCTGGTTGTAATAGGCGTGACCATTACCGTAGTAAGGCGTGTACGTATAACCACCACCGTAGTACGGATACTGTTGTATGTCACCATATGCACCGTCTGCAATCGTCGGCTATTGGTAGTACTGATAATCGATAGATATTGATTGATTAAAAGATGATACAAACCTATATAAGCGTTTTGTCCATACGGCTCATGACTATAGCCGTCATTATACACGCCGGGCATATAGTAGGCGGCGTTGATCGGTTGCGCCGTGAATCCGCAGTAAGGATCCTGAAGAGAAAACACGCTTAACAGTAGTGAGGATATCGCTGCACACATGAAAATTAGTTCTGTGCAGAAAAAAATGCAAGAAAGGGCTCAGATCAACAACAATCAACGCCTACAACCTAACCAGCGCAAATGGAGCAAAGAAGAAGGATGAGGAATGGGTTTTTTCTTAGAATATAGGCCAGAAGAACACGTTTTTATTGGGTGTCGTTTAGATAGATTAGGTGAATTTTAACAACCTCAAAAATGCAATGCATTGCAGGCGATGAAATGTGTAGAAAAAATTCCGGAAAAGTATTGGAAGCAGCACACAATAAAAGGAAAAGCTGGAAATACAGAGTAAATAAAAAACAGACTTCAAAAATTGTAAAAAGAAACCCTCTTCAATCAGAAATTGTCGCTTCACGTTGAAAAATATTGTTTACAAAGGCTGGAAAATACGGGACAAGAGTTTGCTTAAGAAAGTGAAACATACTAATGTCGAAATATTTTGCTAGTTGTGCAGTTACGTATGATACATTGAATCACTTCATAAATGAACCTTATGTAGCTCATGCGAAGCAAAACAACTGCCAAAGTTTTATTGTCAGAGACGAGATTCTCGAAACTCCACTTGATTTTCAGATTTGCGCACGTAGTAAATTCTCTGTATAAGAGTGTACAGCTTCGTAAGCAGAGAGACTCGAATCTGAAGCTAAAAAGCTAAATTCGCCATTATCCAGAAAATGAGCTCCTCAAGTTCTCATCAAGCGCTCCGCCCTGCAGTAATGTAAATTCACTCGAAAAATCGAACTTCGAGTGCGCAATAGGCATCGATTCTCAAAATACTGTATTGACATTGGATCTGAGGACACCCAGGTTTGCCCATCGACAGATGTGAAAGCGAAGGTGGTTCGGAGGAAATCCGTAGGCTCTTGCGATTCTTTTAAGGGTAACTACACAAGATAGGATAACGTCAAGAGAAAATCGCTTCTGGGGTTTAAAATGATGAGACCGACTAACCAAGCAACAAATGAAAAGCTGCGCGTACTTCAAATCCATTTCCACTATTCACAGTGTCGTTATTCATATATAAAAAAGATAAATATTAGTTCTAGCGATCAGAAATGAAGATCAGCACGAAATATAACACAAAGTGAAATTTAGTGAATGAATTTGTTTGCGCAGAACAACCGTAAAGTGTGTGAATTATGAGCTTATTTGGAAGAAAACGAAGCGTGACAAGAACCTATCGGTGACATCATTGAGAAGAAGAATAATTACTAAAGAGAACTGAAACCGTTTACAAAAGGGGCGGCAGTCTTTTCCAAGTTTTTGAAATCTGATTTGATTCATATTCCAGCCTTCGGATGATTGTATAATACTAGCCAGTAAATAAAACCTGCCCTTTGATTCAATTGACTCAGCGGCTGGAAGGCGCTACTTCATGACCTAATTAAGGCTAGATAATGATCCGAGAGCAGGCGCGCGAGAGAGACGCAGAGTGCGTCGCGGGTGCGAGCTTTCTTAGGTCACAAAACCCCGCCTTCTAGCCGCCAAGGCAGTTGAATTGAAGGTTACACATTAGACAAGATGCAAAAGTAAGGCAGATAGAGATGTTTGATAGAGATTTGTGCAATCGTCTTCGTCACTAATTTTTGTCTACTAAATCTTGTGGAGGTTTAGCGACAAACATTAAAAGCAAGAAGCAAAATTCCGGTAAATCAGTGATGAGCAATTTCTTGGGCTTTTGCGTTTTACATCAAATTCTTGCGGTAGCCATAATAATTCCAAAGCGAATTTCACCTATCATCGACGCAGACAATACACAAGCCGCAGCGGCGCTGAGTGGATCTCAGCGCCTTGGATGACAGCGAAAGCATGACTGTAGATATATAGATAACTGCTTTAGAAGTTAAGCATTGTCTCATCGGCGAATCGAATGCAATTAGGTGGTGAAAATCCAACTCTCAACTTAAACAATCTCTCCATTGTATTTCAGAAATGTTTTTCAATAAACAAGTTTTTTCAACCCTCACTCTACCTCATTCCTTGCTCATACAGGTTGTCTCAAAAGTATGTATACATTGTTTGATCGTTAATATCTCTCTTCTCGAGAGGACACTTGTCTAGTTTCAAGTGACATTTTGTAGAGCTGGTAAACTTAGATATACAATATAAAGCGAGTCACCGATCGCTCTTCACTACTGTAGGATTACGGTAAAAACCATTCGCTTATAGCGTCTTTGCAATTGATCGTGTTTCGAGAAAGTCTCCAAAAATTCTGAAAATGGTGCATCAAAGTTTCTGCGCGTTGACTCCGTTACTTAAATTTTTAGTCTGAAAGGCTTCACAATGGTTAATCACAATTTTAGGACACGTTGAAATAATAGTTATTGCGGTTTACCTAAAATAATTTTTAAAAGAAGCATTGTGGTGAAATGCAAAGTTGTATTTAGTTTCAGCAGCTCTAATTAGCCTATAACAAGAGTTTCCAGTCGTTTGATTTGCTTTCTGAGGCGAAATAGGGCCCTCAAGAGCTTCTTAAAAGGCCTACCGTAATCCTAAAGTAAGGAAAAATAATCGGTAACCTGCATCAAGGCTTCTGCAGAAGAGAGACATAAACGATCAAACGGTGTATACATACTTTTGAGACACCTTGTATATCACTAAATTAAGATAAGGAAGTTTGGGAAAGCTGAAAAAAAACTATTTAGTTCTCGAAGCTTCAAATCAATCTGCGATTTGTCTGCAAAATTTCGAGGATTTGTCAACATCGTGTGCGCACGCAGACATTGAGCAGACATGGCTAGCACTATCTAGTGGACATCAAGTGTTCTTCTTAGGACATCTTTTAGAGGCAACCGCACACGTCGTGCTGTAAGAAAAGCCGTCCTCCATCAGTTCTGCTCAACGCGCGACAGGCGACGAAACGAAAGGCGAGTGAAACAAATCCGGTCTTTAAAGATAGGATATGTAAATAACGAGGTGGCTCAGCGGTCTTATCCAGAACACAACCAGAACTTTCTGAACATGTTTGGGATAAGCCGATAAGAGCAGCGTTCGACGAAGGTAGAGCAATGGGAACTGTGACCAGAGACCGTTTGCAGAGGGCAGAAAATAAATTGGAGTAGTTCGCGTGGAGAGACGTTTTACAGAATGTGTGCTCTTTGACGTAGTAGAAAAGAAAGAGGGAGAAGAGGAGGAATAGGAGAAATTAAAATTTCAAGCTTTTACACCGTCACAAACAAGACTTGATTTTTACAAATAAGAAGTGCCTGTCGTGTCAAGAAACAAGGAGATTTCAAGCTTGTAAATGAGCTACATTATAGTGTAAAGGGCATGGAGAACTTGAGTAGAGAGATAAAAAGCAAGTTTCACCAGTTTTAGGAGTAGGACGATTTAGAGTTTAAGCTTAGTGTAAGAAGGTAAACTTCGAAATTTTACAGCTTCAGATTTGAATGTTTTTGTAATTTATATCGATATGGATTCACAGATAGTAGGTATTATAGCTCAAGCAAATTTCATAAGCCTCTTAATGCCTTTTTGATGATCAAATCAAATAAGAACTTTGAAGCGGTGCTTCAGCAAAGTTAGCACAACAAGATTGGGATTCGCTGATGTCGTAAATATTATTGCCAATTACTGTAGACAGTTATTCTTACACCAAAGGTATGAGTATAAAGCCGTTTACTATTAGGAGCTTTCGTATCATAGGCTTGTGCGACCCAATTTCTTATAGTTGCAAAACTCGCTGAACTAGCTCCTAAGCGTCAATGTAAAATAAAAACCAGAGATGTTCCGGTGCAATCACCAGTTGGTGATATATAGTATAGAACATTAATTACACAGCAAGCAAATCAAACATTTTGTTTCTTATGCTCCACAGATGTAATAAAGATAGGAGTACGACTCTGTAAGGAACTGACCGGAAGATTACTTAGCTTCTATGTACATCTAGCTGAGTGTAAGTTCTGTCAAGCTTGGGTAACTGAACCAGAAATGGAGGTTTTTTTGCTACAGTGACAGAAGAGGTTTATTTAAGCTTGAATACTGCTACAGATCAAGTTCGCGGATAGAAAAAACAAAGCAGCAGCTAAAAAAGAGTAAGATTAAGCATGAGCTGCAGTCATGTTATTTAAGAATGAAACAGTCGAGATTTTTACGATTATCGTGACAGTGGTGGGATAAATTAGCCATGTATGTCCGAAAAAAATTCGCTCAAACAAATAAAGAAGGTATGAAAGGTATTAGGAACCTCACTGAAGCCATGTAATTACAAACAATATTTTGCATGCAAATCATCTTGTTACAAAATCAATAAAAACTCCAGAATCATCTGGTCTTGATCCGAAGGTGCAAGCGTAGAAAAGTAAAAGGTTACAAAAATGGCTTATTACCTGAAAATTATTGTAATAGCGTAACTTCTACAGTTTTGAGAAATGACAGCAGTAATACATTCAGAATAGATTCAGTTGATAGCAACAGTCAATTTTACACTAGTGGAATGCGTAAGTCGTATCGCTAGCGAACTCAAGAGCAGCAGCTGAAGCGTCGTCGAAATGCGCGTATGCAAACGAATTTCAAGTGGACAGGCGACGTAGTTAATTAAATACAAAGCGGTTGTGGGACACGTCTAGAAGAACTCTCGCTATGACCATTACCTTGAGATGGGAAGGATGAGAGAGGGTAGAAGAAAGAGGAAGTGGACAATGGAATACACGAACTTCTAGAAGTAAACACTCACAAAACGATAGAAAAAGCAAAAAAATCGCAATTTCCAAGTGCTCATCTTGAAGCAGAGGTTTCACCAAGGATTTCTCTTTCTATGCCCTATAAGGGAGGTGGGGTTTCTCGTAGGATATTATACGCCAATGCAAGCCAAGAAATTAGAACTTATCATCGAATCATTTGTAAGTTGATATGGCTATTGCACACCATGCGCGCTATTCTACGACTTGTAAGATTTAAATCTGCTCATTATTAGTGATTTCTCGTTGTTTCATTGTCTCTTTTGATTTGGTTGGTATTAGTTAGCAGGGCATACTACAGTTTGATAAGCTAAAAGAAGTTTTGCTGAGAAATTACTATTGAGAAGTTGTCGATTGCCGCGCATAATGTGCAAATGCACGTTGAGTTACAAACGACTCGAAGGTATTTCTCATAATTTTTCACCGTTTTCACCCTAAATATCAGAATTTCTCGAGAAATGGGGCACCTACAAAGGATACAAGTATATGATCGTACTTCTGTATTTATGAGCCATATGATCACATCCGTGGGAGGAGCTTAGGACGTCTAGGGGCGGAGTTTGCCATTTTACCTCATTCATTTTTTTGTTATTTTTAGCCATGGAAAAAGCTCGGAAAGTATGCAATCAAATGTAGGATGTGTTAAACATGTGCTAGAATAAATGGGGAATTTTCTAGATACTTTGGAGCGGAGATGCGATTTTTGACAGAAAAGTTCGTTTTCGACTACTATCAGAATTCAGCTTAAAACTTTGCGTGGATGCGATTTGGACAGACTTTTGATAGCCATCTTGTAGAGTTTGCTTTGCCCTGTCAAATGATTACTCAGGCCACATCAAATGAAGGAAAGATACAAAAAGACGGTAGTTATAGTAAAAACGGTAAGAAATTACGAGACACCCTAATACAAATAAATTACCACTGAAAGGCTCAAAACTTGGACATTTGTAGGAAGATCAAAGAAGGACCTAGAGAGAAATAGACCTAGAGAGAAACAAACTCTCGTACAAACATCTCCTAAACAAGGCAGGGTCTAGAATGTAAATAGTCGAATTCAAGTGCTTTTTCGCGCAAAATCTGCATCAAGAGCAAGTTTAGACCAGATGGCACACCCCTTAATTTTGTCCTAATCTTCAAAACTCCTGTTTTTAGCCAAAAAATAAACAGGGACAAATCCAACGCGCGAGAGTGAAATCTGACGGCGCAAAACCACACCCGGGAGGAGTAATTGCTTTCATTTCCGACTGGAACGCAGTAAAACCACATAGCCAGTCGCTGACAGTATAGCAATTAACAGATAGTCGTGAAGGCCACTGTTGATCGCAAAATCAACGAGAACAAAGCTGAGATTGATGACTTAATGATAAAAGAGTGTGTAATATGCGATGAAGCACGCCATATGCCAATAGTGAAGTGGGCCTTGTTGAGAACTTAGCAAGAACACAAACAAATGAGCGCACGCACTGCGCGTCCGATGGTGCGCGCATCTCTTGCGAAGTTCGCGAAGTTAGGTGAACGAGAACAAATATAGCGCCGATGAGGTGCTGCGCAATCGAGGCATTGTCTCGATAGAGGTGAAAGGCATGGTTAAGCACACAAAAAGTAAAAAAATGAAATTGTTAACTATCCAAATCTGAAAAAATAAGACCATGGAATGTCCTCATTGGTTGCTGCATAAGTTTTGTCCGAATTTTTGCCTTGTGTTTGGAGCAGCCGTTCTAGGAGATTTTCATTTGTAATGCGATATTATTTGTACCATTAGAAAGCGCTTTTCTTACTCTTTCTAATTATATATCACCAGTGCTTCACCTCTGCTTCGCAGAGGTTCGCACTGGCATCGTGAACCGTGGTAAACTCACTTTCTGAGAGCTTGTCTCTCAAACATTGTTCGGTTTATTGCAACGTGACCCGCAGTTAAAAATGAACCATACTCGCTATCTTAACCTCACATGATGTTTAGTATCGTAAATCATTCCTCACTGTAATTTCGTAACGGACAAACTCCACACAACTTTAGATTAAGCCGCTTATTATAAGTCATGATATTTCAATAAAACTCCCAGTCTGACGAGATTGCAGGCCTAAGGCCTTCAGATGGTCGAGACACATTCTCAGTTAACAAAATGTTCTTGCGAGAAAATCTCCACAAGATGCTCTCCAAGTCAAGTCCTTGTATTAGGTAACAGTCCAGTATATGCACAAACTCACTTTCATGTAATACAACGTCCTGTTAGTAAAATTTGTTCCTAAATAATAATTGTTTGTACAAAAGTTCTACAAGCAATCACTTTTCATAAGTAGAGGCAGTCGATGAGTCCAATGTTGGAATTTCTAGGCTAAAACAAAAGCTAACAGAACAGCCATCAGTTACTTTTTACCCCTCGGGCAAATGCAAATAATTTAAGTTGGCATACACGCAGTACTAAAAGATCCTTTTATTCATTTTTGGGCAAACAATTCAACTCGGCACCAAAGGTCACACGGACATTTTTAGGGTGCAGAATAATTTTTAAAATTTCCTCTATCTACCCATGGCTACTCAATGTGCATGTCAGTTCTCATAAGGGAGCGTTGCCTTGAAAAAGATAGGTTTGAAGAAGAACCCAGTAAGGTTTTTGAGTTCTTGCTTCTTTAACGGAAATGTTCGCAAGAACTACATCTCTCTGATAGCTAAGGAACTGTTCAAAATACAGAAACTAAGATTATGGAAAAAAGGTGATAGTGAAAGAAGTTATGATATTTTGACTTCGAAAATTCAAATCGGACAGAACTTATGCAGCAGCCTGATAGAAGTTACCCTTCCACTTCAATTCTCCCTATTACCGCCTTTGCCGCCCGTTCAGGATACGAAAAAAACGAGTGGGTGATTTCGTATGCATTGAAACAAGGTGATGACGAATGCGCGAAATTTGCATTCCGTAAGCGCGTCACTGAGCACGACTCGGTTACCCAATTCTTCAAGCATGTCGTTGAAGCAATGACCGAAAAATTCCTGGATAGGATTGTGGATAGTTTGAGGTAAATTAGGCGAGAAGTGATGATTAGAACATTTATGATGCTGTTTTTCGGTATGTTAGAAAACAAACCCAGAAACAATACGCATAAAATGTTCAGACAGCCAAGTTAGGTAAGCAAACGAAAATTAGCGGTTGATACATAAGTCTTTCATCAAAATTTTAAAATCGTTAAAAACATTCTAATAAACTTTTCAGAGTATATCAATCAAGAATAACAATTTATACCAAAAGTCATATCTTCTTAAATATCAAAGACTTTTCTAAACGATAGAAAAAGTTTGAATGAAAAAAAGTATGAATATCATGACTATTTGTAGAAACATTTAATCAGCACGACATGTCGTAAAACCAGAAAACTGCATAATTCAAATACCATCTTGTATCATTGCAGTGCAGCAATAATACATCTTAATCCAAATATTTTTGAAAGTTTTAGGTTTCCTCTATCTATCACATATTGAAGTGCAAGACTTTGAGTTGTCGTTATGAATTTTCCAGATTTCTGATAGACTTATGTATCAAATTACCAGGACGACTTTTTTTACTTCTGCACACATCGCTTATACGAAAAAGACGCAAAAAGCATAATCTGAGATTTTCAAAAAAGCACACAGAATCTGATGATAATACGGTAATCCAAACTCAAATTGCTTCATGATAGTGTTAATTCGACTTACTACTGAAGCGGAAAGATTCTGATATCAAAATAAGCAAGCGGGAAGATAAACGACCGACCGAACGACTGAGCAAGACAAACGACCGAATGAGCAAAATCGTGTGACTTAAAGCATGAAAAGTGCTTGCAAAGTCCAGAAACATGATTGTGGTCAAAGCTGATCAGTCGCTGCGGGTGGTCCTAGAGCAGCTTTGTCAACAACGAGAGCGTTTGACCAAATGCCAAAGTGATTAACATCGTTCAGCGAATAATTGTGGACAATGGGCATTGAGCATTGGTAAGAAATTTTTTTTTACAAAAATTTCGGTAATTTTATCTACAAGGTTTCCGACGAAAGCAAGAGCTGTATGAGGTTGCCCGAGAACATGGAGCAAACTAAAGATTAGTTTTGAAGAAAAACAACGTTCGGCCACTCTTGAAGGTCGAATGTTCAAGGATTTTGTCATCTTTCCAATAAAGTTTTTTCTAAATACGCTACGACTTACAGCACTATTGAACAAACTGTCACATCAACGTTAAGATGCGCGTCCGCGTCTCAGCTTCTTTCACGCTTTCACAAGGCCAAAGTGCACGATTGGATTTGACTAAATGGTATTTTGTGCACATGGTGTAATTGCACACAATACCCAGAACGAGGGAGAGTGTAAACGGAGAAAAAATGTTTATTTTTGAAAAATCAACCGCGAAGAGAAAGCCCAGATCTAGTACAAAGAAGTTACAAATCTAACAAGGTATTAAACATCACGGAAACGAATTTTCCAGAAGAACACACTAGAGAAAAAGAGAAAAGCCTCTGTTTTTCCCAAAAAGCTGTTCGTAACGAAAGTATCACCGAATACGTCGGGTGTCAGAGCGTGCACTGTGATGTTGGTCCAGCACTTCAATTCCTCTTAAAGTTGGTTTTCTCGCCGCGACTAACGCGAATTTTTTTCACCCATGAAGGAAATCTTTCTCTTTCACTGGGCTTTTGTTGGGTTTAATCTTTTTAATTTGAATTTAGGGAACGTGCAAAGCAGTACAGTGCAAGCAAAAATATGGTTTCTTTGGCAACTATGTACTGCATAAAGAATTGTTGAGAAAAATGGAAATACATACATGTAGTGAGCTTGAAATTTAATCGTCGATTATAAGAAGAGTGGATGTTTACGCAAGGAATTTGCAAATGTTGTACAAGATAAGACTTGACATCACCTCGAATTTGTAAATAGGTCTAGATGGCTTGTTTCAGGAAATAAAAAACAAAGAAATATTTTCTAACAAAATACGGCAAAAAGTCATGCACAAAATCAGTCTTAAAAGAAGTGTCACTTCATAATGAGGAAGACTCACAAAATCAGCACATCATTTTGATTAACCTCCATAACGAAGAAGACGAAGGAAGCGGAATCACTTAGAAAATTGTGAATAACTAATTTAGAAACTGGTATCTGCATTCATTCTCGATCTAAATAAAACCTTCCTTCATCTGGAAAAAAGTTGCCCTCGTTCTTACTTTACTGCATCAACTGCTTTTTCCAAAAAAATTCCGAAATTACCGGCAGTTAAGAGCAAGGAAAAGTTAGGGGATAACGACAAAAACACTCAGATTAAGAAATATATATATGGTCGATAATGAACTTCGCCTTGCTACTGCTTATTCTGCAAGTGCAAATGCAATTCGTAAACAAAATCGAATGCGCAGACATTTGATATCAATGAAACGGGAAGCGGTGATGTTTTATGACTCTCGTTTGTGTAAGCTAGACTCTTTGTTTGTGTAACTACACAACATACTACATGATGAGGTTGTATTTACTTAGTGGGAGAGGCCACATGTTCAAGAAATGTTTCGGAACGTCGAAAAGTCGTCCTTACTGTTGTTTCTGCAAGAAAAAACAGTTTTTGCAAATGCACGATAATTTGCCTTGAATGGAAACAAACAGCAATGAGGGCACACTTTTTGCTGATTGACATTTTTCATCGATATCCAGTATCATACGAAGTTTTGGTTTTGAAAAATTAATGGCTGATTCGCTATGTAATCATAACATTTACTATTTGTGATATTATATGTTCAGAACTCGGAGTGAGTATGTCTTGTTTTCAGGAAAGCTAAGAAGATTTTGAAAGAAGAATTTGACCTGATTTTCAAGCTTTTATCCTAGAAATGCGAGGATAATATTGCTAATCAGGTAAAATACACACGATTTCCCCACTGCAACTAAATAATTTTCTGGAAAATCCCCGAACAAATGCCTGAGCTATGCAGAGGATTTCAAGCATGTTGCCGGATAGCCGGATCTTAACCTCATCGAAAACCTGTAAGATGAGCGTGAAAAACGAACTTCAAATACACTTGTCTCTTGGTCAAGCGCCCCCGGTTCAGCGACACGTTCAAGCCGAAATTTGCAAGGTTTTTGAGATGCAACGGAACACGATCATGACTTCAGCATGAAGCGGATTTGTAGAAGATTGTGGATTTACCTAGCGGATAGAGGAAGAACGATTTGAAAATGAAAGAGAGGATGAGAACATTTTGTAGAATTATGGCAGTAACATGGATAAACAATTTTAAAAAAACTCTACTAATATTTTACTCCCAATAAAAAACAACATTTTGAACATCATAAAAAGATACGAGAGAAGTTTGGTAAATTCTTGAGTCTCAGTGGGTAATTTAGATTTAAATGCAAATCGGAGCAAAATAAACAGTTGGCACATAACATCGACTTTGTTCATGGAAACGGAGAAGTTTATTCCCAATTTTAGTCAAGGAAAAAACCATAATTTGTTCTTTAATGGCAGCAAGTAGACAACATTGGCTTTGAAGGATATGATTTGCTATAATATAATTCCCTAACTTGGCACCTCATTTTTCCAGAACCTACTGAGAAAACTACAAACTACTAATCAAGGGCGCAGATATGTCTTGCCAGGCAATCGAAAACATGTATGAAATTTACAAAAAGAAAAATGATACGCAATAAAATCTTAGCCTTTGCATCTATAAAAAGTGAAATGAAAAGTCGTAACTTCTAAGCGAAGCAATTCGGGTTTTTTTTCAGAGTCACTACTTCGCTAACTTCATATTTTATTGCTGTAAAATTTTTACGATGGGTACAAGCGATACATGACACCGATAATAATATTGTCAAGCGTGAGAAGGCTGCTTTAAGAGTAGACAGATAAGCAGAAACATTTAAACTCTTCTGCTTTTGGGATTTTCCAGTTCTTACAGTAACATATGCTATTGTCTTCAAAGTTCTAGTCATTTCAAAATGCTTTATGAAGTGAGAATAGAGATAGTTGTGCTATTTAGTGATTTATTACATTTTCCTTTGCTTTATCGCTGATTACTAAGCTCACATCTATACGGCTTTCATCATTTCTATGTTTGAAAAAGCAAAAAACGTTTGAAAGTTCCAGTAAACGTAAGGATTCACAAGAACCTCCAGTGAAGGTCCAAAAATAAATAAAGATTCATAAGCGCCTCGAACCAAGGTCATGATGTAATTTTTTAGTGGTAGTTTTTGGCAAGACTGCGAAGACTTCCATAAAAGTTTGAAGAAAGAGCAAAGATATGGAAAGGGACAGGTTCATGCAAACATATGCTATATGATTTATGTGCAGATCTTTTCGGAGATTAGAGACAGCCAAAATTTTGGTGAAAGTCGACAAAGGCCAAAATGCATAGAAATTTGAAAATACTGAGAAAAAAGGATGAGGAGTTCAAAACAGCAAGCCGAGAAATTGAAAATAATAAGAAATTAACTGTCAAACTTTGCTCAATAAAGTGAAAAGAATGAAAGAAAAATGAGAAGTGCAGTAGAATTGCAAATTTGAGTTACTCTCCAAATTTGATACTATCAAGCACTCCATTTACAGACTTTTTTATCTCAAAAAAACGTTAGTTGGCATGCACTTTCATACGGTTGAGTTGCTGTGTGACTCGTGCATTTGTGTTTCCGTTTTCATTTTCGCGTATCCGGAGTGCATTAAATAAGTATAATAAATAGATAGATACATAAATGATGAAGTTATAATAAATGCAGTAGCCAATTTCCAGCAGCAGACAAGTACAAAAAATTAGCTGCAGTAAGTGCTCTCTACATGAAATGTGCATTGCCAAAAGTATACTGAAATTCCAGACGTGAAGCAAACAAAGTTTATCACCATAAAACCTGTACAGCATAAGAGAGGAGTCATTCCATTTTTTTTGAAATATTAGGTTGTGTAATAAGTTCGTTCGCATTTTTTGTTTCGATTTTTTCTCGATATTTTACAAAGCATTTGGCATAGTGTTAGTATGCGTTCGGAAGCTCTAAGTTTGCTCTACCAAAATACTATCATTATATTCTCAGTTTTTGAAAATTTGGATAAAACATTCCACTACAAACCGAAAAATCTGAAGTGGCAAAAATCCCATTTTCGACATCTTTTTTCTTCCTTAGTTTTCCCGTTATTATTTGTTGAAATTTATTCAAAAAGCTTGACTACGAAGAAAAACAACTGACTAACAATTTATGCATTTACTGATACTATTTACGATTGCCCATTTCCTTTCACCGACCGTTTAATGCAATTTTTGCAAAACTCGGCCTAGCAAGGCTTTGCCGCAGCGGTGTTCGTTGTCTCGCGTCCGTGGGCTATGTGTCCCTCGAATTCTGAATTTTTGACTATATAAGCCATTCATTCGATGATTTAGCGATCATAGACCACATGTCTGCCAGTTTCTGGATTATTCGGCTACCACCTTTCTTCAGAGGTGCCTTCAGATGCTTAACGTTGACACCAAAAAGACATAAAAACATACCTATTTTTGAGCTTACATATGAATTGTTTTTGAAAGGTTTTAGCACTACGGGTAATCTGCGGGAGCTATAGTATTCTATTTATACATGTCGCAAAATTTTTGGGCTGTTTCTTAAGCGCTCAAACCCATTCGAGGTGCGGCATAATATAGTTGTCGAAAATGGGATTTTTGCCAATTCAGATTTTTCGGATTGTAGTCGACTTTTTTATACAACTTTTTACAAACTGGGAATATAATGATGGTATTTTGGTAGGGTAAACTTAGAGCTTCCGAACGCATACTAACACTATGCCAAATGTCTTGTAAAATACTAAGAAAAAATTGAAACAAAAAATGCGAACGAACTTATTACACAATATATATTATCAAAAAGTCATGATGCCACTGTAAGTCCAAACCGTTTGAAATGAGCTGGACGAAAAGCAGATAGAATCTTTGTATAGGTCATAGCTTTTCGAGTCCAAAGAGGTTGGACTGACGAAGTTTGGAAAGGCCCAATGGATTGCCGCAAGGGCCTAATATGCTCATCCTGATAGAAAGAAAAGTGCGCGAGTTCGTCAGTGAATAAAATAAACGATGCGAGAGCGGGCGCGGTGGCGGCGGCGCACGAAGGGCAGGCGAGGTGTGGCACGAGTGCAGTGATGCATGTCCAGGACAATTAAGTGTGAACGTCGTGGAGCTGCGCCATATTACCATCGAGAGATGAGGTGGTCGGCCGGTCGGCTGCTGCTGCGGTCATCTCAGACCCGAGAGACAAACGCTCGAGCGCGCACAAATTGCGCGTGTACTCTGTCGCACTCGGAGTGTGAGTCTCTGTGTGTAGGCATCGCCTTGAAGCGACCTTGCTATGGAGTGTGCCGTCCGTCTCGATGTCCATCCGGCCCCCCAAACACACACACACACACTCACATTCACGATCAAACGAATACCGTCACCGAGGGGCAGTTGGCATCTTCGTAGACAATCTCCGAGGATTTCCGCGGGATAAGCAAGATTTACAGCGCTTTCGCAGGATTTTGGTATTTTGAGAAAGTCTATGAGCTGAAAATGGATGCCGCAGGACGTTTAGACAAGCTAATCGAAAATAGCCGCCGGAACTTTCTCAAACGTTCTGTAGAACTTCCTGTCAGCTGTCTAAGTTCGTCATCTGGCTCCGACGCCAAAAATAGTGGAATAACTTGAGAAAGAAATGGTCTGACATGCCTTTTAGCCTATACAGCTTCTCAATAAGGTTTTCGATACATTGTGGTGCCGAAAGTATGGTTTGACCACCACCGATGCACTCAATTTTATACCTGGAGTTTATCCACAACATTATGAAATAAATGAAAGATTTCGTGGCTGAACTCGATCATGTTACTGTCAACTATGGTAGAAGCAGTAAAAATTTGCTAGGATGTAGTAACAAAACAACAGGCTACCTATTAAGTGGCTTTGCAAAACTGCACTAACCTGTTTCATCGCCTTTTACACTCTTGAGCTGTTAGGAAAAAGTAGTTCGTTTGGATGCTGTTTGGAAAACTCGGCCGCCAATTACGTTCTACTGTAGGGTCATAGAAAGACATTCAGTATTGCTTGAACCAAGCCAAGTTTATTCGAATTTCACAAAAAATATAGAATATTGGGCAACCAACGCGATGCTTTAATGTTAAAATCGTTATCAAGACTAGATTATTATTGCAAAGAGTACAGAATTATGATTAATCAACCCCATAAATTGATGTAAAAATGATGATTTGGAGCTTCTTTCATATGACAACGTAGATTTATAGATGCAACATCGCAAGTGATAAACTATAACTGATAAAAAGATAGAAACTAGGTCATTTTCGAAAAAGACGACTAATTGTTTCGAAAAGGACGACTAATGACTTCACAGGACATATCACCGCTTAAATAAGGATAATACTTGATGACCGTGGTCATCCGTAATGTAAACCAATAGATACGCTCTAAAACGATGACTTGAAAAAATTCAGTCATTTGCGAAACGATTCATACCCATCACATCCTCAAACGTCGTGGATGTGATGGGTATAAATCGAATTCAGAAAAAAATTTTTTTTACAAATGATGGAATCAAATTGTTTGTGCTCATTTCTCAGGCAGTTTACATTTGCTCAAATGATCATAATGCTTACAAGTGGTTCTGAGTCAGAGAAACTTTTGAGGAAATTATAAAAACTACAGGCATTTTTGTGAACCAAGAAGCTGCAGTTGTGCGGTATGATGTCAAACTATCAAGTAAAGTATATGAAATGGAGAGATAATCCCACATATGAAGGTTTAGCTGATAATCGCCATAGTACATGTGATCTAGTGAAATCACACAACAAGCGCTCTTATATTCTTGAAACATTATTCAGCCTTACGCGTCAAGCGAATATGGCTCCTTATAAAGTAAGCCATTTTTGCGACCTCAAAGTGAAATAAGATAATCATGGCTGCATAAAGTAACGTACTTGATTTTATAATGGGAAAAGATTCAAGTAGTTCTGTACTTTATAGTTATTTCCCAATAAAAAATTTTCATCTCTCACTGTTGGCAGAAGCCGCATTAGCATTGCGGGTAAACTTCTTGTGTTCAATTGTACGAACGTTTGAAAGTCCAATGGACCGAAATACTGCCATACGGAAATCAGGTGGATAATTCCACTTTCAGTTATGGAAAGGATGTACAAATAATTCAAGCACACAATGTTGGCCAAAGTCAAGAAAAAATACCGAGCTAGCTCCACACCTGCATTTCCAAAAATTTTGTATTGTAACCAAAAACTTTCCGTAATTGTGCTCAGCAGCTATAAGAGTGATGTAATAACTCTTTATCAAATAAAAATAGATTATGAACCATAAACATAATTTATGGGATTTTTGTACTCGTTCCGTCTTTGTCTTTGCTCTTTGCAACTTCATAACAAAACATATGGGATGGGAAGAATGATACAGGAGTTAATATAAGCAAAAAAACCTAAAGCACAAAAACTTGTCCAAAAAGACCTAGTTCAAATTCTGCCCTCACCTGTGCAAAAGCGACATCATGCCAGAATTGTTGATCCCGAAATGCGGTAGCTGGTATGATTTTCACGGTCCCTAGAGGGGCGAATGCCATTTCGTTGTCTACGTTCTTTCTGTGGTCACACCATTATCGATCCGCCTGTAAAATGACATGTTCCGAAAATTTACATAACCTAGAAACCTGGACACAAAGAATTGACGAAGAGGAAAAGTACAGGTCGAGGTTCGGGGTCGTGAGAAATATAGTAGCAGGTTATATAGTATTTTTAGGAGATAAATTGCAATACAAGTAGGAGTACAGAGAGAGAAGAACACGGAAGAACTTTCGCCGAGAAAATAAAGAATGATAAAAAAACTGACCAAACCTTTTAGCATCATAAAAGCAATCTTAAGTTTGTGCACTTTATCGCGAAGTACATCATAATAATAAGAAGCCAAGATGAAAAAAACCGGCTAACGAAAAAAATGGCGTTTAAAGTGGAAGGAGTGGTCGAGCGCGAGACCGCTACCATCCGTAGCCGAACCGAGCTGAAGCGATGAAGAAAAAGAAGAATGAATAAAAAAACCACAAAGAGCACAACGGATGCGGAGGATAAGTGTGTTTTCGAGTGGTGTTTAGGACGATTTCGTGAAGATCTGCAATTTGTACACGCTCACGATCCCGATTTTTTTCTCACACACACTGAACGGAGAAAAAACTCTGGGCGACTAATTTTATCCTCATAAAAACAGGAAAGTTTAGCAAGTGAACAAATTTGGTGCGAAGCAATTGGGAATATCATGAGAAACTGAGCAAAAAAAATTGTAGTTTGAAAACATTCCTTATCGTGGTAAGAAAGACAGTAATATGGAATAAATGTCGGGCACCATGTTGGCGAAAAAAATTTAATCGCATAATTTCGAATATGAATCTTGTATCATATCAAAAATTGTATAACTGAGTAGAATTATTATGGAACAACATCTGCTAAAAAATTAGCGATTTCGTCTGAATTTTTTAGTCAAAAAATTGCCTTTTTAAAAAAGTCTGGCATATTCAAGACAGTGAATTGTCGATCTGATTTTTTCGATGAGTTCCAAAAATAAGCGAGAGGGCTGGGAATTTTCGAAAAACATGATTAATTTTTTCGCCCCAATATATCGTGCCGTCGTTTAGTCTGTATCATTATTTACTTACATACTTCAGAAACTGCTCGTACGAACCGTCGATTTCCTATCAGTTTTATTCCTCTTCTTACTAGTCCTCTTATATTTTTGAATAGAACCATAGAAATCATAATAGCATGATGAACGAATGAAGGAATGAGATAGGATGAAATAATATGATAAAACTATGTAAATAGCTGCGTCTCATATAACCATCAATAACTTGTTATTGCACAGAAATACTAGTTTTACAGCAAACAGTTTCTAGTGAGACAGGACAAATTCTTACTCACCAGCCCCCCCCCCCCTCCGCACACCCATCTGCGTCATTCCTGTCAAAAAATTTGGAGAAAGCAGAAAGCGAAATGTAACCGAGAATGCAAGCAATGAAGTAACATCGACATAATTCTGAGAGCTGTTCGACCTGTTCAAGCACATCAACAACCCCATACGAACTAAAAACTGGAATTACCAGCTGTGAGCTACGATGCTAAATGCTAAACTCTTGACATTATATGTCGCTTAGTACCGGTTTGACTTTTTAGCATAGCTTAGCACCGGAAGCAGCTAGGCTGTCGGCGAGCTGAGTATAAGCAACGATTTATAAGCAATGTTTTGAATATTACACCAAAACCACAGGAAATTAAGCCGTAAATTGACATCTCCTGACACCTAAGTGTAGTAAGAAGCTGATCACTTTTGGACACATGACGTTTTCTCTTACTAGCTATTATTGAAATCAGTGCGTTATACGAGTTGTTTGCCTCAGCTTTTCCTCCTATTTGGGTTGAATACTAGTCTGAGTGATAGAAATAGAAAGAGTTTAAATCTGAGCTAAAAAAAAAACAGAAACGCGTTTTGGGCGGCATGAGTTCGAGAGTGAGGTAGAATCAATCTGTAATCATACAATTGAGACTCCATCCCTTTAGATTCTATTATAAATAGAATATTATAAACGTTTCACCAAATGCAAAATTAAGTGAATGAGGTGGTTATCTGCTAGTGTACTATAAATAAATTAGATAAACAAGAATGAGAATGGAAATAATGAAATTTTTGACCACCTTTTGCAGAATCCCAGAATGCTGAAAAAAGCAAGGAAAGGATGACGAGATGCTCCTCTCCAATAAATCCGTAATATGGGAAAGTCAATTCCTCCATAATGTGAAATAGTCGTTGAAAAAATAGTCATTCTGGGATCATAAATTGCTTTAAAAAATCTCTATCAAAAGGCAGAATTCCCCTCCACCTCCCAACGCGACAGTTCTGATTGGACTGTAAGTTTCTATTAGCAATGGAGCAGCATTGAGTGAACGGAGCGCTTCTACGGTAATGCGCACGTTCCCATCCATATCTTACGTGTGCCTTTGACTATGTAAAACGATTTTAAAAAAATGGCATTCTGCTCCTATACTAATCTAGACAGGCCGAAGCGTTGAGAGAGGGAGCAAAAATAATTGACAAATGACATTGACGCGCCTTGCGATAACTATCAGTCGTTAAGTGACAAACGCTTGGCGACAGCGCCGCCTTCATTTATGTGAGTCAATTGGCATATTCGTCCTTCCCCCACAAGCATTCAATTCAGTGCTTAAAAGCTCCTAAAGCGATAGTAGTTTACGGTATATTTATAGAGCTGCACTCTTAGCATGTAATGTCACCAAAAACGTGGTGTTTGTGCACGCGTAAATGCACTATGAAATCCGAATAGGCCCAAGGTGTTAGGAGAAAGCAAGGGTGCGTTGTATGGCTAATGGAGCAGAGGTCGGTATTCGAGAAATGCGAACAACTAGAACTGTGCAAGGAACAGGTTAGATATGAGGCCTCGCATTAGTTTCTGCGAGGTTTTCTCGTGAGTCATCGGAAAGTTGAGAAAACATCACTAACACTTTTGTAAATTCTTTGTTTTCTACAGCAAATAGTGAGGTAATTACACTTTTACCCTATCGTCTTTTTCGCTGAAAATGAATGGTAAAAGTACTTCAAAGCTACACACTAAGCATTTCCTACATCTTTTGGCCGTGTTCGCTGAGTATAAGGTGAAATATTACTACGAAACCAATGCCTCTGCCTCCTGCCATTTACCTTCTGTTCACTTACGATCTTGCTTTAGAATTTGGTACAGTCCCTACTTAGTCAAAAAGGACTTCCTTTTTGACGTTTTAATTTGATAAATCCATTATTCTAAAGCTTCAAAGACCCCATCACTTTCTAGACCAAAGTTTTTTCTAGAACTGCAAGAATATCGTTCTCAGCTCTTGAAGAAATACCTAATTCGCTGGATGGTCTAGACCAATGCATATTCTTTTTGAAGGTATCAAACTGGCTTATAAATCTTTCCCATAGAATTATTCAGAGAAGATTATATCCAAAGAAAACCATCACTATGAAACAGCACCATTACCTTGCTTTTAAATTTGTAAGTAAGAAGATAGGATACTTTTTAACCGTCAAATTGCACTGAATTGATTCATAAAAGCAAGAAAACGTGGGGTGTTGTTTTGCGGTAATCTCAGCAGTTTAAACAAACCGGTATGATACAGAATTAATGACATCAAATAATTTGAGAGAGTCGAAGAAGCATCTTGCTGCAGCATGATGCCCTAAGTTATATATCACAGAAACTTTTTCCCGTGGCAGAAAATTGCATTTTCCGAAACTCACAAGTGTGCATGTCAGTAACGAAGCGATTCGAAACTTGTTGTAGCAATAAAGATCGTTTGGGAATTATCCTTTGCGTTGTTATGTTATGGTTACATCATCCAACAATTTGGCAAAAACGATACGCCGACAAACGAATGGGAAGAATGGGAAATTTCATCACCGCAATTCAACGAATGTACCTATATAAATAAGCTCATTAAGCAAATGCAAACGAACACAACTTTCAAAAACAAATAGCATAACGTAAGAAATATAATATCGAAAGCGTTATCAATTAGCAATTATGCGATGGAACAGGTCTAAGGTAATGGAAAAAGCTTAGAGATTGCTTTAACGTAATTGAAACTGGGAAGAAAGATAAACGACTTTGAATGTAATTTATCGGTTTTGGACATAAGGAATGCTGGGAACTTATGATTTCGATAAAAAGTTGAACAGAACTTGATCATAACCATACATATGATTAATGGGAAACCAGAAGCAACACATTGGGGCAAGAAAATTCTAGAGAAATAAACACTCAGGAAACTTGGTTTTGAGAAGACAAAACTTGTGTATAATAATTCCCTAGACATATGGGAAAATTTTCATGAGACAAGAAAAAATCTAGGTTTGACATCTTACAGAGGTTGATCGAGAGGGAATAGTCCCCTCTCCTTCCTCGATATGGGTCGCGAAAGTTTTGAAGGAGCGCAACTTGTTTTTACATTTGATTGATAAAGATATTTTTGGAATTTTCAAAAATGCATCAGATTTGTTAAAAAAGTCATCGGGATTATAGTCCGACAAAAACTGGAGAAGCATCTCAAAATTTTGGAGGACGTTCTTAACGCCACACCCCATCCTTCCAAAAAAATTCTGTTCGCGTCCCCCGTTCTCGAAAATTTTTCTTACCGCCTTTTGTGAGATGTTGAGCACTTCCTCTTTCTCCAACTTTATATTGTTATAAACCCAGTCTGCTTCATTGTCTATATTGGCAAAATTTGGCTTCATTTCCAGAATCCAAATCATTAATCTTTGAGTTCTTCACGAAATTCACAACTCTATGGGAAAAATAAAGCTCAAGGGAACAACCCCAATGGTAAAAATTTGACCCAAAGCTTCAAATCAAAAAGAAAACTTCCCAAGACATGCAAGGTGTTCAGACTGATCATGGGTCAAAGTTTTTTGAGAAATTCGTTAACAAAAATTCACCTGATTGTTGCGAAAAAAACACTTAAAGCATATGATAGAACAGTAATAGCTACCAGCAGATGATGTCAAATGATAATGACTGGTTTGTCCAAAACATTGATAGGCACTGAAAACAGTCATAACTTATAGAGTTTATTACAGTGACTATGACGATTGCGGTCTGCACCCGAGATAGCAATCGCGACTGCGCCATTGCACGGATGAAGAGATCAACCTTCGTTTGGTTAATTGGAGGTGAACTGTGTGGGTGTGAGTGAGCTGCTGGGAATCGACCACGTTTGCTACATGTACGTAAAAAAGCGTCAAGCGCTGGATGTACGTAGCGCAGCTGACGTAGCGCAGGGAAATGAAATATAACGGATTAGCACTTACGCACTAAAAGGATGCGCATGTCAGGCGAACTTCTTTTGCGACTCAGCGACATGATATGGGCTATGGATGGGTTTTAGTGGTAGTGGAGCGGTCCTTAGAGATTTGCGACCGACAGACGCTTTTCACGGATAAAGGAGCGGAAATGATGTCATAGCTCTAGAATGTGGCCAAAGCGATTTTTGGTGCAGTGAAACGTCGGGCTAAAACCCATTCAATAATCAAAACTCAAAGCTAAGCTGCTATACGCTTTCACAACCGAAAGAAATACGACACACAAATGGCAAATTGTACAGTACAACACAGCTCATAGTATCAAAAAAGTTACCGAACTCCAAAGGTGAGCGGACAGCACAGGACAGCTGACAAGTGACAGCAAAGATGAGCTAATAGTTCTAGGCCTTAACGGAAGTTTATTCCCCTTCTTAGGCTTTTTCCTGCAAGTGATGAGATGTTTGGGAGTTTAATTCCCACTTTATAGGCTTTGACGAAGGCGTCTAGGCTGAAACGTTAGCCGAATAAATGCTATAATAATCTCGGTGTTGGCTTAATCACAAAAGCAACTTATTCGATATGTCAAGATTCATTGAAAGTCGGACATGGAACATCGGACTCCACTGGAGTTTACCGAAATCCGCGTCGCGTCGCCGTATCTTGGTTCAATGTCGACGAACTCTGAATCCAAGGGCACTGGTCGACTCAGCTCATCGATGTACATCTTCTGGCATATGAAAGTGCTCGTTTGGACACGATAGACAGTCTGACTTCGTATTTTTTGCCTACGGTACATGATTTAGCGTGCAAAGACAAGCTCAGTTACAATTAGCTACCGTAAGCAAAAATCTGAAGGATTCGTCTCTGACTGCCTACCGTGCAATCGTATTAAAATGGGCACTTCTATGTATCAGAAGACGCAAATCGCCGAGCTGAGTCTGGTGCCTTTGGTTTCGGACCTCGCCCACACTAAACCAAAATATGGCGATGCGACGCAGATTCTGATGAACTCCGATGTAGTTAGGTGGGTTTTTTGACGAATCATGAGTAATAACATAAAACCCAAGCAGAATGAGCATTTCTAAAATTTTAATGGGCAACCCTGTTGGATCGTCTCAAAATTGAAAGCAGATACTTCCACATAAATTACCCGTAGGCATTTTACGGCATCAGAAGTTGCGAGATTACATTCATGGCTGTTACGATGGAAAAGCGCCCAGAATAATCACTTCCTATGGCGACGGTTGCGCTATGTCACTTGGAGTCAGTCTGTCTCCATCTATAGACACTTGATTAATGATCCGTGGCAGCGCAAAAGCAAATGCAGCGAGTTTCACCAGCTAGAACATTGCGAAAATCCAGCAAAAGAAAGCAATCGGACTTTCACCCAGAATAGTTGCTTCTATGTTTGCAGGATTTTGGCTAATTTTCACCACATAAATCAGCAGAAATTAGCAGATGAGGAGCAGATGTGGATACAGTGAAGTTCATTCGGAAGAACAAAGGGTTTTCTTAGAGACGATTAACTCGGCAAACGAACTGGTTCGAGAGTTCAGTGAAAATTTGTGTTCATTAGCGGCTGTAAAGAGAAGAACTAGTGCTTTAACTGCTAAAACGATTGTTTGCTAATTGGCAATGATTGGATCCTCAAAGAATAGCGATCATTTCGGCCGTCTTTAGGTTGCAGATGAGCTCATTTTCCAGAAAGTAGTATACATATCGAGGACAACAAGCGCTAGATGCGATCCTATACTATAATATGAAGCATTGCTGTAATAAAAACCAGTTTTCCAATATCTAATCTGCTCAGCCGCAGTAAATACACGTTTGATTGGCTTGCTCTATTCTCCTGGGCATATACTGTTCGTACGCTGATTGAAATGGAGCCAAGAAAAAGAAGAATGGATGAAGGAAGCTACGCAGGCACTGCTTTACTTAACGTCGATGTCATTTAGATCGTCTAAAGAGAAGGCTACAAGTGGAATAAAATTAGAATGAGAAATTTAAATATTACCTCCGTAGTAGTTTTGATGTTACAGGAATCTTCATTCGAAAAATGAGCGAATTTTAATCTTAAAATCTTTTCTGGCGAGAATTGTATTAACCCCCAATTTACTACTTTGAGATACAAAATTGTATGTACATATAACAAGAAAGAAACCAATAAAGAGAAAAATAGAGTTTTATTTTGAGTCATAGTCTCACATTCTTATATACCCGGTCAAAGCGATAACTCACGAAAACTCTCTGATCTCATTCGACCAACTTGGGTTCGCTGCTATTCGCAAAACCCGCAGCATTTAAAGTTCGCATATTATTTATGAAAATTTTGCACTGTTTAATGACTGTCATCCAGAGTTCATTCCGATTTCAAAGTTCCACGAACTACGTTAGCGAATAATCAGCATTCTTGACTAAGTGTTCGCTGTATAGTCAAACATGAAAAGAACATAATGAGCAGTGACACATAAAATCTCGTCGTCTATAAAATATTGTTTGCTGTTTCGTGCTGGTTCGTCAAACCTAAATTCTTCGTGTTTGCTCAGTAGTTGCGAAGTGCTCAAAGTCTTACTTTCGCTGCGGCTTAAGAAGCTGAGGACTGTCTTAGGCTGCATTCATGTGTTTGATTTAAGCAACTGTGACAAATGGGTGATCGAACAGAGCGGATAAAAGTGCCACTTTTCTTTAAAAATTGTAGGCTGCAGAAATCAGAGCTTTAGGTGAATTTGGAGAGGCAATGGAATGGACATTGTTACAGGCTAAACTTTCGATGACCAAATATGCTCGAATAATATCAGTCTGGCGCGAAAGTTCTTGCGTAATTCGTACAAAGCTCAATAACCATTCGACGTCTAGAAATTTATTATTTTGTTTCTGAAAATATAGGTTTGCTCTGTATGATGATGTTCATGTTTATTTTCCTGTACTAGTTGCCGAGGCAAAGCTTTCAAAGATTTGATTTTGATTTTTAAAATTTTTTTCATTTTTCAAAGAACTCCGAAGAACCGACAGTTAGTTCAAAAAGAATGTGCAAAAAATTTCTTCAACATAGCAGTAGTCCTTAGGTTGCGATAGCAGACCGCATGGACATGCAAAAACTTTAAAAAAACTGCCAAAAATACCCGAAAAAACCTTAACTACGGCTTTGAGCAGTGATGTATGTACATTGATTTGAGAACCTTTGATACGGTGGAAGGCTGCCTGGGATCGAGATTTATGAAAAAGCTTCGAGTCGCAAGGAGAATTGAAGACAACTGATTCGAATACAAGCTCAGAACGAACATATATCCCTTCAAAGGTAAAATAAGTTGTAGTCTATTTTTAGAGGGGAACTGAGGAAGAAGGCTAATTCTTTAGCTTGACAACCACTAAAGAATCCCGTCACTGCAACTCTGAAGTGGAAAATCACACTTTGTGCGACAGATGTACAAGAACTGTAGTCACTTTAGTACAACTACCTCTTCAAAAGTCTACGAGTGCTTAAGGGTAGTTGGAATTACTGTGACAAAGTCAAGGACAAAGAAGCTACACTTCTCACAAAACCTTCTGTACCTTTTCATAGCGTAATAGCTACTACTACGCTAGAACTCTAGTCGAGAATCAGCGTAACGACGAACAAGGTTGCGATTGTGGGGTAGATGAACCGCGAAATAAGGTGACGGAGAGGAAGTAAGTCGCATGGACCGGATGCAGACCGCACATTGACGTCAAGTCATGAATCAGCCGGTGACAAGCCAGTAAGTGAAACCGGTCACCAGCGTGGCTGGGGGTGAGCTGACAAGATTAGTGAGTTAAGCTGATAAGTGCCGACACAACGACTTGAGCGAATTAAGCGTCGGTGCGGCGAATTGACAAAGAACCCGCTTGAATAGGGCTGGAATAGTGTTGGAATCAGACGCCTCTAGCTGCGTCGTATTCGGACTTGGAAACTGCACATCATAAAAATCAAGCACGCAAACACAAGAAAAAGCTGTTGTTTCGGTGAGGCGGCCTGCATCCAATAAAGATCTTGAAGCTTTTCAAACATTGACATTTTGAAACCATGACGTTTCATTTTGTGCCTTTTCAATTTTTCTGAGGTATTGGCAAACTGACCGCTGGAATCTTGTTGAAGTTGGAAATTCTCAATTGCATCACGCTATGCCCATTTCAATCTATAAGGCAAAAAATCATCTGCGAAGCGTGCCGAAAACGTTGTAAGTTATCAAATATCAGAAAAATTCGGATGTGTTAATTCTCTCGTAGTTCGCATCGAGAATCCAGGACGTACCTAGTTCCAGAAACTGCTAGTAAATCATAGCTGATCCAACCGTGAGAGGGCAAATTATATGAAATATAAGCTCAAACTAGGTTTTGACCGCCTTGATAGAGTTGAGTGCAAATTACAAGGCAATTTCCAAGGAGATCTGCCACTGCAAAGCATTTATAAAGGTTAAGATGTTTGGGTATGTCGTTTCAGTGGGCAATACACCTCTGTATGGCTCTAGACATCAAATTTTATGTCTTTCCACGATATGTTTGCGGTTGAGCAGAACGAGAGCATTGACCGCTACAATCCATTGGCTACGATTTGAGGATTGTCATCAACCCCTTCTGTGAGAAGAGATGCTAAGACTATGGTCGCGACCTCGCGCCACTCAACAGTTATCTATCTCGTCGTTTCACATTCATGACAAAGGAGCCCTATAAATCAGAGCACTACGCAGAAAAGTCGCGTCCACCACGCACGCAACGATTTTTTATTCGCGCACGCTCTTCATTTGTGTTTACAATCAAATCCGCAGCTCTCCGAAAAAAAATCGAGCGGCTTGAATTTTTTTAAGAGAAATGCCGAACGAGGAATGTGAATTGGCAAAAAAAACTTCGCAAAATCATACAAGAATGCGAACAACAAGCGGAAAGTACCAATTTGACGATGAGAATAAACCAATCATAATCAAGTATAAAGGACGATAAATGAGCAACTTTATTGCGGAAAAAAGCAGAGCCACAATACCCAGTGATATAAATGGAGCTTTTATTGGGAAAATTTTTCCATTTGTTATTGTCAGCAGCAATTTCAAGAATGAATCTTTATTTTTTCTAGAAGTTGGGTACGCCGCCTTGCACCTAAACCTACATCTACAAAAGTAGAATCTAAAATTAGAAATTCTCGGAGCATGCCGCTCATACGGCGAACACACCTTACAACATAAAAGCTTACTCAAAAAAAACAGAGATGATACAAGCATGCATTCCTCACAGTGTCATACCGGCTTGAACATAATGTGCAAAAGAACATGAAGTTGGTACATATTCTTTATGACGTCTAGATCCGTAGCTTGTTGAAGCTCACGAAGAAATTCTCCTCAGAGTTCGTTTTCATATAAATTCGCTTTCTCGCTTAGCCGATTAGATGCAACATTGACAGTGAGAAGAGAATAATCTCAAAGTAGTTACGTATATTTTTTTAGAGTTTCAAATTTCCATCAATCTGGTCCTCATTTGCGTGTGAGTCCGAAATCGTGGCTGATAAATTCTATGGTTCGCTCGGTCATGTTAAACATCCAGCCGCCTATCCGGTCTCATACTATTGCTGAAAACGATCTATGGAAAAAAGTCCTCTTCGTTACCCTATCCAATCTGACACAAATCTTAGCTTATTAGTGCAGATGTGCACTAGAACGCTGACCAACGGCTATGGCTAATACGAATGAATTCGATGAAACCGGCAAAAACAAGCTATATCCTATTTTTACACTCTTCCAGTTTTTCTAAGAGCGTGTTTTACAGAGGAGAAAGTGTACCATACCACTTTCGCTGTGGTTATAAGTGCGTTTTTGATTGCGTTTTACGATGCGATTCTCACAAAGCCGAAGGTTGTAAATGAAGTAAAGTCAGGGATAAAAACAATTGAGGGTCACGGTGACTAATTCGAACTTCGCGATTTGCGAGGAATCATTGCAGTCCTATGCAGAAAGAATTCGAATACAAGCCAAAAAACAGATTTTTTCCAACGATCACTCAAAGATCGTGAAGAACACGCCATATTCATGAGCAATAAAAATGATCTGGCTTCTTACTGAGTTTCACAACCACCTGATTGAAGTCATTTTGATGTCATTTTTACGCAAGACTTTCCATGGGTCTCTGCAGGTAAGCTCATCACATGAAAGTGAAAATTCAAACTTTTTAAAAGCGCTATTGGGTGTTTTTCAAAAGTATTTCTTATCCAAGATTAATCATTTTAGAATGCCAATTTACCGATAAGGTAGACCTTGCACCACTGCAGAGAACTGTTGCAGGTTTCCAGTATGAGTTCTAATCTAATCATATAAACTACAGCGAATTGCTTGTTTTTGGAATAAATTACTCACAAAGAGTGAATAATAATCAAACCATCAAATGAATGAAATTTCTTAATTAGCAAATAGCCAAAAATTGCTACAGGAAGAGCTACAAAAGCCTTGATGGCAATCAGAGATTTAGCAGCACAAATGAGAGAAATGTACTTTCAAAACAGAGAGGTTTAGTATGAGCAGCAACAATCACCAGAATGGAAATTCTGATGTCTAAGACAACAGTGAATGAGCTGAGATCGGGTGAAGCATAGGGTGTAGAATTGGACAATCCACAAGCAAATAGACAGCTAAATTGTGGAAGAATGAGCGTCATCCACTATAATTATGCTTTCTGGACGAGTTCATGCAGGGGCAAGTTGAAACAATGAGCGGGATGATCCTGAAGGCATTAACGAACTCTACGTGGTTTGCGCACATAAGAAACAAAGACAAACACCTGCTAATAAGAACATGGTTTTAGTGACACAATTTCTCCAAATATTTTGAATTCCGGAACTTCTGAATACGGGTGTGGTTGCAGAAATAATATGGGCATCAATACAATAAAGATGCATAGGATGAGACGGACGTCTAGGTGTTTTATGGTCACCCGTAAGGTTGGGCGTGGTGATCAACAACGCCTCACCGTCGTGGTTAACAATCCCGAGTGGAGCGGATTTGGAGATTTGGATGCGCCGACCGTAGCAGACCCTTGAACTGGCAATTATTGTTGCTACTGGCAAATCTACCCCAACCTGTGACAAAGGCATATAAGATACTTCATCTTTAAAAAGGAAGCCCTACCATGAAGTAAAATCGTATGGAGCTTTGACTGATCAAAAAGTTGGCAAATGATCTTTTGCAGAAGTAAAGTGAGAGAGCAGTTCAGATTTTCTGTGCACTTCTCACATCGCAAAATCAGGCATAAAGAGCACTGAAACGTCTTTCGGTCAAGCTATAAAAGAACCAGAAAATGCACTCTGGCAACCCGAAAATTCAAGATGCATATATTAGGTTGGAAACTAGGTTTTGCAACTCATTCAATAACTTTCCTCTCACATAACATGGCACACTCAAATTTTGTCACTGTATTGGTTGTGGCGTAAGCTACAAGTGCAGCTGCTGTTATGGACGTCGCGGGGGGCAGGCGTTATGTAGCAAAACAGCGCCGCATTCCCCTGCGGTATATCCTGAGGGCCAGTTGCGTTGCGTCGCCTTTAATTGCAGCCGCAGGAGTACGCCGCTCCTGACTCCTGACAACGAACTGAGCCATTCCCTATTGCTACGCCTTGAGTAGATGTCCAAACTGCATGAATGCAATAAAGGCATTTGAAATCGAAAAATAGATGGATTTTACGGATGCAAAGGCTGAATCCCGGATGAGAATGTGGGTGGTACTTTCAGGCACTTCTTCCTCAGTATCTATTCTTTCATCTTCTTTCGTTTAACTTCCGCATTTTGGTCTCTCTACAGAAGAAGAATTTCGAGAATGACTCAATCCGCTGGGTAACGCTAGCTCCTTTGCGGGTGTGATTACGAGCAACACAACGCAAGGGGCCCTCAGGATATACCGCAGGCGAATGCGGCGTAGCTTTGCTCCATAACGCCACGCCACCGGACGTCGCAGTGATACGGTAGGTATATGGCATGAAGGGAAAAATGATAAAATTCGAAAGAATTGGCTGAAACTTGGCATAGGGAGTTATCCGACATGCTGATCACGAGAACGATACTGAAGTGATAAGGGCTTTTTTGTAAGATTACTGTCCGTGTACGATACAGGGTCCCATCCCAAACAAGGAAAGAGGAGTTGATTCAACAAATGAACATGATATTCTTGTTTAGCAGGTCAAAGAAACTCAATAAGTAAAGGCTCGGGAATTTTGTGGTTCTGACTCCTTAGTCACTGACGCTTCTACCCAGCAGCCTTGCGTACAGCAACTCTTTGGAAATTGTGAGGGCGCCAAATCTCGACCTGCTACTAAATTTCATTTGTTTTTTGGTGAGCCGAATAAGTCAACCTCTTGCAACAATTAATATACGATTGCGGATTATGTGCTAACAACTTCATTTTGCCTTAAAACTCCAAAAGTCCTAAAATTTACTAGTTTTCGAAAATTGCCTGGAATTTTCCTAATTGTTTTCAAAATTCAAACAGCTTTGATCAATTGTAGCTCACACTACGCTCTACATATTGCCCAAGTTTGAGTGTGCCACATCTAAAGAGAGTAGTTGTGAAAGTAGTTGCAAAACTCAGTTTCCAGCCTAATATATTTATATAAGGAACTTCATTGTAAGATATCAAAAGCGGTCAGCGCCCATGAACAGAACGATTTACGCGCAATGAAGATCGTACTAGAGTAGAAGAATCTGGATTACGGACATTCGGTTGTAAGATACACTTTATTCACATCAAGCAATCATTTACGATAAGGGAAGGGGAAACACATCGATTTGTACGTAGATGTGCATAGAACAGTAGTTCAACCGCACAAATTCACACCGGATTGGTTGCTTTTTCTGCAAACGGAAATGTACTATACATTCTAATTACTAGAATGCATAAAAGTATATGAACATGCGGTTGCGAAATCGTGGTGGATTTGTAAGCGAACACTTTGCCAATTTTCTACGCGAATCTTCATTCTTCTCTTCCATTCTTTGCTTTTAAGCTCCCTATCAAGACAAAAAAAATTCTATCTAATTCCATTAATCAGCGCATATTGACCATTTTCAAGGTTTCTAGGCTACTTGGCGCCATTCGCTACGATTTCAATACCGCCATGAATCTCTTACCAGGAGGTCCAACGACATTTATGATGCTTGTGATGTATTATAATCAAGAGCGCTCAGAATTCTCTGTAATCACACCCCGAAATGAACATATAATACATAATTCTAAGTGAGACAAAGTGTAAAGGGAGAAAGAGAGGAAGAGAAAGTGGTGTCCAGTATGAATAAATAACTACATCCATTTGGAATAGATTTGGTTGGAAAAAAGTCCTGACTTGATCCGCTACAGATAGAGTAACAAAATTCCGGAAAAGGGTTTATGAAGAAAATCTTTTGCAGGTTTGGAAAATTTCAAACTTTGTCCACACTATTCAGTAAATCTGCAACACAGTGGACTAGGAGAGCATATGCAACACTTTTATTCGATATAAGCAATAATTCCATAATCTAATCAACAAGTTTTCTATAGAAATCAGTTTATAACGCCGAATACATCGAATGAACGAGTTTGGCAACTCGCTTGGCTAACCCAATAACTGATATCAATTGCCAAACTCATTTGCATGACGCTAGGGAAGAAGGGAACGAACCGGGCCAGCCAGTTATCATAGCTGTGTAATCAAAGTTGAGTGTTATATGTAACTGCTTCTATATGACTTTGGATTTACGGTGCAATGAACATACAGGGAAATGAAGAACGAAATCGAGTTGATTGGCTTTGCTATAAGAGCATTAACTTCTATTAACTTCTCTATTCTATTAGTTCGGCAGCAAAGTTCCGATCCATTTATAAAGTCTGCGAAAGAAGCTCATTTTGCGAAATATCAGCTACGATCTACGGCTTTGACAATGTTTTGCGTTGCCAGACCATAGGGCATGCGATGTTTCATGTAGAAATGAGAAAATGGAAAAATGTGAGAAAACTTAGCACGTTCAAAGGTGAAGGTAAAGGTTGATAGCGAAGCAATCTATACATTCGCCGCAACAGACTCGAAATCCTGCTACTGCTTTCGTTACTTTCGGCTAACGCCATGTATGAATTAGATTCCTATGACATTAAATCGTAGCGAAACACAAATGCTAGCGTTGAGAACAATACTGGAAACTTACTTCAGGATCATAGCCTAATGCTCACTCTTGACATCTGAAGGATGTCTTCTTCGGGTCTTACTATTGTTATTCACTGCGGTGATAATTTTGAGATCGTTTGTAAAAAGCTGATGTCCCTCAAACCCTAACTCAGCATCACCAATAGAGCTAACGGTGGAAAAGCTATTTACTTCCTGTTTGCCATAATCAGGCGCTGAGTTCTCCCAAAATCGGAAACGTCTCAAGACGGCCTGCTCAAAAGTGTGTCGCAGTATAAACATAATTTATAAATTCAAGCTTGCGCAAGTACCCTATTGATTTGGAAGACAAAGGCGACAAAGGCTTCCTACGCATCGCCCATTCAAGCTAACAAAAATTAGCTCTCCTTTAAGTGAGAGGGTATTTATGCCCAACCCCATCCAAGCTTAATATGTTAACACCATCATAGTTCGCCGTACTGTACTTTCCGCCAGTGGTAAAGAGATACTGCTTAACACCATCTTCAGCATTCAAGGTAATGATTAATATTTATCTTACCTTTATACTAAAACACTAGTACCCTAAAATCCGTACAATAAGTCCGGACTTATCTGCAGTTTCGACGCGAAAAATCGATGAAAAAACGCCCTCTGCGCCGCCAAAAGTCTACCAGATAACTCCTCCTAAATCCACTATCAGATAAGTCCGCAGTAGATAAGTTCGCCTATCCTGAGCATGAGAAAGCGGATCTATCTGCAGGACTCTTGGCGGCGCGAGGGCGACTTTCGCTGTCAAGAAAGCGGACTTAACTGTTAATTCCTTTGCGGCTTATCTGATATTGCGGACTTATCTGATAGGCGGACTTATTGTACGGATTTTAGGGTACTTCTCATACTGCGTATGACAACCTTGTTCAGGAGCCATCGGGGGCAGTTTATAAGTTTTCAACCACCAAAATCAAAGAATTGCAACATTTGGTGGGATTGTTCTTTCCATCCATGGCACAAGAACTGTGATGCTCGACCCATCCTCAAAATCATATCAAACACTGTTCAACTTCGTTGACAACATGTTCTGAATCCAGTCCACTAGCTGCAGTGGTGCTGCTCGATACCACCATCAAAACCAAATGGAGGTGCTCAGCCCCGTTCAACACTGCATAACAAAATGGTGTGCTTGACTCAATCCACGACGAAGAATGAGCTTGTTGAGGATGGTGTTGCTCGACACAATCCTCAACAAGCTGTTGTAATGTCAAACCCAGCCTGATGTTCCGCGGCAACATTGACGAAGGAATCGTTGACTTGATCAACAACAAGATGATTAAACCTAACTCGTCAAAGAAGAAGTCTTGTCCAACATCGTCCTCACCATGTTCTGGTGCAACGCCATCGAATGAAGTCTGATGTTCAATACTGGCAGCAGCAAAAAAAGTTGTTGCTGAACATCGCCGTATACTAGGTCAGCCCGAAAATGTTCTCGCTCTCTACCCAAGGTGATTTGATGCAAAACGGCAAATGGAAAAGGAATCTAGAGAGCGTCTAATAAGCTTCAACCTCTCAGCAGCCAGCTTTCGTTAACTGTATCATCTTTATATTGACACTGCAAAGCCAGCAAATGATCTTTGAGCAAGACTCAGCTACATTATGCGGACAATAAGAATGCAAACGATTCAAAATTTAAAAAATTTTCAGCGGTGATAGTTGCGCGGCGAATCTTGGCTTGCGACTTCACTCGGCTACGGTAACTTTTGCAAATTGAAAAAAATCTTAGAAGATCCTCTCCCCAGTGGGTACTAAGCAATAATTGCGCTTTCGCAACAAAGCAAAATTTACAGCTCTGACAGCAACAAGTAAGGTTGCTTAGCACAAACAGTAATACACCGGTCGTTTCCATCCGATTGTATTTACTAACAACATCCATGGTAAAACATCTTGATTATCGGCGGCAAAGTGGTGCAAGAAGCGTTCAATATTGTTGTAGATTGTGATGCTGAACACAAGTGTAATGCAGCACCATCCGCAACATGTTGACTGCCTCAGCATGATCAACAAAATTGGTGTTGCGCAATTCCATCCTCAGCAAAGGAATTGTGTTGTTCAACACCACCCGCGATACTGGGCCGTGGTCTCTTAATAATGTGGTGTTGCGCAATTCCATCCTCAGCAAAGGAACTGTGTTGCTCAACACCATCCTCGACATTGTATCATGCATGGCCTCTCAATGATCTGACGAGCATTTCTGACTCGATAAATCTATGATCTATCCTATCTCACCATTAGCGGAGTTGCCAAAAACAACCTTGTCAAGACTCCGACCGGTCTACTGCTTGGAGTCGACGACACCAGTCGTAGACTCTCTCACCGCATCAACAGCAGCTAAGCAATTTCTGGAAAGCTTGATATTTTAGATATTGATCTCACCACTATCGGAAAAAGGATGATGCGCAATGCTACCGTGATAGCATAAGTGACTACTCAAATCTGCCCAGAAAGCACAGTTTAAACCACCCTCAACAATGAAGTTGTTCAACGCTAACAGCGACAAAGATGGAGCTGGTCCATAAACTACACCACCGACAAAGTATAGATAATGCGCAACACCATCAAAAGTATAGATGCTCCATCGACAATAAGAAACAAGAGTAACTGTTGCTCAACGCCATTCTCAACAAATGTGTTGTTGCGCAACACCATCAGCCTTGACGTTTAGTATAGCCGTTGTTGGGATCAACCACAACAAGATGTATGTTCATCACTATCGGATAAGGTATTTTATGCGAAGCCATCAGCAACAAGTTTCTGAGTAGAACACAACTAGGAGCAACATAGTGTTGCACAAAGTTTTTTCAATCAAAAGAATTTGATGCGCAATATGTTATAGCAACGTCATCAAACGAAATCTATTTAACAATATCAGAAGCAAAAGAATTGCTTTATAGTAACATAGCAAGATACAGGTGATGGTAAGCAAACTCAAACCGTTATCGGCAACGGTACTGGTGCTCGACTGCATCATTGGCTAAGTATAGATTCTCAGCCCAAGAACTAGTTCAGTGCAGTTTTTAGGCTTAGCGTGGATATTGTAGATCAGGTATCTTTCTGGGGAAAAGCACCAAGAAAGATAACTTGTTTGTAGCATCAAGCAACTATATCGCGGCACATTTGTTCACGACAATTGATAACGGTAACAAAGTTTGGAAGATAATGGATTACTTAGTGAATGAACGGCCTTCTTTGGTAGGCATCTGCTCGTTTGAAACCCAATTGAAATTGAGGGGATCTCTTCTGACTTAAATTTCTTGAAATTCAAACCTAATTCAAATCCAAAGGTTACAATATACATATGGTTTCAAAACTCTTTCTTCTGGGACCAGTAAGAAGGAAAGCGAACTGATGGAAAAGATACAGCGCTGTCGCTGAAGAAGGGCCCTCTAACAGGAGAAGGATACTTGGATGCCGTAGCCATTCATAATGATTTGTACACCAAAAAATGCGCTTTTGAATGCTGGTTCGTAGACTGTTTTTTATATCTGCGAAACGATAATCTGAACAGAGTTATGAATTTTTCATTAAAAAAAAATTGCGTTCCTGCGGAGGGTCAAAATCATCAATAAAAAAATTTTCTCTCCTTTCCAAATGCTGAGTATGATCCAGATAGTCTAGATAAATATTGCTACGTCTAAAATTTCCTTCAGTAGCATCAAATGGTAGGCTAGATCAAATCTGGTGATTTCTATCCAAAAGTAGGCTAAATTTTCAAGGAAAAAAGTTCATAACTTTCTTCAAAAGATCGTTTCGCAGATTTTGAGCACAGATTCTGAATCTGCATTCGAAGGCGGATTTTCTGGTATACAAATCATCAGGAATGGCCGCGGCATCCAACTATCCTTCCCTTGTAAGTCTGCACTTTCAAAGCGGAAATCATTTTCCAGAGCTTCATCCGTCTACATGGTCTTTACCACATGGGACTGCAGCGCAACTCCATCAAACAAATTTTGTTCTTCAACACTATCCGCAAGAAAGGAGTGTTGCTCAACAAATTGTTGATGATAGTATTGGGCAACACCAATACTGTCGCCTATTTATGTCCGCGGAAGAGGAATAGTGTTACTCAATACTACCTTCAACAAGGTTTAGGGTTAACATCATTAGCGCTGGAATGATAATCGTCTGAAAGTGTGATCTCTAATTATCCACGACAGTAAGCGCTTTACTCAATCCGCAACAAGCTGGCACTGCTCACTTCCTTACATAGCCCCAACGCAGGTATCGCTGACAGTCTCATGAGAAACAGATCAATTTTACTAGCAATGAGCAGGGCTCGGCACAGGTGGCTTATAAGCAAGTTGGATATCGTTTGTGGGACAAAAAGCAAAGGGAGTTTCGTTTTTGTGGTCGAAAGACACAAATTTTGCGCCGTTTTTCTTAGTCGACGTTTCGTTTTTGGGGATTTTTTACGGAATACGGTCTAGGGTCAAAGGGGACTTCGTAAAAATTCCCAAAAGTCGAGGGGGACTTCGTTTGTTTCCATTTTCATCTAGCCACCTCGTGCCGAGCCCTGGCAATAAGGAGTTGTGTCGCTAGTACGAAATTCAAGCAGATATATTGAAAAGAAGAGAAAAGTACTGATCTTTCACCAATCTCAACAGTGTGCTACTTAATTTCGCTGCAAAGAAACTTGCAGAGACGAAACACATAATGAAGAACAATTCCAATTTATGTAATGGTCATTTTAAAACCACTGAAAACTTTTGCAGTATTTTACGATTCTCGAGTCGTGCATGGTTCGATGTGATCGTGAGATATTCTTAGTGCATTTTAGCTCTATTGACACAAGGTAAATATAGGTTAAGTTGGCTCATCGTGCTCCCAAAAGAGCAAAGACTTCTTTTAACAAGGTGAATAAATGTAAAAATGAGAACCTCATATTACAGGAAAAAACGGACCATGTTTTTATGCTGTAAAATCAAAAAATCCATGCAATCTCACCAATACCATCTGAATTCTCCAAAAATGTGATGAAAGAGGAAAAAAGAGTGGCCGAGTAATTAAAGATAAGATTATGTGACCAAATCACCAAACTGATTTATAGATACCAAAAGTAAAAGATTCAGGTTATTGGAACACCAGAAAGAATTTTGACTGATCAACACAAACGAATACAATGCAGTGCATCCGCTACGACAAAAGGATCACAACAACATAACACTCGAAATGGAGACGGCGAAGGACTAGTTTCGATTGTGAAGATTGGTATCGCCTTGGTTTGAAATAATTACAAAAAACGAAAGACGTCTTTTGAGCTGCTGCAGAAATGAGCATACACCACAGATTCCGACTTATCGGAGCAATAGGGCTTATCTAGACACCTGGCTGCCCTCAAGAATAATCTAACCCAGAAAAAGCAACAGTCTAATACGATCAGGTTTGAATTGGCGAGAATTGCTTGATAGTATTTCTTACTATTCAGTCACAACATTAAGAGGGCATGCAATAATTTCCGAGCCTTTGCCTTCAGAAAACTAGCCAAGTAGCAATTTTCGCAGTATATAACGATCATGCAAGAGGTTCTTCTACATTATCTCATCCAGCCCTGGATCTGTGAGAAACTGAGTAACGTCTAGTGGCTGCACCATCTCCAAAACAAGTTCCTCGTTCCACTCCTGATGCGATAGAATAACAAAAATACCAGGAAACAATATGAAAAATAACAAAAGATTAGATTAAGATAAAAATCAAACTAGCAGGTTTCTCTTCGATAAATTTTAGAGAACTCTTCTACCTTATAGAGCAAAGAATGAATTTTGATGCGGATAGTGCCGGTGTGAGCTGACCTTTGAAATCGCAGTGAAAATGCAAAATTTCTTGTTCACTGTATTGCTGTGAACAAATTTTGGAATATTTGGAAAGCGGGGAGCAGCAGAAGTTAAAGTGGCGGAAATCGTAAAAACAAACTTTGAGACGCCGCCGGTCATCGAGAACATTTCAGGACGAGTGCCGGCTATACAAATAAAGATTATGGGACTTAAGCTAAAGGCAGGGCAGGTTTCGAAAATCCTTGAAGTTCATGAATGTTTGTTTGAGAATTTGTGAATAATGAGGACTGAAAGGTGAAGTGATCGGTTCCGTAAATCTATAGGGAACAAACGAGTAAATGAGAGTTCGAAGAATATGCGATCATGGGTGATCAGATAAGCTTCTAAAAACAAATTGTGGAGCTCAATTTCATTGCTGTGCGATCTGCTATACCGAAGAAAAAGGCATATGTTGACAGTCACCCATACAATCTGCTTAATTCTCCATGAAAACTCAAATGCGTGGACGTGCAGCGACCCATATAGAGAGAAGGCTACGACTAGTTAGGAACGCAAGGCTGCTGATCCGGATCACTTCGGACAACTGGCACAAAGGCGGAGAAAGAGGAAAAAAGCTGCGAACGCCATCTTGATTTGGATTTCCGGCTCGCTCGTCACGAGACTTCTTCCATATGACGGTTTGTGCTTAGGAGACGGGCTAGAGGAAGAATAGGAAAAGCGCAGGGAATAAACTAATATTTGTATGTTCTAAGTTCCAAAATTAGTTTGATGCTCTGTTATCTAAAAACCTGTAATATATAGAATGACCACGGGCTATGTACGTTACCAAATCTTTCAAATGAGGAAGTACAATGGATCTTCTCCGCTTTGAAAATCGACCGGGTCATTATACAGTTGTCGATTGCAATTCGTTCAGCCACACCGTCGACAGACAGCTTTCTCGCTCTTCATTCGACTTTATTTGTACAGCACACGATGACCAACGTTTGACAGCAGCTCAGGCTCGACTTCGCCAAATCCGCCAATGTAGCGTGAGAGTGAAATTCGGGCGAGTCTTCTGGACAGATTTGAGAAAATCTATATGGAAAAGGAAGTAATTGTTTACTGAAGCTCTAGACACACATGACGGTATTGGGAATATGGAAGACTAGTAGCTGGAAAATTCTTGCATTGTATCCTGGATGTTAAGCAATTCAAACCTCACTCTCGCGGAAAAAGATTGAGAAAGACCCTCCAACACTTTGGCTCAAACAACGAGTGGAACGAATGCGATGATGAATACAACTGATTGAAGATCTGGAGTTCATTTTAGTTTATGAGTGTTTGATAATCAGCTAACGAATTGTAAAAGAGGTATGTAAATGTTCGTTGTGGTGAATCTACTGCCACAAGAAAATATTTGCCCCCTAATCACTGTAGACTTTTAAAAAAGAAAGTTCAGCAGATATCTGCTTTCCATCGGGATGGAAATCGTTTCATATAGAAAGTTTGTCTATGAACTTGCAATGGCAAGAAGTACACACAAAATTGGTTTTAAAGAAAATAATGACAGGGGCCGCCCTAGATGGCAAATGTAACGAAACGGTTAGCGCATAAGTCGGAACTTTGCTGCGGACTTTCATGTTACATGCTTTCATGCGCCCTCACCATGTTGATCTTCTGCTTTGTGGCTAATTGTAAGTTTACTTTTCCCTTTCCTCCACTTCATCTACATACATAAATCTGAGTGTCGGTAAATTGTTAGTTGGTGTGTTCTTTATAGAAACTTTTGGGTGTGAACCGATCACCGCCAAACGTTGCACACATATGTTTTCGACTACGGTCCACCCCGTAGGCTACTTTCCCAGCAATTCCAATCTTTCTATTGAATTATCGATTTTGAAGAAAAAGGAGCTCTCATCAATCATTATCAAAGCGCTTTCAATTTTCGTGTAAACAATAGCGGTAGGACTCATTTTCATTTCACGACGAAGGTGGTGAGGTTAATCAATGCGATGCGTTCAGGAAGTATTTGCCCTGTGCTACAAGAATAACGAAGAAGGCCGAGATGCAGATAATTTGAAGCCTTTAGAACTGCGCACCAATTTTGCTCTTTACTGAGTCAATTAAACCCACGGTGCGGGAAAGCCAGGCAGCCCAGCTAGTTGATAATGAAAGTCTGATCCGGACATTGCTGACAGTGAAGCAGGTGACGAATGAATGGTGAGAATAGTTTATGTTACATACGTATTTTAACCTCAAACATAATTGTGAGAGCAAGAAGAAAAGACTATTTCGAAAAGACTAGAAATATCATTTTTAGTTTTTGGGGGAGAAAGGAGCAGTATCGTAAATTAGCAGAAGGGAATATTTCAGAAGCACATATATTGAGTCAAGTAGCGGGTAAATGGAAACATGAGAAAATATCATATTGTGATTATAGTCTCTTGCAGCAAATCAGCGATTGCAGGAAAAGAGGTCCAAAAAAAAGTTCCAGTCGCAAAATAATAAAAAGGGGTTCTCGGCTAGATTGACCCGTCTTGATTACGAATCTTGAAAAGAGCTATATTGAGCTCCAAATTTCAAAAACCGAGAAACTCCAAGTCTTTCATCAGACATATGTACACAGCTTGATAGAAAGCAAAGTTTTGCTGAAATTTTCAGGAACCAAACGCGAGTCTACAGAGTATGTTGAACTTTCATTATTGAGCATGAGCAACCCCGAATCAGACAAAATCTTGAGCAGTTATCAGGTATATTCAGGAAAAACACATAATAGAAGTAGGAAACTTAGACATGCAGCAAACGCGCATTACCTTATCACTGAAATAAACCAACAAAAAAGCAACACGAGGAGATTGTCGTATGGAGTTTTGAATATTCTTCAATCAGTCCCCTATAATAAGCATATGCGTAATGGGAGGAAAAACACATAATTGAAGTATGATACTTACAATTAGACGTGCAGCAACGTGTATTACGTTATTTGAACAAGCTTTATCGTGCGATTGACGAGTCTAAACTTGTGCTTTATCTTCTAGACATATTTCCTACTTATTATTAGAACCAGAGAAGAACAAGTTCAAGCTTGTTAGACGCGTGCAAAGTGTTTTCGAGTTCCTCGGTCTCAGAATAGATGGTACCTACGGTTTGTTTAGTCGATTGTCAACATATTTTAACAACATTTTTTCAGTCAAAATAACGGAAATGCTTGATGGCTTAGACTTCTGTAGCATAGAATTTCTATTGTTTTTAGCAAAAATGAAATAATGCAAGTTGCTGAAGAATAAAAACTTATCTCGATATACTCTCCCACATTGATTTGGTCATGTTAGTACATAGTTAGAGGATGACTGAACTTAAATCTGGATGTATATTCCTCTTAGTGAATATTCTCGGACCATAGGATTTTTCAGCGTACACACTAGTCTGCAATTATGTTAACAAACTTTCCGAAGATATAAATTACTTTACAAAATTTTGTGGCTCGTGATGGAATTCCATATGGCCCAGCAGCGAACAATCTAAATTAACTATGGTCGACTCACAGTGTAAGGACGGACCTGGTGCGTCGCTGATAAGTTGCAATGTTAGTGGAATCGTCAAAAACCGCGTCGCACGTCTTTGTGCAAGGCTTCGCCCTGCTTGCTTCGTGGTCGAAGAAAAAGTTTCCGATTTGCTCGTTTGTATAGATTTCCTGAATGACATTCACGAACAAAATATAAGTCCTTAAGACTCGTATATGGAAGAGAAAGGTGGGATGGCTCAGAGCATTTTTCTTTAAGCCAAAGGTTTCAGCCTTACTGCTATCTGCTTCACCAATTCTAATTCGTATGCTTATTGACTGTGTTATGGCTACTGCATCTGATGACAATAGGAGGGCAAAAAGTAGTGGTTTAGGACCCGAGAGATGAAAAAATTTCACTAAAAGAAAAGTCCTAACAGGTGGTAGAATAGGAGTTAGACAATTGCAAATCCTGCAGTGGGAGCTCAGCGATCGATTTGTGCATATCGATTTGTAAACATTTTTAGAGATCAAAGAACTCGTGCACCCGTAGAACATGAAAATCAGTCAGCTATCTCATCGTCAAAAATATTTTGCAGTCTTGCATCGCGAAAACTCACAGTAATGTGAACTAATTGCCTAAACAAATTCCGCAATAATTTGCGGAATGTCCACTGATCCACTGTTCGTGTCCGTAATGATCTTGTCATCTTTGTCGCTCTCTATCATTTTGAAGCAGTTGGAACAATTTCTATCATATTCTAAGCTAAAGCAATGGATTGAAATGAAAAGCAGCAGTGAAACACTTCAGATGTGATGACAAGTGAAAGACATTGAAGTATCTTGAAGATCCCTTAGCAAGCTAAGTTTATAATTCTAGGTGATACCATTCAACAATTGCGGGTAAGATCTACATTTTCTCAAATTAAGTTTCATGTGCTTCTTCTGGAATTCTTCCTCAAGTTAAACTTTGTGATAAGTTCCCCACCTTATAATCGTATTGACTTCTTGTGAATTGAAGGCCATTTTTATAAAAATCGCGATTTTCGTAATAGGCTTGCACCAAGAAGAAGTAAATGCACCATCTCCGTCACAATGCAATTCCAAAATGATGTCAAAGTTGTGCATTCACGTTCGAATGGAATCATCAAAAGAATTCGGGGTCTCAAAATTCAGTGAAGATTAGGAGTTACAATGCAATTTGGAACGACTTCTATTTCATTTATGGCGTTTCTAGAATCTGAGATCATTTATTGAGGATGGCAAGCATCGTAGAGTTTGTTATGACGACTTCTAAAGACTAGCTATCAGCTGTCACTTCTTGACACTCAGGAAGTTCCTTCAAATTAAGAACTTTTTTGGCTGACAGCTTTACGACATGCCAATATACTATGGGAATTACTATTTAGGTAATAAATTCCCGTCGATACTGAGCCTGAATCCTTGCTTCAGATAGCCCAGCCTCCTCATAAGAAATAGTCTATACCAAGCGAGGAATCGAACAGAAATTTCCATTAACGACGTCACCAGTAATTCTTGATTTGTATTGTTGAGAGGATTGCAGGCTTTGACATTTAATTGGGACGATGCTTTTGCAGCCTTGCAGCAGATAAGCACTTTGTGCTTCCTAATTTGCAGTTTTAATTTCTAAACAATTACGATACATCGTTTCTATTCATCGTTGACCTTTGAGGAATCGTAGTCGGTGCCTAGCTCTACTAGCTAAAGGCCTTCTATAGTACAACCGCGAAATTTTGGCCTTCACAGCAGCTGGTTTCCAAGAAAAATTGAAAGTTGTATAAAAAACCCGAATGAGAAGAGCCAGACGTGCCCGGCATCACTTTGGCAAAAGTAAGGAGGTTTTCGTTTCTTCTCCATTCAGCCAAGATAAGTGTACACATGAATGTCAGATACAAAGATTACATCCTCTAAGCTACTTGTAGGATGCAGTATTCGAAATGAATTATAATTGTATAGTGTTGTTATGCCAACCAGGTTTTGTGGTGGATCTTTATTCTTGACCTTACGTTTCGACAATTACCGTCTTCTTCGGAGGTCTCTAGTCCACCATGGAGTCAGTAGTCCGCACGAATGTGACGGACATCACTAACTGACATCACGGACTACTGAATTATAATTATTTTTCGATTTTTTGAGTCTTTGGTTCTCTTTTGGTTTTTGGCACCAAAATTCGCGTAGATCGAACTTGGTACAAATCTTTTAACTTTATCTTGTAGAACTTGCATTGCTCTCTTAGTACCTTAAAACCTTTCTAATGAAGAAGAAATATGTCATATTGGCTTTTAAGCTTTTTTGGATGATGTGTGCTCCAGCCTATCATTTGGGCATACATATTGCTATAAGCCTACGAAGTCCATCAAGCAGAAAGCGAATAAAAACTTGCATATAAAGCTTTATTAAAGTTGAATACCAGTGAAATCATTGTGAGAATAGATTGCATATACATAACCGTCATTCAGGGCAATGTTCGCGTATGGAATCTTGCCAAAAGTAAGAACACGAACACGAATACAATGGATGGATGCAAATATATTCAATGAAACCGGCTATCTTTGCAGCTGCGATCATGCCAACAACAACAGACACACTAAAGGTAGACAGAATTGCAGATAGAGATCTTGCAGGTCGAATCCATCGCGATATTCGAGAAGCATAAGGCATTTTAGATTCCAACTGAGATATCCTGGCTTGTGCCTTATCCTGAGCTGATGAGCTAGAGTAGTTGAGGAAAGTAGCATGAGGTACTGGAGAAAATTGCTGTAGCCTACAAGGCACTGAGATTGATGTGGAGATGGTGGCAATGGGCACCAAAATGGTGCGATACATGATTGTACCTGAGAGAAAACATTTAAAAATTTATTTCTAGTCCAGGAAGGTTGCTGGCCCACACATGCTGATCAGTGAAGACAAATTGGATTTCATAAAAGCGCATATGAAGTGAAGTTAGTTATAGTGCTTTAGCATATGTCACAGCACCAATTTTTTGAAGACTCTAATGAATTTTCAAAAACAAACAAACAAACTTTCAACATCCAGTTGAGTTTTGTTGGATGTATTCCCAGGACCCGTAGAAACCCCAGTTTCGTTCAAAAAAAAACCTATCTACCAAAAAAGTCCTACAAAAGAGATTTGCAAAAATATTAGAAAAGTACCCGCGAACTTTCTTTACAACCCTCATTGATTCTTTACTACCACTATACATGCCAGGGTGGCAAAAAAGCAGGGTATGATGATAGGAAGGAAAAAAATAAGTTCGCGAGTGAAGATGATATATATTTTTAGACGCTGATTCCAAATCTGCTTTTTACTTTTGCGGAACACATGCCCGGAGGAAGTTATGAGCGGTTGAAAGTTCTGATTTGTCAATTTTGATTTGTGAGTAAATCAAACACAAAGCTCAAAAAGACGCCTAAAAACTGGCACTCAATTTTCTATTAAGTATATTGATTACAAGAAGAGCACAGCCAGAGGAAATCTGCATAGTTGTTGTTGTAGAGCTTCTCGCTAATTTTAAGCGCTCAAACCTTGACATTTGGACATTCCAACGCTCATTTTTTTGGAGGGTCATCCCGCCTAAAAGAAAGCAGATTCGGAATAAGCACTCAAAGAAGCTGCTAGTGATGTATCAACTCGTTCCGAAAGTATTTCCGTCTTTTTTTTGAATGGCTGCCCCAATTCGCAAGAAAATAGATAGATAGAGGCTCTCGATATCATTCGATGCATCTTTTCAATCGCTTTGAAATAATTCTGTGATTATTGTTGCAACGAAAGAGCTCCTGAAAACCAGTAAAATCTGAAGCCCATGCTTTTTGTCATGGTCAAGTTTCGCTGTTTCTGAATTCCTATACTAAATCCTATACTAAATTCCAAAGAAGCCCAAAGAAGAAGAAGAAGTAACGAATGAATTGAGCAACTTTCCTGGTATAAAGCAATTTTCTTATTATTCGCAAAGCTCGTTCTAATTTCAGATAGCATTTTCAACAAAACAACCGAATTTTAGCAGATCTACCCCAGACACAAGCGCGTCAAACAGTTTATTTATTTATTTATTTTGTGCATTCATAGATGCTCCTGACGAACGTGGTTAGTGCAAAAAAAAGCAAAAACAGAACAACAAATAGCCAATCATAGACGTTAAAACCAGTTCAAAAGCAGGTCTGGTTTTAAAGTCAACAAAGCAAGTGAGTGTCTAAGGTGGTTTTGAAATATCAAATTTGAAATAATCCGGGCCTATCTGGGATATCTGAGACTTGATAGCATCGGATATTTACGAAATCTTAGAGCAAGCTGTGAAAAACCAAGTTTTTCATCCTTCAGGGTTTGCTCTATCCTCCGTACTCGAACTTCCCCAGAGATTCCTATACAAATTCGGAAAAATAACGAAATTTGACCATAGCAAAGGTATCGGTTCTAGATTTTGCTATGTTTTAGGAACTCGTTCATTGCACTGCAGCAATCACACAATCACTCAAAAAAAAAAGAACGAAAAATGTATCGTCTTACCAGAATGGTCTGTAAACCTCTATTCCGCGAGTTGCAGCAGCCATTCAACAAAAAAGCGAGAATACTTTCAGGACGACTCAATACATCTCGTTTTCAGTCACTAACTCAAGTTGGTATCTTCCTGTTCTAAGACAAAAACATGCCAGGAATTCCTTTTTGCATCTTAGGCAGAATATGGTCATGTTCACCTCTGTTCTAAAGTGCTTGATTAGGTAGTTCGAACGAAGATTCTCTTAACTGTCAAGCATCACTTAAATGATTTTGACAAATATCCGGGTGAGCCAAGAAATTCAGGTCTACTCTACAGCACTCGAAGATGGCGACTTTCAACGGTATTAGCAAGAAATGAAGCAGAAGAAGTCGTTACAGAGAGCGAGAAAGAGCAGCTGCCCTAGCTTAAGAAGTGTCAAGTACAATAGATTTCTGTGAGGATAATTTTCCGCTCCTAGCCTATCTAGCTGTTTAAACATGCACTAATTGAGCCACGTGTCATCAACGTGATCTTACATGATAGTTGCTGTAGAACAACATGTAATAACGAGTCATTTGAAAGCAGAGAGTACAAGGTTTCAAATGCACTAATGAACATAGGAACTATTAGGGGGTAGAGTACCACCGGCAGGACCACTGCGCCACAATAGGAGCAAAAGCTGTATGGAAATAGTACTTCATGTCTATGGAAGTCGAAACCGGTTACCAAAAATTGAGCTCGGTGTGCAGCAATTTCCGAAAGCTTTCATAATCATAAGAAAATGTAACCCTGCTATAAGAGCGCCATGATTACTGACTGACAAATGTGCATTAAGTCGCGCTTTAGAAGAAAAACTACATGCTTAGTTTTTAGTACTGTTGATTTAACTCATCTCTTTTGGAAGAAGAAATCAACTAATTAGACTAAAGCAACAGATAGATGGTTGGAGATGGGTTGGTTTTCCTCAGTGAAATCAAAATGTGAACTTTAAGCGGCTTGTAAGGAGGTGTGGCGATAAATCGATCAAAGAAAATTAGCGATGGAATTATTCATGAACTATTCCATTCCCTGTCTATGTGGGCCTTATTGCTAGAAGACTAATTTGATTTGGAAACCTTCCGTCAGAAAATTTCAAATACGTTGATTTAGCAGGCAGTAGAAATGACAAAAAAGGAATTTATTCCGTTTGACTGAGAGAAAACTTTGCTAACATTTCAAGGATCGATAAGGAGAAATGTGTACTGAGCTATAAATTCACTTGAAGTACTTGCACAAAAAATATGTATGTCAAGGATGTCAGAGACGTTTCGTGATATTTCTAATGGTCTTCTACCTGAGCACTCATGAAACGTGATCCAGAAGAAAGCAATGACTAAGCAATGTTCCAAATCAGCTTTTGGGATCAGTAACTTCATGATAATCTGATTGTGAGTGAATTTAATGAAGGGAATTTTCTCGATTTTTGTGATAGACTTACTTTCTTATAGGATGAGCTCAATAGATGCACAAACGATATGTGCACACGTATTTTTAATATTTCCTTTTATGATGACCATTATTTTTACCTACACAGGCCAAAGAAGTCGCGACCCATGCTTGATTTTCATCAAAACTTATTAAACTTTTCGCTTCACCTCTTCGTTGAAAACGTGCTCAAGTCATTGGAAAGGTACTTCAAATACTTTAAGGAATACATACGAAAAACTGGGAACTTTCCTTTATAAAGAAGCGAGAATTGCTCTTGAATTATGGGACTTAACTTCAAAGTGTTTCTCTCTACCGTTCTCAGCTATGCATATTAACAATGCTAAGATTATAAATAAGTGCTGAGTTCGGGCAGAACATTGATCACCAACTTGTTCACGTTAAATATTCTTCTCTGTTCGTTTGGCACAGAAATTTTGAACAACAATCACTATGCAGTTTATAATTAATCTTTCGGGCGGCAGCACTTTTCTACAGTGTTAATGATAGGTTTATCTTGAAATCATCTGAATATCCAAGCTTCCTAAAGCAGTCTTGGATTAAGTCGATAGCTGAGTCATGCCGACACCCTAACCAATGTATTTTTTGAAAATACTATGTGTGCAGTTATATATATTGACAAGCAATCTGATAAATAGTGACCTGCCAATAGGGGCTGTCTCAAAATAGAACAAAATCAAGTTGCAGCAGTTTGGCAAAGCTGTTGTAAAATTCTTTTTTCTTGGTTTCAAATATCACTGGTGTGTCTACTTTTTAGGACTTGGACATTACCGATTGGTGGATTGGCATACTATAAAATCGTAGCCTTTCGCCAATTTTGAATATGAGTTTTTTCTAGCCTACCTATCCCATAAACTATTCGGTGCTTACATATAGTAAGTACATAGCGCCGAGGTACTGACTTCAGGGCAGGCTACACACATTTCATACTAAAGCAAAAGAGGACTGCGAGAAAAGTCAACTTTGAATGCTAATTGTGTCATCTTACCTAAACTTGTGTGATTTGGGGTGGGGTTGAAATAAATTTCCGTTTCCGTATTCAAAAAAAAGTTTGCACTAAATAACTCAATATTTTCAAACCAACCAATTTGTAACTTACTAACAGATATATAGGTTACAAGGTTTTAGAGGTTTAAGCTATCCCAAAAGAGCGATTGTTCAATCCTAACTGATATATGGATTAGCAACGTGATTTTTCAGCATGCTGAACCTATGGAAGAATTTTTCTCACATTGGTTTCTGGTGATGACGCTAATGGCAGCCAAGGTTGAGTTTGGTCAAGATTGAAAATTTTTTGTCTCTCACTTTTGTATCATTAATTCTAAAAACTAAAAAATATTTAAGACTGCCATAATGTGATGGAGCGACAATAAGGCTTCGTAAACTGTTCAAGATTGAAAAAGTCATCAAAATAGCCGCAATTATAAAGAAATTTCGGTAATTATACTGCCCTAAAGTTTTGAGTTCAGCGAGGACTACACTAAAAAGATGAGAATTTCAGCCAGCGTTAGAACAATGCAAAGTATAGATGTTTTCACAAATTCAATGGAAAGAAAGCGAAAGAGATCAAGATAAAGAGTAAGAAAAGGTACTTCCATTCTATGAGAAAAAGTCTCGAGATTTTTTGGGGTCACAGGAAGTGAAGCCCTTATTTGTCAATGAGAGAAAGATATACCTCGTGAATACAAAAATCAGTCACCTGTAGAAGTTTTTGAAAAATGCTGTGTTCATCTACAGAATTTCAATGTTCCAGATTTTGCAATAAAATAACATAGAATTGAAAATCATACGGTCTCCCAATAAAATCACATTCGGTCACGCCCATTCTTTAGAAAAATGCGGCCGCTAGTGTTAGTCAGCAAATTTATGACATTACTTTGGTATGACAGGCAGACTGCAATGCAAAAATACAAGCCATTTGAATGTCCACTAAAGAAATGATTGTGCTGATAAGAGGAATCGGTCTCAATAAAACCTCACCAGCTAAGATAAGGATTTTAAGTGCATAAGGAGATGTTTGAGCGAAAAATCAGGTGATGCGAACTAAACGCCACACTTCAAAAACTCACATTACGCAAACCCAACATAAAAACAACATGACTGTAATTGCACAAACCTATCCCTTTATTAAAAGATTTTTTCTCAAACGATATGTAAGAATAAAGGGGAAATTTTTTGAATGTTGAGCTGTAACTGATACTTACTTGCTAGGTTTCCGAAGTCGCTGATTGTCCATTGTTGTTAATTTTCTAAACATCCCAACAGTCATAGTTCTTTGACAAGTCCATGCTATACCCTGAAAAGTGAACTGTAGATGACGGTTCTTGCCAAGGACTTTCCTGTACTGACTTGAGATATTTCCAAAATTAACGTTTACCCTATAAAAGTTCATATGAAAAGGCAAATGCAAACAATGCACATGTCCTATTTAGGCAACGAGCACAAAAAAGAGATAGCAAAATGCTGTTGTTTCGATGCGTATGTATCACAGATGATTCGCTTACGACGATGCACTTTACTGCCCTATATGGTTCCGAGCACGTTTGAAAGCTCTTTTACCAGTCATATAATCATGCAAGCAGCTTGTTTTCGTTTGGTTATAATTTTTCTGAGTTACAAGGACTGTGATTTCAATACTCCTTAATGATTCAAAACAATTTCTCTTAAGACTTGCGAGCGAGTAAACCCTAGAAAATCCCATATTTTTGGGAGTTTTTGATGACATTGCTACTGGAGAATAACCTGCACAATTTGCTCTGCATCATTGGCACCAGTGCCCGGTTGGCATAGTTGTTCTAACGATGAAAATGCAGATAAAGATAATATGCGTTGGGTTTAATTCTCAATTTGATGCCATTTCTCTTTAATAATGTCTTTTAGAAAATTCAACCCGACATTGCTTCGAAGTTAATGCGTCACATATCGCCGCTGCCACAGAGTCACAAAATTTGGATCCTGCTGCCCTAACCTGGAACGATTACCTTGTATCGAAGAGCATTTATGACTCTTACACTACATTATCAGTTGTGCTCCTGTCTGTTACAAGGCAAATCTCAATGAGACTTTGACTGCCTCATTCAAGACAGAATTAGGTTGACGGATAATTTGTGTTACACTTTTATGTTTATTTCTCAAAATTCTAAAAAACTTTCAAAAATTCTCATGTTCAAGGACTGTTGACGGCGTGCAAAGGTCTATCGATAAGGTTTAGTAATAATAGGTCTATGTCTGAATAATACTAATATGGTCTTCTAATATAATGAATTCCAGACTAATCTTACTTGTTTATCTGCTTCTTTCTTCTACTTTCACGCGATAAACGGAGATTTTTGAGACAGTTCGTGAATGTTATGACCTTGTTTGGGCTGCTAAAAAAGCTCCAAAAGATGATTAAATTTCTTTTTGTAAGACTGGCTATGGGTTAGGCAAAAATGCCTATTTTGGCTGAAAACAAGTAGCTTTCATAAGAGCATTTTCCGCTTACTGTTACTCCTGTTTGAGTTTAGGGCAGATTTCATGCCTATAAATTCAACATTTATGTACACAGTGTCTCATTGCTTTCAATGTAGTAAAGCTGTTGAACTTTTGATTGTTTTCGTGATCCCAGCGGTAAAATACAGTACATAAACTTCCAGCTGAAAAAATTCCAAACGCATAAAAGCGGTGTTTTTGATCACTCTCACATAGTTTACTCAGAATGTCCCTGCTTTCATCGAAGCTACTCGTTTTTGTAGCGCTTTTGATAGTAAGCGTTTTCGTCCTTATTTCGGAGTAATTTATTAAGATTTGGCATAGATCGTTCCAGCGACTAATGCCGAAGCGAACAAGAAATGCAATGCACGTTGGAAGGCATATGGTTTTGACGAGAGCCTAAATGATGTGAGAAGAAATAAAGTGCAAGAAGTGATACGGCAGAAACAAGGAGTTGTAGTAAGTCATTACACAAGTCTCATTCGGTATGCTAGTATCCAAACCACTTGAAGATAACCTAATAAAACGGGGAGCTCTAATTGAGAGTTTACAGCGTCACAATAGTAACTAAACCCTACCGATCGAAACAGTGTTTATATGGAAAAACTTGCACTTAAAGCTTTCGCCTCAAGAATGAACCGAACTTTGCTTTCCCTCAACGGTAAACTACGGGCGTAAAGCGTTGCGCAATCCCTGCGCTTCGTGTTTGCGAATTTCTATCAAACTTTGCTTCGGATTTTTTTAATGGATAAGAAAAGTTTCAAATTTGGCTTTCTCATTTGTTTGGGAGCCCTTGGAATTGGCGTGATGCTCAGAAAGCGCAAGAGCCCTGGAAACCTGGAAATTCTTGGGAGACTGCCTTCAAGCGTAGTAGGATACTTCATTGACGAGGGTAATGTCTCGGCATCGTTGCGCACTTTACAGTCAACATCAAGGTTTGCTTGACTTGCTTCTTTGTCGTAATCATAAGTACATAACTAAACTTTGATTTAACTGGTTAGGCGGCTGGAAGGCGGGGCTTTGCGACCTGATTAAGGCCGCTCGCGCCCGCGACGCAATCTGCGTCTCGTGCGTATGTTCTCTGATTACCTAGCTTTGATTAGGTCACGACCCGCCTCATAGCCGCCAAGCAGTTGAATCATAGGGTATCTGCACCATAGCCATGGGAGAGCAAGTCACTGGATGGGCAAAGTGATCTCAACTATGTAAATCGAATGCCCAAGGGTTTACTGATTTGGGCACTGAGAACACACACCATCATTTCCTTTGGCGTTTCCTTTATGTTGATCACTTGCACATTTCGAGGATTCATCGCTGCTCACTCGTTGAAAACGTGCAACTTACTGTAAAGCTGGGACACTTTTTTCCTTTTGTAAATTCTTTCAGAGTGAATCGACCTTTCATTTGTTAATCTACTTCACTTGATGATCCTATCTACTGAGCGTACTGCTGTGTGGTTTACTGTTTTGGTGAGAAAGATCGCAAGATAATAGCCAGAGTTATGGCGTTTTACGGAATAGCCGAGTCTTTGAAGCCACATCTTATGTTCCGTTGAAAGAAGCGACGGAAACTCACCCTGTTTCGAATTTTTCTGATATCTTAGCACATAAGGTACTTACGTGAACCTGTGCGACTTTTTATGTCTTTTACTAACAATGTATATTTAGAAATATGCTTGTGAGCACGAGCAAATCGCCGCCAAAATTCGTGACGAGGTTCTAGAAGATGATCCCACATTCACTTATGGCATAGATCTAGTGTTTGCAGCAAAAGAGAAGTTCAAAATCTCCGAAGAAGTTACTTTCTTTCCTGAGTGAGTTTTACTTAGTGTCTTCTGAAGAAATCTTCGATGTTCCAGGGGAATGCTCGAAGATAAACTGCAGGAGATAGACATTGTTGCCAGTAGCTTCGGATGCGCTCGTAGCGACGGAACAGAGCAGCCACCAGTGCTCATCAAACCAAGCCCTAAACCGAGCCCTAAACCAAACCCACCAAAAAAGAAGCCTAAGAACAAGAAGAAAAAACACAAAAAGAAGAAGAAGGCTGTCAAAAAGTCAAGACATAAGAGGTCAGCAGCCAAAATGCCTGCGAAAACCGTGAAAGTAAAGAGCACAAAGAAAAAAGGAAAGAACAAGCCTAATGGCAAGAAAGTCAAGAAAGGAAAAAATTCTGGGAAGAGAAAAAATAATAAAAGGGTACCACAACCAAGCGTGAAACCACCAGCTTTTAACATGAAACCGATACCTCCTCTCAAGGCAGTCTATTTTGTGTGTGTATATAAATTGAATAACGCCCGGGCAGAATAAAAGATTAGTGTTGATTTCCTTTGTCAGATCTACCCTTTACTTCGAAAATTTGTAACTCGAATAAATTGGACTGAGATTATCAGTTTACTAACATAAGGCAATATTAATTATATTGTACATTTGCAGTTTAAATGTGGTATACAATATGTTGATAAAGCGAGTCACTCTCACACATTAATAGTTTATTTCACCTTCGTTTTCTGTCTAACCATTTTCTTTCTTTCCTTCCGGTATAAAGCATGCAATAAGAAGTTTGTGGTCATTTAAAGACTCTCTCAAAACAAACAAATGCTCTAGCAGCTTGCGCAGTATATAAGCGGAAGCAATGCTAGCGTTGTAAATTTATTGGAAATTAGTTACGACCAGGACAATTATCGTGAGGTGATCAAATTACCAAAAGGCAGCATCTTGCTATTTTGGAAATAACTTTGTTTGCATGTAAGGTTTAATAAGAAATTTTTTTGTTCGAATCGAATAAAGCACCGCAAATTTCCACACTTCAGTAGCCGCTTTCTGTAGTTGTACTCCTTCTGCAAACTGTGAAGGTCCAGACCTTTTGATTCAACGGAATTGGCGTTTGAAAGACGAACGCTCGCACTCCGACGCAGTCTGCCTTTCTCTCATTTTTTTCACGAACGTGCTCTCTGATGATTCCCTAGCTTTGATAAGGCCTCGAAGCCCCATCTCCCAGCCGCCAATCCCATTGAATCGAATTTACACGCACGACGGCATTATCACTATTTTGATTACGTGAGTAGAGTGAAAAAGAATACGAAAACGAGCACAATATAGGAAAGAGACCGTTAGACTTCTTGACCTCGGCTAACGCGCAAAGACAAGAAGAAATGCAACCACAAAATGATTGCTGAAATGAGAATGACTGTACTACTGCGTCCATTGTACTTTATGAGACCTGTCATAAGCAGATGCTCTACTATTTGCACAGTAGTATAACTAGCTAGTATCGATCATGAGTACAATATTCATCCTTGAAATTATCTGCCTTTATCGATTTTGTCATTTTTCCAATCTCCGAGCCGGGTGCACAAGGGAGTGGGGGGTGAAGCATGTTGGTAACGAAAATAAGATTATTCTGGGAAAACTCCGACAGTCGAAGCGATACCTCCGGCGGGCATATGGCGCGAGTCTGCCACTTTGCGATCCGGAGCTCTGCCATTTCACGCATTTTTGTGCTCCGGGGCTCTCCCAAAAGTGGCCCACCTCCGGAGCAGAGATTTGCGCGTCGCGGAGAGGGGTCCCATTCATTCACCGTGACGTCACGGTGACGTCACAAACAGGACGAATGGGACCCCTCTCCGCGGCGCGCAAATCTCTGCTCCGAACGTGCGCCACTTTTGGGAGAGCTCCGGAGCACAAAAATGCGTGAAATGGCAGGGCTCCGGAGCTCGAAGTGGCAATCCTCCGCTGGGAAAAGCCCGCGACCCTGCCACTTCTGCTCCGGAGGTATCCCATCGACTGTCTGAGAACTTCAAATGATTCATCGGAACTTCCGCAGTACAAGTGGAATTTGCAGCGGTTTCGCGGCACTTCGTTCCTAATGCGAGGACTCCGGGGGAAACTAACATCAGAGCAGTTGAAAGCATTTCCTCGGCACTTTCTGTGCGTGCTTCGATGCTGTAAAACCGTGAAGGTTCACATGTAAATATGAGTCCATTCTCCCTACAGTTGTGAACCTTGCGCTGGATCCGTTTTGACACACTCAGATAATATGTTGAAAAGGAAATTGAAGGCTATGTAAAGTTCACCCAATTTGATCGGAAACATGCGGCTGTCCAATATGATATTTTCTATTGCTAATTACTTTGTAAATTTTGATTCTAGCACATTCTTTTAACAAATGCTGAACAGAAGAAATCATGCAGTGAAGAGGAGAGTGACAGAAAGTACAATTTGTGTTCTTTTGCGTAAGAGTACACAGCCGCAGTGCAAACGTTGTGTGCGGACCTCTAATCGACGCGGCTGATGTGAATGCCCAAGCCATACGCGCGCAAACGTAGCGCGCTGCTCTAATGTGGCGATTGCGCAGATGAAAAAGGTAGTACGCAAACTCAGGCTGTAAGTCAACTCTTGAGCTGCACTCGATTCATTTCATGTACAGTAACCGCCAAAAAGTTGCGGACAAGTTGCCCTCCTTTATTCAGCGTTCATTTTCGAATGGAAAACCAGAATGAAAATGATTCGATTGCATGAGGTGATAGAGCTCTTCAAGAGCTACAACATACGCATTGTACTTTCTGGAAAACTTGTATTCTAATTTTAAAATTTTTTTTCTAAAAAAAGTCCGAAAATGGCCGCGTCACAATGTCGCGGACAATACTTCTTCGAACGCGAATATTTCCTTTTCGGTTTTTTTGGAGCAAAACAGAGGTTTTCTGAACAGGTAAGCATACTAAATCATAAAGCTCATCGAGGACAACAATCAGTAGTGGTTACTTCCAAAGAAAACGCAAGTTTGAATTCGTTTTGCTTTTTTAAAAAAATAACTTCTAATTTTCTCTTTTTGAAGCAATTTTCTCTACATGGGAACCTATTCAAGGAATTCCAACAAAACTGTTCAGATAAAGTAGATGCTCTTTACCATTATCCATGCATCGGACGTGTGCTGGTGAGTTCCTTTGCTGAAAATGGCTCTTGACAATGCGCGCACATGACCCCGTCTGCACCTCACCACTGACTTGCACCGCTTTGCAGGTCTGCAGCTCAGCCGTCAGGCAATCTACGGGCCTGTACTCAAGCTCATTCGAAAGGGCGTGACTTTTTCAACACGACAGTATGCAAACAAGTTCAGTTTGAGCAATCTCAGAGATTTGACGGATGAGGTGAAAAAGTGCAGCCTTAGAGGTGATTGGAGTGAAAGCTTTTATGAACAGAACGGTCTTAGCGCTTCGAAATGGATCTATTACAAGTAGATTGACAGTTTTGAACTTCTAGGATGAAATTGGTACGAAAGGAGCTCTCATCAACTTTAGCTCACCTCATCCGTCAAATCTCTGAGATTGCTCAAGCTAAAATTATTTGCATACCATCATGTCGCGGAAGTCACGCCCTTTTGAATGAGCCTATGCACGGGCTCGTAGATTGCCTGAAGGCTGAGCTACAAGCCTGCAAAGCGGTGCAAGTCAGGGTGAGGTGCAGACGGGGTCATGTGCGCGCATTGTCAAGAGCCATTTTCAGCAAAGGAACTCACAAGCACGCGTCCGATGCATGGATAATGGTAAAGAGCATCAACTCTATCCGAACAGCTTTGCTGAGGTGCCTTAAATAGGTTCTCATGTAAAAAAATTTGCTTTGAAAGAAAATAGAACTTATTTTTTTAAAAAGCAAAACAAATTTCAAACTTGCGTTTTTTGAAAGTAACCACTACCTGATTGTTGTCCTTGACAAGCTCCATGGTTCAATATGCCTACCTATTCGAAAAACTTCTGTTTTGCTCCAAAAAAAGCCCCAAAAGAAAAGTTTCGCGTTCGAAGAATCATTGTCCGCGACATTGTGACGCGGCCATTTTCGAACTTTTTCTAGAAAAATATTTTAAAATTTTTAGAATGCAAGTTTTCCAGAAAGTGCATTATGTACCTATGTTGTAGCTCTTGAAGAGCTCTATCACCTCATGCAATCCAATCATTTTCTCATCCTGGTTTTTTGTTCGAAAATGATCGCTGTATAAAGGAGGGCAACTTGTCCGCAACTTTTTGGCGGTCCCTGTACATGTGTCACTGCACACACAGTCTATCGGTTCCCATCCTGGATTCTTGGAAGAGACAACTCTCCAGACAAGTCTTTTTAACGTGTACTCAACATTTTCATTTGTTTTTAGGTGCTAATCACCTCAAAATGATGTAAGCGATCTGTGATTGCTCAGACAGTCGACGGCATACCTCCGGAGCAGAAATGGCAGAGCCGCGGGGTTTCCCCAGCGGGGGGTTGCCACTCGTGCTCCGGAGACCTCCCATTTATGCTCCGGAGACCTCCCATTTATGCTCCGGAGACCTCCCATTTATGCTCCGGAGTCCTCCCATTTTGTGTTCCGGAGCCCTGCCATTTTGTGCTCCGGAGGTGTCCCAAATCTGGCGTACCTCCGGAGCGCAAATCTCTGCTCCGGGGCTTTCCCAAATCTGGCGTACCTCCGGAGCGCAAATCTCTGCTCCGGGGCTCTCCCAAATCTGGCGTACCTCCGGAGCAGAAATTTGCGCGTTCCGGAGAATGGTCCCACTCGCCTGCTTATGACGTCACCGTGACCTACAAAAAGGGACCGCCCCCTCGCCCCGCTCTAATGGTCAAGTCCTTCGCGGCTCTGCCAGATTTCGACTGTCCTCCGGAGCTACGGCACCGACTGTCTGAGTGCAAATTCAGGATGATGTCGCCAAAGATGGACGGTGTGTGCAATGCACATATGATCACATTGAATGACTCGACTGTATATTCATACCGTGCACAGCTTGACTTCTGCTCATATGACAGAAGCACATGTACTGTGATTGTGGTTTTACGAACCTCCAGTCTAGACATACTGTCTCATTGCTTAGCACTTATATAGAAATTCATTTTTAGGAATCTGTTAACTTTCGTCTGGTTTTGTAGTCACTTCAATTCCAGCAATAACACACAGTACATGCCCTCAGCTGAAAAAATGTTAAGCTCATATAAGCGCTGTCCTTGATCACTCTTACAATGTCCACGTAGTGCCAATGGTCCTTGCTTCATCAAAGCTACTCACTTCTCTAACGCTTCTAACGCTTTTGATTGTAAGTATTTTTGTCCTTATTTCGGGAATGTTTCCTCTTAGGCCCGTATGCACGTACATCCCCGCGGGGAGGGGAGGGGATCTGAGAGGGGAAGCGTCATATCTCGCTAGTCTATGTATCTTTCTTCTTCTTTCTCTGTCTTGGTTTTGAAGGTTCTCATACATTGATACTTGCGCATAACGGATGCCAGGTTACTGCCATACAAGATTAGTTATTCACTTATTCGTCTGATCCCCTGGGGATCCCCAGGGGATCACCTCACAATTTCAAAGTTATTTATCTTTCTGAAAACTCGATGAAAATGTTCTAAAATTGTATTGTGGATATACTACAGCACTGCTAAACATATTTATGGTAGAAATGAGTGAAATCTCAGGATATCGAAATCTTCGGTAATCCCTGGCTCAAAAGCTAGGGATCATCGAAAAATTCACAATCTTCAGATTCCAATTTTTCTATCGAAAACATGCTTAGCAGTGCCGTAGCATATCCTCAGTACAATTTTGCGGCGTTTCCATTGATTTCTCAGGAAGATAAATGACTTTGAAAATGAGAGCTGATCCCCTGGGGATCCCCTGGGGATCCCCAGGGGATCACACAAAATAGTACAAATCTAATCAGTTATGCCAGTAACCTGGCATCAATTATGCGCAGGTAGTAGAGTATGGGAACCTTTATAAGCAAGATAGAAAAGGAAGAAGAAAGATACGTAAAGTAGCGAGATATGGCGCATCCCCTCTCAGATCCCCTCCCCTCCCCAGCGGGGATGTACGTGCATACGGGCCTTAGGCTCAGGTCAACGCAGCTGCCGAATACAATTACACTGAATGCAATGCGACCTGGAGGGCGTATGCGTATGATAAGAGCACAAATGATGCGAGAAGAAAAGAAGTGCAAGAAACGCTACTGAAACTCCAGGGAGATAAAGTAAGTCAAGCACTGTTACTCTTCGACTGTTTAGCCACCACCGAGATTGATAAATTATTTATTTAGGCTAACGTTTCGGCAATAATTCATGGCTAAACAGTCGAAGAGTAACAGTATTCATCATGCCGAGATTTATAGAAAGTCGAACTTTCCGATTAAGTCAAGCACGTTTCTTACTACTGCAGCATCCAACTGAAGTAGCTTTTGATGCATGCCTCAGCAAAAGGGAAAGCCATGGAGTCACTCAATCAAACTAATAACTATATTTTAAATTGGGACGGTTCCGCCAAGACTGAGACGCAGAATCGCTGAGGTACTCCGAGACTGTAACTATGGGGGGCATGCATACTCTCCGCAGATAAATCTATAGGCTGCTGCATGACGAAGGCGCAATATCCTTGGGCGCGAACGCGGCTTTTCTGGCCGCAGAGCGTATGAGGCGCAGGATTTACAGTCTGCCCCAATCCCAGCTAGGCCAAAATTGGCATGGCGGGAGTCCGCGTCGCTAGGGTTTCGCGGTCACACCCACGGCCTGCTTCTCTGCTCTCTCTTCATTCCTTTTGCTCTCTCTTACAGCGTACATATGCAGCGCAGACCGCTAGCGCTGCGAGCGCGCAAATTCACGCCGACGGTTCGGCCTGATCCTGATTGGAGCAAACTGTACAACGGTGAAGATACGCGCGCGCCGCATTCGCGCCCGCTCAGCTGTTCCTGCTTCTGCGCCTTCGTCATGCAGTAGCCTTTACAGATAAAGAGAAAGGCTACGTTTTCAAACTTCCCACCGTTTTTCTTGTGTAGGTCGAACGTTATGGCCTTGTACTTGCACGAGGCATGTCCAATGGGTTCACTTTCGCACGGTACGGAAGTATCAAAAGTGTGCGGACGAGGCACCAACGTCGTCCGCACACTGCTTTTAAGCGAAAACTATTGCATTCAGAGCTTGATTTCTGCTCCAAAAATGGATCGAAACTTGCCTCGATCGGCATTTCGCCACTCACCTATACAAGCATGTTGCTTGCCCAAAAAGTTGCGCAGATCATTGTTTTAGAAACTTCATCAGCCGTCAAAGAGTTCGCTTTGGCTTTGTCTTAAGGGTATAAGAAAGCTTCTCAGATCCACTTGTTCTGGGTTATGTTTGAGGCTCGTAAAATACAGTAAATCGGATAGTGTGGACTTGTTAGGGCATTACTTCCAAACTATGTAATGTAGAGGATACTTTGACGAAGCTGTCGCTTCGGCATCGTCGCGCTCTTCAGAGTGTGTAAAAGAGCCGCTATAAAGGTTTCGTTGCTCTAAAAGAGGTGTGCAAAACGTAAAGTCGGATAGTGTGGACTTGTTAGGGCATTACTTCCAAACTATGTAATGTCGAGGATACTTTGACGAAGCTGTCGCTTCGGCATCGTCGCGCTCTTCAGAGTGTGTAAAAGAGCCGCTAAAAAGGTTTCGTTGCTCTAAAAGAGGTGTGCAAAACGTCCAGCTATACTTATCCATCCAAATGTAACTTTTGATTCAACTGGGTTGGCTCCGGGAAGGCGGGGCTTTGTGGCTTAATTAAGGCCGCCCGCGCCCGCGACGCACCTGCGTCTCTCTCGCGCGAGTGGTCTCTGATCATTACCTAGCTTTAAAGTGACAGGCCATACTATTCCTGTGATTCCTGCAACTCCTGCGATTCCTATGATTGGTGCGGGTCTTGTAACTATGTTTATTGCGAAAAAACAGCGCATACTGAAATTCGCGAAGCGCTCCGTAGTGAGGCACATCGAAAGTCAAGGAATCACAAGAACTGCAGGATTTATAGGAGTCGCAAGAATTCTGAAATAGTATGGCCGGTCCTAAAAGTCACGAAGCGCCCCGCCTTCTAAAGCCAAACCAATTGAATCAAATCTAGATTATCAAACCAAGAGTAGATAATAGAGTGATCCAAACCCTGCACATCATACGCGCAAAGAGCCTCTAATTTTACAACAGCCCTGTTTTATTCACATAGGTAATTTGCGTTAATGTTCAAAGGACTGTCAGGTTTTATTTAATAACTAGCTGGCTTACCCGGCTCCGCCCGGCTCTGTCAGAAACGATAAAGGTTCCATTTCTATCCCTGTACAACCTTTCCCTGTGCCCACTTCTACATGCAATTCCCAGTAATCAGATGCTCACCTACCTCCCTCACCAACCCTCAGCCCCGTATGTCAAACTTTGCAAAAAATTAATAAAATCGATAAAAGTAAGGGTAATTCTAAAAACTGATGATGGCGCTATTCGGTATCCGAGCCCCAATATGTTTTTGTGATGGATCTTGCTCAAACTCGGTATAAAGGGGTTATTCGAGCGCTGATGACGAATATCGTAGTCATTTCGCGCGATAGCGCCATTTTCTGGGTTTACGGTGGGTACATGTAAGAAGCTAAAATCATGGATTTCGCTGAAACTTTGCTTATGGAGGCTAATTGACATGCTGATTACGGATATCATACTCTTTCGCCATTTTGGGGCGTTTTCACTGAGTTATGGTAGGTATACTGCAGAGGAGCAAAATCTCGCTGAAACTCGGTCTAGAGAGGTTCGCCCTTCTGACCACTTTCAAACACTGTCCTTGTGTTTCGAGACCCTTTCGCAGAGTTACAGGTAGGTACATGGCAGCGGCTGCCTGAAACATTGGCAGAGAAATCTAAAGTGCTGTTTCAAGAATATCGTGCTTAATCCCCACGACAAAGGCAATTCGTGTGGTATAGAAGGTTTTCCACGACCGTAATGCTTTCCTTATAGGACCACTGCCGCGCGCGATACACCCTTCGGCGGTTTTTGCCTAAGCAAAGAAGGGGTGGGGGGTGGGGAGGGGGAGACTTGCCGCGTGCGTTACGCGTTGAGACAGGTTATCAGGATGGCGCTGGAGACCGCCATGCAAAACAATCGTTTTCCCATTTCGTGAATATCTGGAATTTAAAGGCAGCGTCCAGGCAGATCCGAGCTCAACGCTCAACGACCACGCCCACTTCCCTCGGACGGCCAACCCCTTATGAACGAAATCTCCTCAGCTTTGAGGTGTTTTCACATGACCAACAAATCGAACTTACAGCGTTTACCTGTTAATACTTGGTTTCGACAAGGATAACATCAGAAGCACTCGTCCGGGTTTTCCCAAAATAGCCCCAAAAGGTGATTTTCTGAGAAATTTACGCTTTTTGAGTTCCATATTCGGAATCACCGCCATGGAAAGGCCTGGATAACACAAAAATATAGAAGTCGAGAATCTGCCTGGACGCTGCCTTTAAATTGGCCCGAAAGCGAAATGTGTCCATTCAAACCCTGCAACTCACGTACCTTCACAATAATGCGTTATGACAGCGAGCAAACATCATATTCATAAGCAGCATGCTTGTAAACCGTTCCAGTTAAGGTTTTGAGCAAATCTGGAACTTCGAAACATCCACTGTACACCCACTGTGACCCAAGAAAATGGTGCTATCCTGCGAAATCAGCATGATATTCATGTTCAGCGCGCCAAATACTCAAGTTTAGCAAATCTATATTTTCGTATATCCATACCGCATAACTACCATAACTCTATGAAAAGGTCCCAATATGCAGAAAGAGTGTGATAATCGTAACCAGCATGCTCGATTACCCCCCTGTGCCCAAACCCAGCCCCGTAGGTGATGCAAACAAATCGATAAAAATCGATAAAATCGATGTCGATCGATGACGAAAAGTGATCTACGACGCCCGCCTCGCCCCGAAGTGTATGTGTGCCAAGTTTGGTACGGATCGGTTCGGAAATGAAATTTTCTATTCGGAACTTAAGTACACACAGACATACAGACAGACATACAGACATACGGACAGACCAACGACATTCAGCTTCATATATAAGAATATCTGGTCTCTTTAGACACTTTGAAGAACTCATTTTCTTCTGTTTGGTTTTTTAAGGTTTCAAGCACATTTACTTTGAAGTTCCTTTTCAAGTTCATGAATCATTCTTACTCTCTGAGCAGTCTGGCGTGGTTCGGTGTTCTGCTAAGGCTATCAATCGAACTAGGCGGACTTGTGTTGCCTTGCCGTTGAATAGGATCAGACTCAATATTTACAAACAAATCGGTATTCATTCTCAATGTAAGACTGACAGCGACAGCACGAAAACTCAGCCTACGATATATCTCAAAAATCTTATAGTATCTACTATTTGTGCGATATTTTACATAGAATGTAATATGGAAGTTTCAGTACTACCTTTGTGAGTACGAAGAAAAAGCTGCACAAATTCGCGACAAGGTTCTAGAAAAGAATTCTAATCCCAAGTTCTCAGACTACAAATCCGTGATTGAAAGCCAACCAATGAAGCTATTAGCTATTTTCTTTCCCGAGTGAGTTTACGTAATTCTAATAATCCGCTTGGATGTTGTTATGTTTGCAGAGAACAACTCGAGGAAAAACTGCGGTTTATAAATCGTGACGCTAGCAGCTTCGGATGCGCCCGTAGCGACGGGACAGTCAAGCCACCAGAGCCCATTAAACCCGTCAAACCAAGCAAACCGAGCCCTAAACCAAGCCCACCAAAAAAGAAGCCTAAGAATAAGAAGAAACACAAAAAGAAGAAGAAGAAGGCTGTCAAAAAGTCAAGACGTAAGAGGTCAGCAGCCAAAATGCCTGCGAAGAAAGTGAAAGGCAAGACGAAAAAGGCGAAACCCAACAAGAAGTTCAAGGGAAAACCAAAGCCAAAGAAGAAGAAGAAGAAGAAGAAGAAGACGACGACGAAGCCAAGCAAACCAGCTCCCCCACCCCCATTACCTCCCCCTCCAGTACCTCCTCCCACGACACCGCCACCAATCAAACTAGTTTATGTATGTGTTTACTTTTGAAATACGCATGAGCAAAACAGAAAATTAGTGTAGCTTTCCCTAGAAATTTGCTAATCATTCTAATTGATTCAAATAAATTCGTTTCGAAATGCAACTTTGAAGCTCTTTAACAATTCAAACGACTGTTGTTCAGCTAAGGTTTTTCCATGAAAAGATAGCTTCACGACTCTCTCACCTATTGAATGCTTAAAAGTTTGTGTCATCAATAAATGTCAATAATGCACTTGTATGGCTAACCTATGAAAAACTACTACTTTGGTTTTCTAAATTTCGTTCCTAGTCTATGGTAAGTACACAGACGAGTAATTTGATTGTTAGTACATATACAACCTTTGGCTACAAGACGATTGGCTCTTTGTGGATTTCTGCAGCCAAAATGTGAAAATTTCCAGGCATTTCCGCATGAAGTCAGCGCTTGGGCAATCCAGATCTCTTGAGTTTTACTATCTATGGCCATGCAAATGTTCCACAAGATAATCTGTGCTTAGATACCAAATATACATCTTACAATTAGCTTCGATTCGTTTTTTGAAAGCATAAATCTTCGAAAATTACTGGAAAAATTGATTATTTTTCTTTCCTGAACCACGTTGTGATAATTTCGTGGTAGATGTTTCGAATATGTTTGGACACAGAACTTCTGCACAGAAACGTTCGTAATAAGAGTTTGTCAATTATCTCCCGATCTTTTCAAGACCTAGAGGCCCTATCGAATACAACTAACTTTACTACATAATACAGAAGTCATCTCAATTGCATGAATTACGATGGTTAAAAAAGGTCTCAAAGTTTCAATTATAATGATTTAGTAGCACAAAATTTCTTGAAGGAAAGAGAAAAGCCAGTGGAATTAAAAAAGAGAGGGGATGAGAAATTATAAGACTTGAGGCAGCAAATTTTAGCAAAAGCATGTTGTTTGCAAAGGTTGCATTCAGGGTCAAGCTTGTGATGCGACTGTCGCAACGGGGGTCGTAAGAGGGTATCTAAGGTGGGGGGAGGGGGTCGTAAGAGAAGGTAGTTAGGCTAAAATACCCTAGGCTTCAAAGGGATTCAAAAAGCAGACAAATAGTTATGTTCTTTACAATAAATATATAAAAAAGTGGAAATCAGAATAAAAAAGATAAAAAATCTGTAGAAATTCTCAAAAAAAAAACATTTACAAGAGCTCAAAACACTTTTGAAGGATGTATTCTTTGATAAAAATGCTAAATATACCGATTGCCCTAGAAATCTTGCTTCTGAAGCCTTCCTGAAGTCTCACACACTCGACAAAAGCGAATGTTATTACCAGCTGTGACCATCATAAAATTCTAAATCTTTTGTAATGTTTTTCACGGACTCATATGATTTATCTGTATTTTTGAGATGCTCCGCTTTTATCAGGCAAAATTTGGTGTTATTTTGTCAATTGTGGATTTTCTTATGATTTTATGTATGGTAGCAAAAAATGAGAAAAGGGGGGGGGGTCGTACCTGGGTCGCATCTAAATTTCTTCGGAGCTATTAAAGCTTGTTGGCTGCAATTCTGCTGTAATATGAGGCCATCCTCCTTCTTTCCCTCATAAAAATTGCAGGCTGTTTTATAACTTCTCTGGTAAGTTACAAAATTTTAAGTTCAAAAATCCCAGTTTTTGCTTTTTAGGATCGCATCTAAATTTGCGAGAGTCGCATCTAAATTTTTTCGAGCTTACCGCTCCTCAAAAGCTGAAACTTTTTCTCTGGGTAGCCTGTGCACTATACTACAGAACCTGTGCTGCTTTGCAGCCTCTCAGTCTTTTCCTGGCCTTAGTTACGAATTTTCAAACTACCCTGCCATGCACGTTTTTGACGTCGTTCTGGACGGCGCCCAAGCGGTTTTTTTCGCGGGAAAAACTGTGGAAGAGGTAGGAAGTAAGCTTCTCAGTCGAAAACGTCTTTTGTAGTTCAAGAATGTCATTTTTTCTCCGTGCAAAAATTTGTGTCGCCTACGAGAATCGAATTTGCTGGCCTGAAGTATGCCTGAAAATTCAAAAAAAACTTGCAGAATCTCAAACAATATTAAAGGTGTGTATGTGTGCTACAGATGATGGAGCAGAATCTCAAACATTATGAAAGGTGTGTATGTGTGCTACAGATGATGGACGCACCCATTGGACTAAAAATCCTGCTTCCGAAACCTCACTGAAGATCTTACGCAGCTGTTTTTTGAGATTGACATTCGTTTATGCAGGTTACCGCGAGGAATGTGGGCAGGGGAGGTAAGGCGGATAAATTGGTGAGGGTGGGGGGGGGGGGTCGTAAATGAGGGTCCCGGATCGCATCAGCACGCTTGACTCTGGTTGCATTTCTCCTGCCTTTAAAGGCAGTGGGTCGGCAGAATGAGACCCGTGGGAAAATAGGTCACAGGGTAGGAGCCCCATAATGGAACCTATGGGCCAAAGTTCCATCTTTTTTGCCACTTCTAACCTCCGAAATTTCAAAGCGAAAGCAGCGCTCATCTCCTGTCCTCTCCGAACCCGCCCACCCCATGGACGAGTGACTTCCGCGGTCAGAGCGCCGGCCGCAATACTATAAGCATGAGGTCCCGCAACGACTCTGCGTCTTCGCCATGACGGGCTTCCCGTTCACTCGTCCATGGGGTGGGCGGGTTCGGAGAGGACAGGAGATGAGCAGGGTAAAGCGGGGGGGTACGGCACGCCACACCTGGGGGGTCGTATTGAGGAGTCAAAAGGGGAGGGGGGTCGTAGTTGGGTAATCTTATAATAGTGATAACATGATATTCGTATCATATCCATAATTAGCATGTCAATTAACCCCTGTAGACAAAGTGTGAGCGAATTCTGAAGATTCAAGATACTAGGCTACCTAAGTGAAATGGTCAAATTCCAACATGGTTAACTTTGTTTCAAAGGTGAATTAGCTATCCGTTTTCGCACTCAAGACAAAGCACTACTCCTTCTTTATCCACCTCAGGAATCCCGCTTCAGAAGACCTCCAAACTGTAGAATTGAAAGTCAACCAAAATCTCGTTTTTCTCATTTTTCGCTTTTGATCGCTATGCTTTCACCAAATATTACTCAGAGCTAAGAAGACAAATCAGGCTCAAAACAGTCCTATGGAATCTACAAGGTTTGGGCTATCGATTTATATAAATACTGTCCGCTAAAAATGTTTCTCTGATATAGTTAATGGGGTACGGCACACCCCCTTAAAAGCTGTGGCCGCCGCAGCTTTTAAGGGGGTCTGTCGCACCCCATTAACTTACCCTTAAAGCCGTCGAATGTCTACAATTTTTATGTCGTTCTAACAGCTCAACCTTCTTCTCTTCATAGTAAGGTTTTCATCCAAAACTTTCCCGCAAAGAATGAGATATAGCGTTTTTTCTGCTACCCACCATCCATCGTGCAGCTGCCAAAATGCCGCCAAAATATCGGGTTACGGTAGCACCAACTATTTATCTTACCGCCTTTCTGCGCCATTGCGTAAACAATGCAGAAAGGCGGCAAGCTGAATAATTCGGATGCTTTCTTGTTTTGCGACAGTTTTAGAATTGATTTGTACTCCTTATCGTTGGTTTCCTTATAACTTCCTAATTAATTTTTGATTTTGATTTTTGAGCAGTTGATTTTTGGAATTAATTTACAGCAAGAATTATTGCGGTGTCCATTTTCGAACGTTGATTAGATGGTACACTTCATCCTCTTCAAACCTTTACCACTGCTCATCCGGACTACGGGGTTGGAGGTGTGTTTATTTGAGTTTTGATAATATAAGCAGTTTGAATTACCTTGTTAACTTAAAACCTCTTTTTTAGCGCAATGTTGCAAAAGGAAGGCAGTTGCTTACGCGCACATTCCTCGCCACGATTGCTTACTTGTTTGCGATGAAGTAGCAGCTTCTCCATCTGGATGTAAATTGTGTGCTCATACTATGTTGATTTCATCTTGAATCACGACAGAGCTAGCCTATCTTGGCGAAGTCTGCGTGAAATGCTTTATTCTAGCTTTTTAATTTTACTTGCGCTTAGCTGTAATTTTTTTTCACAGTGTTAGTCTCGAGTAGTCAATTTTTCAGCTATTGTTCTGGTGGCAGACTTCTGATCTACGTTTTGTTCTGCGGAAGAGTGCGTCGCTCACAGAGATCGAGTCACAATCGAAGCCGACTGTTCTTTTATTGACTCCGGATGACTGCGACGAGCACTCAGAAGTGGTACAACTGCTTAGTCGTTTCTTCGAACGTCATGCTGGGGTCACCGTTCTTTCAGACTATCGCGAGGATAGTAGTGGTACGTTGAGCTTATTTTGTATTCGTTTCTGCATCTCTTTTATAGCTGTTCCATCTCGATGGCTCGTGCTTTTATGATCTTTTCTTCATTATCAAAATTGGGCCTTTTGCATGGTAGTTATTTTGAATTTCCATGTATGATAGTGCATGAAGCATGCATCTTGCGGGCATGTTTTGTTTTGTTATTTTGCAATGACACCGTGAACGTCAAATCTGTCCTTAAAGAGTAGCCTGAGGAACGTGCTGACGTTTCGAATCAACACCTAAAGCTGCGTTTATACTGATCCCGAAGTCCGGGAACAGTTCCAGCACAGCGCTCGAACTGGGCGCTGTGCTGGAACTGGTCCCGGATTCGGGATCAGTATGACCGCAGCCTAAGGCTTCGGGCAGAGTTCACGCGATTTCATCGTTGCGAATCATCGCGACAAGGCAAGTGTTACGAGTTCATTGCATGCCTATCTTCTTATATTTCGGTTGTGATAGTTAGTCACGATTAGTCGTGTTGAAAAACTAGCACAACCGAAAGCAAGAAGATCAACATGCAGTGATATTGTTAAAGTTGTCTTGTCCTGATTAATTGCGACGATGAAATCGCGTGAACTCTGCCCGAGGCCTAATGCGAGATGGAAATGGTGACTGCAAATTCGAAACACAATCGAGATTGAATCATCGAGTGGGAAATCAAGGGAGGAATGCACGATAGAGGCCTCCTCGACGACAACGAGCTGTTTGCACGATTTATTGTGGTTGTTTGTGTCTGTTTGCAAGTGCATGAGTGTTCAATTCGTCGCACGCAGAGGCAGGCCGCTACTGCGGGCTCTGTCTGCGTCTCTTAGATCAGACGGACTATTGTTCGCCTGACCATTCACGGTCTCTTCCTCCGAACTATCGTGTTTAGACGCAACGGCGTCCAGTCTTTGAGTGCGATTTGCGTCTAGCACGTGTTTTTTTCTCACTTTCGAGATAGTGAAAGGTTCAATTTTTGGATCTAAACACTTTTGGTGATTTCAGCTTTCATTGCTGTTAACACCTGTACATTGAACTTTAGGGTGGACGCTTTGTACGTACATCTACTCGTGCAATGATGTCGCTGAATGAGCAGTTTCAGTCGATGCGCGTTTTTAATAATCATCCTAAAAGTAGGTTTTGTCTTCACCTTCAGATTATTTCGTAGTGACACTGAAATAGTCCATGTCACTTTCAGAGGGACAGAGCGAACTTTGCGTACGTCGGCGACTCCCCCTGAATTGCCTAATTTCTAGACACTTGAGGAAAGCCGCCACTTCTCAGGAGAGTATACGCACCTATTTCACCTTTTTCCTACGTAATCAGAAAAGCCTTTCTCAAATGATCTCTCTATTTGTGTCTCCACTCAAGCTACTACTGTTATCGAACCTGACGGTCTCTTAGCATTTACTTGTTTAATCAATATACCTCTGTTTGACCCATACCCGATCTCTGCCTTAGATATATCTTTCATCCACTATTTCACACATATATCGATGTTACAGTAAGAATAATAATAGTTTGCTTTATATAGATTTCTAGCTATATGGACTTTTCCGAGGGGGGAGGAGGGAAGGGGGGGGGGGGTAGGGAATGGGGGAGGGGCGTATCCGACGGTCGTGTGCCGCACCCTCCGCTTTACCCTGGAGATGAGCGCTGCTTTCGCTTTGAAATTTCGGGGGTTCGAAGTGGCAAAGAAAGATCGAACTCTGACCCATAGGTTCCATTATGGGGGCTCCTACCCTGTGACCTTGTTTTGCCACGGGTCTCATTCTGCCGACCTACTGCCTTTAAGCAAACAAGAAGCGCACTTTGTAGGCACTTTAGAGTCAACTAGTATTGTAGCACATGAATAAACGTTGTTCTACTTCTATAACAGTGTACAAAATAAGCACAATTACGTACCTAATATTTTGTTTTATTCTCATTTTCTGTCGGTACTCTCCTGTGTAAAAAACTCAACAGTTTGATATTATCACTGCCAAATATAAGCGCTCATACGAAAATGTTATTTGAGATGTACCAAAACTGATTTGTAACAAATGAACATTATATGCATTTGCTCGTGTTTATCAAGCAGTATACCATCACCGTTTACACATGATACATCATGAGGCAAATTAGTGTCTGATATATACCTGTTGATATCTAACTCTTACACATCAAAGCTGAGAGCTTGCAGATTTCAGTGAGACAGTTTGATTATTGACGAAGCATATTCTTGTCGGTTTCCCGATATTTACGAAATCACAAATCGAAGGGAACCCTCTTCAAACTGAAACGTGTCAAACCGCTTACAAGTTATTAGTCCTACCAAATAAATACTTTGGACACGAACCTAAATGCTAGACTCAAACATTGCAAAAAGTTTTCGCAACAAGTTCCTTGCGCTCCTACTTGGAAGGTCCAATAAGGAGAGCTCACTTTTCTTAGAACGCGGTTTGCAACTTTGTATGGAAGAAAGCTTGAAAGGTAAAGTTTCACAGTGTTAAATCAAAACAACAAAAAGTGGGAAATGATAATGGTCTGAGAGTTTCTAAACTGATCTATGGCATTTGGGTGCGTATGCTTTCGCTAAGTTATTTTCCTTAACGAGTGCGCTAAAATTTTACCCTTGATTTCCTGCATTTGCATTGCTAACAATAAGACATTTACTGGAATATACTTGTGGGCAAATTTCGATGAGAACTCATTGTTGGGAAATTCTACAAGGTCTAGTCCATAGCGACTGCGACTATTCATAGCGACTGCGTCACCTGTACTTGAGCAAAAACACCATCGTTTGAACAACCCGTCAGCGTTCTCGAAACAGAAGCACAGCAGATGTCCTCAACCAAGCAATCGCTATCTGTGATTGTACACATGCAGTTTAAGCCAACAAGTCATTGGTGGTGGGGCCATCGCCATGTTCGATAACAGTGTAGCAAACGGAAAAACAACATGGTAGCGTAAAAATAGGGTGATATTTTTTTGGCTTTACTATCCGGTAGAGATTCTAGAGGAAATGGAATTACACAAAGCCACTACCAAAATGAGGATGAGTTCTGTGTTCACCGTACTTCATGTAACAGCTGTGTTCTACCTGGCGGAAAGGAAAAGCAGCTAAATAGGGATTTAGTATTTGCAAAGATCCTTACTATCATCCATGTTAAAACTACTAGAACGTATCGGGTGCGTGGCGTTAGGTACCCAGCCGAGGTGCGGGCGTTAAGTACCCAGCCATTAGTGATATACACTAAGCCACGCCCCTTGGCTGCTTCAACAGCGGGTACCTAGCGATACAACAAATCCTAGCTGCTAGAACAGCCCATCTAGCTCGCTGAAGCGCTGGAGCTTGCGACCCACATGAAAAAGATAGTTCGAGAAAATCAAAAATTGCGCGAATGAAAGCGCAAGTTTACAACGCTTTTTCTATTGCTGTTCTTAAAATCAGTTTTAGAACCATAGAAATTCGGTGATGAAAGCTAAAAACAGGGTAAAGCTTTTATGAGCAGTTCACATAGTTTTGCAAAAAAAAATGAATCTGAACCGATAATGTCAGAGGTAATCTTATGAAAGTAAACTAAACCTTGTAGAATACTAATAAATCAAAATTTTATGACTTTAATGAAGAAAGGCGCACTTTGATGCGCCCTTGGCAAATGTTAAACGGAATATTCCTTTCACATATTGTCATAGGCTCGTTTTGAGGTGTGAAGTCAAGGGTCGTACACTTGCGTTAATATTGCCACAGGAATTGTGAACCATGTCAACGTATATTATTAAAGTTATTATTTCGGTCATAGTTAAGACCAACAGATTTATGGGGCATTGATAAGCACACATTTTTCTTTATTTTGGAAGATTTCTTGTGTGAAAATTTCATTGAGCTACTGTATTTCATCATGCCTACGTTCTCTATAATGCTTTTTTGGAGGCCTTCATATTGCAATTGTTTCATATTCATTTTCTTTTCTAGCAGCCAAAATATGCTCAGTTTATCCAACCAAAGCTATGAATTTTTTTTGTAACTCCCTAAAAGGCGAAAGATTTTCCCAATAATTGTTCTCAGTAGAGTTGCTGCTTTTTCCTGTTGCATTTTCTTGGCGACACTCATCCGAAATTGGCATAGCTCTGTAATCTACAGTTTTCGTTGACTGGAACAAAGCTTGCCCTTCTCATATCAATGGGCCATTTATTCCGCCTTAAAGTTCCGATTCCTGATGACCTCGTCGAAGGCTCTTCTTTCAATCGGTTCCTCTTCTCATTGTCAAAAATATATTTGAAGCAGCTTTTGTTAAAACAAAGGAATATTTCGTGCAACTTATTTGCCAGGAGCGTCTCCGCAAGTGCGCTTTGCTTCAGTAATATCATAAATATAATTCTACAAGGTTCACTTTTTTGAAACTCCCGCTGACTTATCGGTTAGATCACATTATCACAATTTTTTTTGCAGAACTATGTAAACTGCTCATAAAAGCCTTACCCTGTTTTTAGCTTTCATCACTGAATTTCTGTGATTCTAAAATTGATTTTAAGAAAAACAATAGGAAAAGCGTTGTAAACTTGCGCTTTCATTCGCGCATTTTTTTGATTTTCTCGAACTATCTGTTTCATGTGGGTCGCAAGCTCCAGCGCTTCAGCGAGCTAGGTGGGCTGTTCTAGCAGCTAGGATTTGTTGTATCGTTAGGTACCCGCTGTTAAAGCAGCCAAGGGGCGTGGCTTAGTGTATGCCACTAATGGCTGGGTACCTAACGCCCGCACCTCGGTTGGGTACCTAACGCCCGCCCCCCGAACGTATCCTGCGCTTAAGCGCAAGAATTGTCTAATTAAAGTCTCTCAGTCAGTTTCCACATAAAAGATTCATAAAAGTTCGGTAATTGAGATGGCCCTGTACAGCCTTTAAAAGCACGCAGAGTTTGTTTTAGAGATCAGATTTGGTACATACATATGCTTTGGATCACAACCCAAACGCACGTATTTTTTGACGTAGACATGAAATTCGTCATCTAACTCACCTAAAATAGCGTCAATCTCATTCTTGGTATGAAATACCCACGCTTAACCTTTGTACCTAGCTGTCTAATTTAGTGAGCCCCATACAAGAATAAAGGGTATGCACATATTATCTGACATTAATTCAAACAGTATCGATTAGCCAAATAATTTGACTGCACTTTTTTGATTACAAGGTCTATAATCGTTATATAAGAGCTGGTAAAATACGAGGAGTAGAACTCATGGAGACATGAACGCGTGCCTCTTTCTAGTGCTAGTAAGTCTTTTTTCTTTCATAGTGGTGTCCCACGCTCAGAATTCAAACTATTGCCACCACTTTCTACAGTTTCGAAACGGGATATACGATCAAACTTGCAGAATGTCTTTATCGTGGCGAAAATACACGGAGCCTGTTAATCATATTCATTTTTTCTTGCTCGGGCATTCAAAATGCTAAGCTTGGAAATGACATTCTAGAATGTAGTTCGCCAAAATATGCAACAAAATGCCTTCAATTTGGTATATATATTGCCTGAACTTCCCAGAAGAACATGATGTTTTTCTCTTGAATGATCTCTTCCAGGTTATTGCTGTAGATGTGAAAGCAATATGCGAAGACCTGAACTGTAGTGCGTATTCAATTCACAGAGACGAGAACAACAAGATTAGAGCTGAAGTGGTAAAAATCGTTTCTAAGGTGAGTAGACGAAAATTGGAAATAATTTCGCACAACAATCTGTGTTTGTTTTCGTTATATACTACAAGATTTTCAATGGGATGTGTGGAGAAGCTACCTACATATTTTGCAAAATTTGATTACGAGCTCTAACGTATCTTTAAGAAGTACGAATGTCAGTATGAAGAATTTGCATCCGAGATCCGTGATGAAGTCCTAAAAGTGGACGTGAATAAAAATCTTTCTTCACGTCAACTAGAAGATATGATGGAGAAAACAGTAGACGTGCGGGTGCACTCTGCACTGAACGCTACTGTTATAAGAGAGTAAGTTCACGCAGCTTACATCATCCTTATAGTCATCGTGAACTGACAATTTCACAACATCTTGCAGGGGCGAACTTCGAGAAAAATTGGAGCAGTTAAACGAAAAGTTGTTAGTTATTGGTTGCGCGCGATTCATATACGGTCACGTTCAAGCCGAATCAACAACTAGACCAACTGTTACCACTCCTTCCCCTCCTATCCCTCCTACTCCACCAAGGAAACCAGCAGTTAAAGGTAAGAAAAAGAAGAAAAAACAACAAGGGAAAAAGAAACGGCCAAAGAAAGTCAACAAACTAAAGAGGAGGAAGAAGTATAGGAAGGCTAGAATGGCACCATTACGAAATATAAATCGGGGGAAGAGCAAAGAAACAAAGAAGTCCAAGAACCTATCAAAGAAAAGCAAAAAGAAGAGAAAGAAGAATAAACGGAAAAGGAAGCCTCGACCTAGTTTGCCTCGGCCTAGTTTGCCTCGCCCAAGTCTTCCAACTACCAGCGCACCTAACTCAAATCTTCAAAGACCTGTCGGCTCAATCTACTATGTGTGTGTCTTCTACGAATCAAAAACCAGGAATTCTAATAGCAGATTAGATATTGTTTGATGTTCATTTCTGTATTGTTTGATGCTCATTTCTACTTCTTCTGTCCGCTTCTTGCATAAAGCTTTCATTCCTTGTCTAGTTCAAATATCTCAAATATGAGCACACTGTGGTTTTCAAGTTCTTCACACGTTACCCTAAGTTGCATTCAATACTATCATTTAATGCAAGTAACCAGTTAACTTATACGACTTTACTCAAGTTTTTTTTTCATATTTTGCGCTAACACCTGGTAGTTAGCAACAGTGCAGTAGGAAAACATAAAAACTTTTCTAGACTCCTAATTGATGATTAATTCTAGACTTCTAGACTAATAACTCTTTGATTTTCTCAATGGTAAGAACACTACTTCGGCCACATTTTTGCCAAAGAGCATGCCATGGATAAACAGCGCCTGGATCACGTTTTTGAGTTAACATGAAGGGAATTTTTTATTCATACATCGGTCTTGGTCACGATTCCCTGTACCTCTATTCAACATTGGCTAAATTGCTTTCGAAAGGAGTACGAGATTTGAAAAACCCATACAGAAAGTCTCGGCTTTGTGTGAAGAAAATGCTGAAACTAATGATTTGCATTATGTTGAGAGAAACGATCTAGAAGCATGCTGACTTTTTATGTTGCTTGTTTTTATTTCTTGACTGCGTTTCCGACAAAGCTTGATTATCCAGCCTTTCAACTATTCTCAATTTTTCTCCCTCATGCCAGATTGAATAGATCTATTATTTCAGGCATTTTTGAATAGTGTTACTGACCGTGCTTATGCTATTGCTAACCGTGAATCTGGCCGTCTCATCAACAGGGAGGCCTAGCGGCCTTGCTGTCTCACCGAATCTAGCCCCAGACCCTGCCATTTCACATTTATTAGTATGAATTATAGAGATCTTGCTTTCACCTAAAATGAATCTTTATCGGGGACAAGTCAGCTAGCTTTATCCGCGAACCCTAGGAGACGCCTCACCTAGCAATTAACCTACGAAGATCATTTGAGCGCTGAGTCATGAAAACAAGAAGTTCTGCACAAGTGTCATAAAAATTATTTGATAAACTACGACACCCAATAATTTCATATCTTAAGCACCTCGTAGCGATACGCATGTCTAAGATTACCTTCCTCTATCGATCAATATCGATTTCATTGATTTTTGGAAAATTTGAGATATGGGGCTTGGAGTTGGCATAGGGAGTAAGTAAGCATGCTGATTACGAATACATATAAAAATCCAACTTAACGATCAACTTTATCGAATCTATCGATTGCATAGTAGCTACGAGGCCGAGAACACGGCTCGGCACAGGTGGCTTGTAAGCCAACTGGTATCGTTTTTTGGGACGAAAAGCAAGGGGGTTTCGTTTTTGTGACCGAAAAGACACGGGAAATTGGCGACGGCGACCTTTTTTTTCTTTTTTTTAGTCGACGTTTCGTTTTTTGGGGGATTTTGGGGAATTCAGGTTTTTAAAGGAAATTTGGTTGAGGGTCAAAGGGGACTTCGTAAAAATTCCCAAAAGTCAAGGGGACTTCGTTTTTTCCATTTTCATCTAGCCACCTCGTGCCGAGCCCTGGCCGAGAGCTGGGGCAGGGGGAGGGGGGAGGGGGAGGGTAAGTCAGCGTGCTAATAACGAATAATAACCTTTGGTAAAAATACCCATCACGTTTACCAATTTTATCGATTTTTAGTGCAGAGGTGAAGGGTATGCTGTTTAGATGTTCATAGTAAAGGAGCGAAGTTAGAATTGGGAGACGAACCAAGTTCTACCGAATGGTCGCTAAAGAACTGCCTAAATCGTAAAGCATGTAAAATTTGGAGCCAAGGATCAAAAAATTTTTAACTACCTCGAACTCAGATCTCCTTCCAGAGAATTTCTACGGAGCTCGGACTTGGTGATTATACAGTACAGTAGACAGATAGTAGTTCCAAAAAATGTATTTGCTGGATTTTTCGGAAGCTCATGAGAATTCAAAATCGCCGGGAAATGCAAAAATGTCACTTTATTCGAGTTTTGGGTTAAACTTGGTATTTCTCGATTACCAAGGCTCATACAGAGAAAAAATTTTGAAGTTACACCTACTAAGGCTTGCAGTATACAATGGATGTGTGGGAGGTCCTGGAGGCGATTTGTCATCCTTGAGCTATCTTTTTTTTGCTTTTTTCTGTGCGCGGAATAAATCCAGTAAAAGCATATTTGACTACTATTATGGGTATAGTGTATTAGGTCGTTCCATAAGTTCGTAGCGCTTTTATAAACCAACAAAATCATCAATTCACAGTAAAAATCACTCAAAATTATATTCCTTGCTGTAGCGCACAACCTTTTGGCACATTCCTGTTAGCTTCTCAACCTCAATTTTTCAAACGGCAGCGCGCCGGGTCCCAAGATAGTCATTTAACCAGCGCTCAAGTTGCTCACTGAAATCGAGACATGCACAATTCATGAGGTTTGCCAGAGAGCGGAGCAAATGATAATCTGGTAGAGCGAGGTTTGGAGAGTATTTTGGGTACTGAAGTACCTTACAGTTGAGTCGTGCAGGAGAGTTTTGACGACGTTTGTCGTATGAGGCCACTTTTCATCATGCAGAAAAACTCACTGGATTTGTCTGTTAAGCTTCTCCTGCTGTAGGACCTGGTTTAAACCGTACAGTTGGATTGCTTATGGTGTGGTTGATCGTCGCCTCTTGTCCAGCAATATTCAGTGCGGGACGTCCTGCCCGTCCCCCGAAAAGTCTTGTTCAGGGACATCCTGCTCAGCTCCTGCTCTTTTGTATCACTCCAATTCTTTTTTGTCTTATATTGATGAACAAACGCCACGTTACATAATCGACACAAAAATCTTTGCAAAAACGCTTCTTTTCATAACGAAAAAGGCGCAAATGCCGAAATTGCTCCTTTTTGCCTTTCAAAATTTCCATCTTTGGAAGCTGCGAGATCCGAGTGAATCAGCTTTCCACGAAATCAGTAGATGTATTGTAAAAAGCACAATCAGCCCTTCCAAACGATATATGCCTTCCGCAAATCAACCGCTCCTCAAAGATATGAGTACGAAAATAAAAACGCTACGAACTTATGGAACGACCTAATACAATGAACAAGCTGGAGTTTCATAGGATTTTTTGCAAAATTCAAATTCATAAAATTTCTTTGATTTTGACTCTATATTTCACCTGAAGTACGGGTGAGGCGCAGTTATTCTGTAGAGCTTGCTACACTCTATTGAATGACCTAAATCAGTTAAGAAAACAAAAAACAGCTTAATTTGTCCAAAAGAGTTTATTTTTGGGACAACCTATTATATTTAAATGGCCGAGTTCTCAGTCAATTTGAACCAATGTGTACTGTGAATTACTATCAAATAGTGATAGCGATACTCAAACGTCTCACTTGGAAGTGAAAAAGGTTAGGTTAAGGTTAACAAAGGTCAACAAACCATTCTTGATATAGCTGTTCTCCCCTTAAAGGAAGTGGTATCCAACAAATAGAGGGTCTGTTCATACTAATGAACAGAACGAGTCTAAGACGGTTTCGTAGAAAGCATCTGGTCCAATGAAAGCGTGAAAAGAGTCCAGTCGGCGCTTTGTTACAGACAAGCCCATAAATTAGCCTTACAATCTTCAATCCATAGAATTGTTCTAGAGACTGAAACATATGGATCAAATCAGCATAGAAAAGCACATGGAGCTCATGATCAAATGAGTCGTCAGTGAGAGTAATCCTTTAAAATGATATCCGCAGTTATTCTTGGTTACTCTGTGTTCCTGGCAACAGAGTTCTAAACATTCGCACAGTTTCCTTACAAAACGCTGTTTTAGCAAATTCTCCATAGGATAACACAAAGTGAGTGATTAAATTTAACTCAACTTCAATTCAACCGAAATCTGCCTTTTTCATACGCAAATATTTGAAGCGAGAATGCGCAAGCAGATCAATGAGCTCGAAATCCCTTGGAGGCAGCGTCCAGGCAAATTTGGAAATTTTCGGATACTATTATACCATAACCGAGTACTAGGGCCTCGATCTAGAACTATCGTGCAAATCCGACTTTCAAACACCTCCTGCAAAAAAAGAAAAATCGGCGCAGAAAACCTCGAGGACCACGCCCACTCCCTCACACAGCCCGCCCCCGTGACGAATTTCAGCCCTTGACTTGTTTTCTCGTGACACATTCGAACACATAGAGCCTGTTGATGCTCGTTTTCGACAAGGATAGCACTAGGAGCACTCGCCCACGGTGCTCATGGCATTGTCTCAAAAATGGGGTTTTTTAAAGGAATTTACGCATTTTGAGTGCCATATGATATCAGCGCCATTAAAAGGCCTGGATAAGGCAAGAAATAGAAGTCGATATTTTGCCCGGACGTACCTTCAAAGAATTCGTACTGCCAATCGTTCACACAGCTTCGTGGAAGCCATAACCAACCCAGATGCACTTGAATATCACGAGCACGTACAAAGAAGTACAGGTTACGTAAGCAAAACAGCATATGACTTTAACAACACTCAAACGTTTGAATATACTCTTGTTTTGCCTGTTAATTTCATGGAAGATCATCATAAAAGGACGGAGCAATTGAATATCTACAATGACATGAATGCGAGCCTCTTGTTAGTATTGGTGGGTTCCTTCTTCTTTTAAACTATGTCCAAGCCTTTAAGGAAACTTTTAAAAATCATGTTGATTGAGCTTCCAATAGCTCATTCTACTGCTTTTTTATGAGTATGTTTCAGGTCACTGCGATAGCTAATGTCAGAGCAATATGCGAAGCGTTTTCAGAATACCATGCGTACTCGCCTAATGAGACTGATAATAACCGAACAAGACAGGAAGTGGTAGATATCGTTTCTGAAGCGGTCAGTTGAAAAAGATGCAAAAGCTGAATGCACACCTAATGTATTTGTTATATAGGAGAATATTTGATACGCTCCTCTAAGGTAGAAATTTTTGACTCAAATGCAAGGCGATCACGCACTAAACCATATTTTTCAGAAATATACTTGCACTTACGAGGCGTATGCATCTGACATTCGCGATACTCTTTATAAAAAATAAATACAAGTATCAGTTTGTCTCAATTTTCAAAAAAAGTGGAAAATGAGCTACGCAGTACCAAACCTAAATTGAACTCTACAGTCATACCTAAGTAGGTTCATGCTGAATTAGTCTTTTTATCTTGAATAGATCCTTTTTTCTTTTTTGCAGAAGCGAATTCAAAAAGCAGATGGAAGAGAAAAAGGAAAAGGTAGTAAATATTGGCTGTGCGTTATTCACAAGCAACCTAATTGAACCAGAAGCAACTACCATTGGACCATTTATTCCAACGCGAAACGTCAAAGGAAAGAAAGGAAAAGGAAAAAAAAGCACCAAAGGAAAGAAAAAGAAAAGGAAGCAAAGCAAAGGTTCTAAAAAAGGACTCAACGTTGAGAGAAGGAAGAAATTCAAAAGGCTAGAATGGCACCGGTGCAACACATAAGGCGAGCGAAAAACAAAAAAGTAAAAAAGCGCAAGAAGTCTTGCAAAAGCAAAAAGAAAGGCAGCCGAAGGAGAAAGAAGTGTAAAACGAAAAAAATTGCGAAACCTCCAACTCCCAGCTCACCTGCACAACCTCAAAAACCTGTAACAGTTTGCTACATGTGCGTGTTCTTTGAATCAGGATTTTCCGTAAATTCTCGAGAGACTTAGATCATGTTATTATTTGTACAACTCTCCGTTTACTCTGTATTTATATCTTATGTAAAGTATTTGATGATTAAGTCGAAATGTCAGAACCATGAATACTTTGTACAGCGTGTTTGGTTCAAACATTATCACGTGTAATTTCGAAAGCGAAGTAGCTGATAAAAAAATAGACTTTGCTCTTCCTCTATGCCTCTCTGCGAACATCTATCACAATTTGTTAGCAACTGAAGAAGCAAATCAGAATACCACGCATTAAGTTTTTGAAGGTGGCACGGCGTTAGCTGATTCGTGATTTGGCGTTGCGGATATTACCCCGTAGGTTTTGGACATATTTTCTCGGAACTGTACAGCGATTATAAAGAACTGCAGACTGACCGCATTTCAAGGGTGCATTCTAAAGTAGTTTATTCCAAGTCTTTATTACTGATAAACGCCTTCAGGCAAAGGAAGCAAACTTGTAATGAAATGTCCATACGTTGAAGTCCTGTCAATTTTGGATATATACTTCGCCTGTATAAGAACAGCTGATGATTTTGATGGAGGGAATTCACGCAGCACTAGTTTTTTTTTCAATCTCGTGCTTGGCTTTGATTTTCATTCTGTATGGAACATTGTTCAAAATTGCCAAAGCCAACTCCTGCCTAGCGCTGCTGTCATCCTCTCATAGACTTTTTAGACTGTATATATTCACACGCAATTCTTCTATCAATCATCTCCACAAGCTTCAAACTTGAACTTAATTAAATTTCTGCGGTCTGAATAAACTGCGCTTCTGTGATTTTTGTCATTGCCATCCTGCGAGCAAGGAGTTTTTGCGCATGTAATTCTTTGTTTCAAAAATTCAAAATTGCAAGTGATTTATCACTCACTGTGGGACTTCGCGGTATAGCGGGCTATTGTGAAACGTTAAGAAATCCTCAAAAGATCTCATTAATGATAGATAAAGATAAAGTAACTTCAAAGTACGAATTGGCTTTTTTTTCTGTAACCGGGGATATTAAAAGCGAATTGTATTACCATAAAAGCCCATTGACTCTGGTAAGCAGAAAATTTCTATCCTCGAGCCATGCTTTTCTATAGGGTGCGGAAAAACGGTCCCTCATTACCCTTCCATCACAGATAAGGAAATTTGTAGTTTTTCAATTTTCACGTTTAGATGTTGCTTTGGAGATCAGAATAAAACAGTACCCTATTTTCAGGTGTATAAGCCGCACTTTTCAAATTTTCACACGAGCTGCTCAGCCGCTTAAATGTGTTTCGAGAAGCGATCCTTATGCCGCACGATTCTTTCAGGCAATACGCAGCACGGCATAGGGTCCTTCCCTTGCGAGGTCCTTTGATGTGTTCGGGCTGGTCGATGTAAGCTAGAACCACCCCGCCACTTATACACCTGAAAATAGGTACTTGAAACGGTCTCCTTCCTTCTACAAGTAAGTGATAACAGCGAGCGATGATCTCTTCCATAATCTATACTCAATTGATCAGTGACCTTTCGAATTTGAATTTTTGGCAGAATAGGAAAATTAGTCTAGGCGGATCGGAAAGATGGAACTGATCTGCTCCTGCTAACTATGACTTGAAATTCCATTAAAAAAAATAATAGAATAATGAAAGGAACATCGGGCTTTGTCTATCATAATGTTGGGTACTTTGACCATTTTTTGCTAGAATGTATCCTTACTTTGATCCATATCGAGGTTACCAGAAACCCTGAATTTTTGAGCCTTGTTTGGACATTACTTCATCAGGTAACTTTATCTTCTTTTCTTCGGCAGAAATGCGTCGAGATATTGGTAAATAGCAGTGAAAGCATGAACTAGGGGGCTAAATTCTTGCTAGATGGACATATAGCACATATGTTTTAGTGTTTCATAAACCTTTAGATTTGCACCTCAATCAATTTTTCAAAATTGACATCTGCATTATTGTGCGGTATCAACCATACCTTCGATAGTCAAGAGACAGAGGCTAGAAAGTGATAGTTGTTTGAGTTCCTGCCCCCTATAAAAAGTGAAGGTTGTTTCAGAAAAATAGACGAAAATTTAGAGATACAAAATAAAATAGGAAACTCAGATCATATAAAGCAGAGGTTAGCACATCACCAAATCTGAAACCTTAACTTGGTGGTTTCCTACGCAGAGTTTCGTCTCCAGGATTGCCGGTTAAATTGGGTGGCAACAACAACAAAGTTCTTTTCCAATCAAAAAAGTGCTGTTTAGCTGTGGCGTTAGTTGGGAGACCGAAAGAAGAAGAACTTGTCAACAACTGAATTGAACGTGCTAAACATGTCTGTAAAGTTGTGTTGCACATCGACGCCAATCTGATTTTTGATCGTTCTTTAAATTTTCACCCCCGCATAGTCGTTTCGTACGCTGCGACGTTGTCTGGATTCTTCCGCTCATCATTCTGAGCAAGTAGCGTCCAGGTTTGAAAAAATTCGTTGCAAAAGCACAGAAAGAGAACAAGGTAAAGAAAAACGCACTTTTTTGTATTTTTCACCAAAAAAAGCGGCATAAGAAAGAAGTAAGCTCGGCGACGTTGTCTACATCATAGACAGAAACAAGACCTATCGAATACACAAAAAAACTGAGTGAAAAAAGTTGAACTGAAGAAAAAACAAGAGGTTTTCGAAAACGCCGTTTTTCGAGGATTTCTCGTTCAAATCCTAAAAAGAAGTTCCGCGACGTTGTCAGCGTGAAAATAGAGATCAAGGGCTTTGATATGATATATAGATTATCGAAATTGGGCTCCAAACAACGAAGAAAAGGGTACCAGAGCCAAATGCCCCGCGCCCCGCATTTGAGGTAGCGAGGTAGCGCGCAGCGCGCGGAGACGCAGACGAGCAGCGGAGACAGACCAGAGCCGACGGGGCATTTGGCTCTGGTCGTGATCTTTGCGGGGTCTCAACGAAACCCTGCAACATTATATATCGTTGTGATCCACATGAGACGGCCAGCAGCACTGATAACGTCGCGGGTCTTGAAAATCACTCCATAACGAGATAGACCGCGTTCATATGGCGACTCTTTGCGCAAGATTCAAGCGCAGTTTTTCGTTTTTGTTGAACTCTGGCGGCTTTAATGAACTTCTAACATTCAACCGCAGTTCATAGAAAGGTTAATTGAGAAATTGTGCTCTAGATTTTGATTGAATTTTCAAATAAAAACCTTCTTCTCAACAAAAAAGGCCATAAAAACGCAATCCTTCGGTTTTTTGAGCTTCTTTTGAATGTCACTGCTATAATTGCCTCATTTAAATTTATCCCTATACGGTTATGTCATTAGTTATGTCATGATTTCCGGGGCTTTGCCCCGGATGACTTCTGTACTTCTCCTCAGGTGAAGGTTGTGTTCTATCATGACGCTCAAAGTGAAGGTTACCAGAGTACATGGCTCTATGTATCGAAGGTATGGTATCAACGTACCAATTGTTCGCTAGAACAAACCTGATACTGAAGTTTCACAGTACATTTTCAGATAAGACAAAGATTATTCATGAGAGGCAAAGTGTTTCAAAAAGACAACTAGATTTGTGCGTGATTTAATACATCCAAAATATAAAGGGACAAGAGTCATACCGTGCAGTAATCAAAAACTACCTATCCTCGAAGCTCAAACAATGGGCTAGCGGCACAGGAAGTGCTTAGTAGTGATTCTGTTTATAATCACTTTATTCAATCTGGGATTGAAGGATGTGTAAACAATGTCGTGCATAAATTCTATAAAGCACGTAAACATATTTGAATGCACTGTTGTTTTGTACCCTGATGAATCCAGATAATGGTCATTATAGAGGATAGCAAGTACAAAGTGCCATACATGCCGAATGTCAGCCTCTTCCTACTGCTAGTAAGTATTTTATTCTATTGTAATACTTGCGCCCAAATTGCCGATAATGACGGGTTCAGTTCATTAGAAGTAGAAAACCTTAAAAGATATCCGAGAAGATTTCAGCATGCATAGAATCGTATGTGGTATATATTCGTGATGGTAAAAGTTGGAGTTGAGCATAAAAACCACATTCGGTTTTAGTAAGTGATATCAAAAGTGCTTGAAAGTTCTCAGCTAATTATTAGGTCATTCCGAAAGTAATTTCGCTCTTTTCAAACGGACGCCACATGTGATGGAACAAACATTTTAAGGTGATCTTGGTAGCATTTGATGCAGCATTTCATCTTCTTTTCAGAAGTAATGAAACCTTTGCAGCTCTGTCATTGAGCTTTCGGAAAATAACCAAAACCTGCGACCCGAGCTTTTTGAGATTGTCAAGTTTCACAATTTCTCAAAACTTTCATATCAATCCTCAGATGAAGTTCAAATAACGATTAGATAGAGCAAACCTTATAGGATACAGCACAACTTTTTTCTCTTTTTCATTGGTCGCCGTAATTTTTTGAAGGTATTTTTCACCAAAATTATTGGATTTTGGCAAGCCTATGTCAGTCACAATCGCATCAAACATCAGTAATTACTTGGAATTCGAAGCTTCCAAAGTGATATATGACTTAACGTTGATTTTATAAACCAAATGAGAGATACGGATTCGAAATATTTAACTTCGAGTTTTTCGAGTACAGCCTTGGGCGCGTTCAAAAACATGAGTTATGACGATTTTATCCCCGAAAACTGAACAAATCGGAAACAAAAGACATCTATTAGAAAGAGGAGAGAAAGCTGCATCAAACAGCACCCGAGCTGCTCTCTCATTGATGTTCTACGAGATTTGAGTTGACCAAGTATGAAAATTGGTAGCATCAATTGAAATTTTATTAAAAAACTAGTTGGCATGCCCAGCTCCGCCCGGGCCTGTCAATAATATATTTGTAATCAGCATGCTCGATTACCCCCCTGTGCCAACTCTCAGCCCTGTAGCTCAAATTTTGCAAAAAATCGATAAAATCGATGTCGTTCGATAACGAAAAGTAGCCTGTGACACGCTCCCTGCCCCGAAGTATATGTGTGCCAAGTTTGATCCAAATCGGTTCAGAAATAAAAATTTCTATTCCGCTCATACGCACAGACAGACAGACAGACAGACAGACAGACAGACATTCAGCTTTATATATAAGATTTTGAGGAGGTATGTGAAGGAGAAAAAAATTGATTTGTATCCTGTAGGGTTTGCTCTATCTAATCGTTACTTGCATTCCTTCTGAGGTTTGATATGAAAGTTTTGAAAAATTGTGAAACTTGACGATCTCAAAAAGCATGGGTCGCAGGTTTTGGTTATTTTCCGAAAGCTCAATGACAGAGCTGCAAAGATTTCACTACTGTTAAAGGAGGATGAAATACTGCATCAAATGCTACCAAGATCACCTTAAAATGTTTTTTCCATCACATGTGGCGTCCGTTTGAAAAAAGCGAAATCACTTTCGGAATGACCTAACACTTACATTTAAAACCTTTGATTGGTGTATGTGATATTTCCGAACCTTTCCAGAAAATCACTGATATAAAACCCTTTTAATGAGAACGTTCCAGGCCACTGTAACTAATGTCAGAGCAATATGCGAAGACTATCTGCGATTCCATGCCTATGCTAATACTCAGATAGAAAATGACCAAAAAAGGCAAGAAATCGTAAATCTTGTTACTGAAGGGGTGAGTAGATCAAGATTCGAAATGATGTTGTATTGAAGCAATGATATGTGTTTCCCTTCTTAGTTTAAAAACGTTAGATCATGTAAAACCCTCGTATGCGGGTGGCGAGCAAGCGGAACGATTGCTTGTGGGTGTCAATAACTCGCGCATCTTTTAACGTCCTTTTTGTCCACCAGTACGCAGAAACCTAGAGCATTTCTTCCTATTACACTTTCATATGAACAGGAAAGTGAGATAGAGCCTGTTTGCTTGAAAATGAACTGTGAAAATAAGTTTTAAACAAAAAAGGATTTTAAAGATTAAACTTCAAGTATTTCAAGTTTTTCTTGCAATAACATTACCAAACTGCACTTACCACTGGGCTCTAAGCAGAATTCATCGGTAGAGCATTCACTCCAGTTTTACTCAAGTTTATAAGTCTGAAATCTGCGCACTTCGAGGCAAATATTGTATTGGCAGCAGCGGCTGGCAATTGCTATCGTTCCTCTTGCACCACACTCCTCAAATTAGTGACTGCCAATTTCAGCGTACTTTTCCAGAAATACGCTTGTTCTTACGAGGAGTTCGCGTCTGAGATTCGTGACAGACTTGTGACTGAACTGAAGCAAAACGAAAGCATCTCCATCTCCTTCTCCGAACTACAAGAGCTAGCGGAGGACATACTTAACGAACGGCGACGTCAACTAAACTCTACAGTTATAGAAAAGCAAGTCTAGACTATATGATCGTTTTACCTAATGTAAACTATGAAATGATGTTTTGCAGGAAAGATCTCCACAGTGAACTCAAGAAACTACAAGAACAGGCAGCACTTATCGGTTGTGCACAGTTTGAACGCAAACCAGACAAGCAACCAGATAAAATCACCAGCACCACCCCTGTCACCACCACTGTGACAAGGAAAGGAAAGCGAAACAAAGGACCTAAGAAAGGCAAAAAAGTGAACAAGAAGGGAGGAATCAAAAATCCCAAAAAACCAAAAAAGAAAAGCCAACAGAAAGGAGGAAAGACAAAAGCAAAAATGAAATCTGAAGCTATGACATATAGGGTGTTGAAACTCAACGCTCCACCAGTGAAAAATATAAGGCATGGAAAAAATAATAAAGGAAATAAAAAACCCAAAACTCCATCAAGGAAAAGCAAGCAAGGAAAGGGGAAAAAAGCGAAGAAGAACAAGCGGAAGAAACCTAAGCGGAAGAAGCAGACAAAGCCTATTCCTACACCCGCTATCGACGTTTATTACATATGTGTGTCTTTTGAAAAACAATTTGTTAAGCAAAAACTTTCTAAAAGAAATTAGTCTACTCTATCAATTAGTTATGTACAGCTTACAGCCTTATTGTTTATTGTTCTTTTGGATAAAGCACTCAACTATCAATCAAGACTTCAAGAGCTTTTATTATAGTCCAATAGATCGGACTTCCGCATTCTCAGTGTCTTTAATTGGACTGATACCCACGTAGCGAAGCTGAGTATGATTAATCTATAGCTCATTTGAAATCGTGACGACGGATTCGACTTCGGTCTTTGTGCCCACAGCATAAAACACTTATAGAAAAAGGCATCACCTTAAAGTTCAATCGCCTTCAGTGTGTAAATCTTATCATATATGAGCAGAAAAACCTCAAGTAGATATGAATACTAAGAAAATGGGTTGCCGGAAGACGCGTGCGTGTTGCGCGCGTTCGCGCTATTAGATTTTTTGAATGCCCTATACCTTCGTCTGCCTTCCACTCTGGATTAAAAATGGGAGGTATCGTAAGCTTTTGTCCAAAGTGAAGAACGAAATCGATGCAACGAGATGATTTTGTTGCATGCTTATTTTTGAAGGCATGTGTTCAGGTAGGACATATGCTACCTTAGGATTTGTGCGTACTCCTAAAAATTCCAAATGCTATGCGTTTTTTCAATTTTTTCAGAATCTCAGTTTAGATAATAAGACTGTATAGGCCGCCCGCACCGTGCAACGCTGCCGCGTTCATCGAAGATAGTTCATGATGAAGAGGCGAAGAGAAAACAAGCAACGAAAGTGCATGAGAAAAGAGGAGAGCGCGCGATACACACTTTGCGCACTCCGATCTGCGCGGACAGCCTATAACATGTTACATCTCCACATTAAGCACCGCTTCCAACTTGTCGCGCAACTGTTTGTCGAAAGTGCTTCTTCAATTACTGACAACTGGATTTTTGCATACTGCGACAAAGCGCAGCGAAAATTTAAGAACTTGTTGTCTTACAATTATCCACTACAAATCATCAAGGAAGCCCTTCTACTCTTAGGTATTGTCGTAGTCAGCAGTCAGTACCTTTTGTAGGAAGTTGGTGTTTAAAGGCACCGGCTCGGCAGATTTTCAACTTCGGGGTTTCGGCAGATTTGGGGCTATTCCGTTCCGGCCCCCTGAATCACGACATGAACTTCCCTTAGCGCAAAAATGGGGAAAACCCCGTCTTTTGAAATCCCCTTTGAGACGGGCGCGGACGAGTGAGCCGTTCTTCTCTGCCGTCGGAGACGCAGAGTAAGGAGGTAGAGAGCACTAGAACAATTCTGCCCTACGAAGCTACGATTGACGGCGCGTTTTCTAGCGGAGAACACACTCGTCCGAATAAGGTGTTAGGGGGGAGAACGGAGGAAGGGAGCGACGGTTAGGCCGTTCGCCTGGCTCATAGATTGCACATTTTCGACGCGGGGTTGCTGTTTTGCTTCAATTGGAGGGCCTCCTATCCATTTGTGTCAAAATCTGAGGTAGGTTCATTCTGCCGAGACGCTGCCTTTAAGGTGCGAATATTCGAACTCCCTTTTACAAAGCTTGGTTTGCTCTGTTAAATAAAACCCACTCATATTTTGTCGTTTTCACTCTGCCGCGATATTCATGACAGCTCTTAATGCGTATTGTCTGATAAACACAATACTTATAATGTATTAGAATACTATACCAGAATAATAAACAGAGACGAAGGGTTTAGTAGAGACTTATGAAGATTGAATAAAAATGGATTCAGCATGAAATGATTATACAATATATCTTCGTCACCTAAGCTCTTTCTCGAGAGCATATTTTTCACATCAACATTCAGATACAGATTTGTAGTTATCAGTATTCGTTCGCATTTCAAATAGCTTATTAGACTTGGACTTGAATAATTTTCTAGTTGGAACCGACGCGTGCTGGGTGTTCAACTCAGGTGCGGATTTCACTATCAGAGAACCCCTAGCAATTGACCACCGCTTTGTAGATTTCTTTTTTCAACATTTTGAACAATTAAAGGCAGTGGCTCTGCAAATCCTCCACTTTTGGTTTTTTCGCTCATCCGGGGTAATTAGACGCGCAGAATCCAAAAATCCACCTTAAGACCTAAAAATGGCGAAAACCAGCATCTTCCAAGACCTCTTAGTTTTAATCTGGACGAGTGGAACGGTTCCCGCCATGGTTAGAGACGCAGAGTGTTGTGGTAGCCTCATGTTCATAGCATTGCGGCATGCCGCCTCTGGCGGCGTGAGGAGTATTGCGAGCTCGTTCAAGTGCGTGTAAGAATGGCTTGCGCGCACGGATTTAGGGGCAATTTTCTAGGCAGGTGTTGCATGCTGCGCGCTCGGACCTGCTCCATTCTCGTGTTTGGGGTGCAAGGAACCTTCCGTATAAAGATTTCGAGAGGTTCGATTTTGCGGAGCCACTGCCTTTAATCACATAGGTCTAAAACGATGGTAGATATTTATCCTGTGTATTTCTATATTTCTGCCACATGTAGCTCGTATATCTTCATGGAAAGTCCGCAGGTCAAGGAAAATATGCAGTCAACATTGCGCATTTTTATTAGGCGGGTCCGAAAATTGGTGCCGTTTTTTAGACCCATCATTAAATCATCTTATATATAAAGCTGAATATCTGTTTGTCTGTATGTCTGTCTGTCTACACAGACAGACATACAGACAAACAGACATTCAGCTTTATATTAGGTTGTCCCGAAAGTTTTGTCGGTTTTTTCAGACCACTGTAACACCACGCACAATAAAGACCTGAGTGAGTTTCAACATGCATTCGATGCAGCTTTTCCTTCTCTTTCTTATGGATGCACTTACATACCATAATGTTACATGGTTTCTTTGGTAATTGCCGAAATTCTCCACCTGTCAATTTTACCTGCTCAAAGTTGAGCTGATTTTTAAAAATTTCGTTACATAGTTTTGAAAAAGATCAAGTATGAGTCAAATAGAGCAACTCTCGGGCTACAAAATGGTATTTTTAGATTCCCCTAGTTTGCTGATTTTGACTTCAAAAAACTATTTCTTCTAAGGTCTCGATTTTTGGCTGAGTTATGAAACGCCCAATTGCAGCAAAAGCATGAAAACTTAGGAAGTTTTTGCGAATTCAAATTGGTTGTTATTAAGCATCATTTATGCAACATAACCAAGTTGATTTGCTTCAAAAATCAGCTTTTTGGAATTTTCGGTAATAAATAATTATCACGGACTTGATAAACGTGGCCCACGTAATCTAAAACAGCCACAATGTAGCCAAAGGTTTGCCTTACATAACAGTCACTAGCGCTCTTCGAAAATATCAAGAAAAATTTTTTGAAAATTCAGGAAAGTTTTGGCGTTACTGCTGAGGTGCTCAAAAAGCCATGGCGATAACATCGCAAAGACGGGGTAGATCAGGGAACAATTATAGCTATAAGAAAGAGGATAAAAATATGAATAGATTGACACCTAGGCCGTTCATGGAATGGTGTTCTGTGAGGTTTGGTGAGCGATGAAAAAAACCGACAAAACTTTCGGGACAACCTAATATATAAGATGATTGTATGTGTGTACGTATGTTCCAAATAGAAAATTCCATTTCTTAACCGATCCGGACCCAACTTGGCATACATACACTCCGGGCCCGGCGGGTGTCACAGGCTACTTTTCGTCATCGATCGATATCGACTTTATCGATTTTTATCGATTTGCAGAGTTCACCTACAGGGCTGGGAGTTGGCACAGGGGGGTAATCGAGCATGCTGATTACGAATACAATATTGGTTTTTAATCGTTCATTAGTTTTATCGATTTTATCGATTTTTTTGCAAAGTTTGAGCTACGGGGCTGGGATTTGGCACAGGGGATAATCGAGCATGGGGATTCCGAATACAATATTAGTTTTCAGGATTATCGATTACTTTTATCGATTTTATCAATTTTTTTGCAAAGTTTGAACTACGGGGCTGGGATTTGGCACAGGAGGATAATCGAGCATGGGGATTCCGAATACAATATTAGTTTTCAGGATTATCGATTACTTTTATCGATTTTATCAATTTTGTTGCAAAGTTTGAACTACGGGGCTGGGATTTGGCACAGGGGAGGGGGTAGGAGCATGCTGATTACGAGTTCGATATTAGTTTGGCGCTATTCGGCTATCCGGGCACAAAATTTTTTTTGCGGTAGAGCTTGCTCAAACTTCGTATATAAGGGTTATCTTAACGGCCGGGCATACTTCAAGCGATTTCAATCGCGATGCGATTTGGCAATATTCCAGGTATCTATAACTCATTGTAAGCACATTATAAATGTACGGAAAATAGGGTATTTCATCAGTATACGTAAGTTATACACACTATGTATGCATGTGCAGTTTGCTAATGTTGGATCGAAGACTTCTGGCGAATTGCAAATCGCGTCGCGACTGAAATCCCGTGAAGTATGCCCGGCCCTTTACATGCTGATTACAGATATCACACTTTCTCGCAGAACGTCTTCCCGTGTGGTTACGATAGGTATACGGTAGGAAGTCAAAATCATGAATTAGGCTGGAGTTCGGTTCATATGGCTTATTCGACATGCTAATTACGAATATCATACTCTTTCTGCATACTGAGACCTTTTCATAGAGTTGTGGTGGTTATATGGCATGGGGTCGAAAACACAGATTTGCTTTAAACTTCGTCTAGAATGGTCATTTAACGCGCTGAACATGAATTTCATGCTGATTTCGCAGGATAGTGCATTTTCCTGGGTTATGGTGGGTGTAGATGGGTCGAAGTTCCAGATTTGCTCAAACCTGTAACGGTTCACAAGTATATCGCTTATGAATATGATGCTTGCTCGCTGTCATAACGCAATAGTGAAGTTATGGTGCTTTGCAGGGTTTAAAGGACATTTTTTCGCTTTCGGGTCAATTTAGATCCCAGATATTCAAGAGATGGGGAAACGGTCGTTTTGCAGGGCGATCTCCAGCGCCATCCTGATAAATTGTCCCAACGCGTAACGCACGCGGCAAATCTCCCTCCCCTTGTTTTTGCCTAGGCAAAAGCCGCTGAAAGGTGTATCGCGCGCGGTGATCCTATAAGGAAAACATTACGGTCGTGGGAAACTTTTATACCGCACGAATTGCCATTAGGTGGGGATTAATCACGATATTCTTGAAACAGCACTTTAGGCAATTCCCTGCCAAGGTTTCAGGCAGGTTCATGATTTTTTTCCGCCGCCGCCCCAGTTACCCTTATTTTTATCTATTTTATTGTTTTTTTTGCAAAGTTTGAGCTACGGGGTTGGGGGGTTGGTGAGGAAGGTAGGTGAGCATACTGATTACTAACACAGCGGGAATAGGGAATTGCATGTAGAAGCGGGCACAAGTAAAGGTGTACAGGGTAAGAATGGAACCTTTATCGTTTTTGACAGGGCCGGGCGGAGCCGGGTAAGCTAGCTAGTTCAGAATAAAGATAGACAAATGTTCCAAAAAGTCTCCTCTGCAAAATTTCTTCCCCTTTTTAGCAGCTCTGTTTCCATAGTGACTATTTCAACGAGCGTTGAGATAGTTGCCGAAAACTAGAACTCTTCATTTCACCATTTCTAATTTCGCTAATTTTCAAAATTTTCATTTTAAGCCTTTGAAGGTGCTCTAATAACCTCCTGATAAGACAAACCTTTTTCAAAGTGATGCAGTTTTTGCACTTTCTCAGCTTCCTGTCTGGAATTTTGCTGAATTATTATACCAGAGCATTAAATTTTGAAAAAATCGCGTGACACACAATTGCACCAAAAAATGCAAAACCCTCAGAATATTGGTTTTGAACCTCGATTATTACTATCACTAATAATAGAAGTAAATGAACGATTACGACTTGAAAATGGATAGATTTTAAAATTTCGACTACAATTTCCCAAGACTGGGAAATGCAGCGATTTTTTCTGCAAAAATCGCATTTTTCGCGAAGTAAAAGTAGCCGTCAGAGAGAGGGGAAAAACTTGTATCGAATGATACCTAAAATGTTCGACGTCTGATGTTCTTGCGAAGTTAGAATGAGCCAAATATAAAATTTGGTCACGTATTTTCGTAATTCTAGAAAGCATGCCAGAGAAATGCAAAAAATTGCATTATTTTGAAAAAGGTTTGCCCTATCGAAAGGTAATTAGAGCACTCGTTGAAATAGCCACAATGGAAACAGAGCTGCTGAAAAGAGGAAGAAATTCTGCATAGAACACTTGTTAGAACGTTTGTCTATCTTTATTGTGAATAATTTTGACGATAGGTCTAAAACGGCACGAACTTTCGGACCCACCTAATATTTCTTGGTCACGACTAAAGTAGCCCTACCAGGCAGGAGGCGAAAGTTTCTTACCCCAGCCATATTCTCGCACCTAAGTGATGTACCTGCCAAGCACATTCGAATCCGCAATATTTACGAGCTCCTCAGGATACCAAGACATTGCAAGCCCCGCCCCATCCAGTGTCGCTTCAGATGCTATCGAAATCGAAGTGTAATAACAAAATTGCTCCAATCAAGACCAAACTGTTGATTTAGGAGTTTTCCGACGTTGCCTTTTCAGTAGTGAGATTTGTTTATTGCAAAGCCAAAATTCAGCACCGATGATACCCAGCCAAAATTAAAATTCGCATTTAGGGTTTAGAGATTTCCTTTTCCATAACAAAACCAAGTTCAGATTAACAGCTTCTCCATCGTTTTATCGATAACGCAGTATGTTTTGTGCAATATCAATCGATTTGATTTTTTGAACATTTTTTGGAGGCGAAAAGGTTTGATAACTTATAATGATCCAGCCAAGTATCTCTTGAGATGTTATAGGCCATCGTGGTCACTGAGGCTGTCCCAGTCCAAACGTCTTCATTATTTTGAAAACAACCAAATTCGAGTTCATGCTATGGACATTTCTTTTCAATAGTTAATTCATAATTTTTCGAACACTGATTCTAAATTTTGGTCTTGTTAGAAGTCCCGACTAAATTCGAATTTAGATCTCGGTGGGGCACTATCGGTGCTAAACTTTGACTTTGCAACAAACAAGTCTCACACTGACACTAAGCACTGACAGAGTGCTACAATCCTTCTTAAACACGAACTGTTTTGAGCAAAGTGCAAGTTGTCTGCCTGCCTCCTATAGGCTTCTTCCATCTATGTCTATCTAGTACTTTCTTCCCGCAGCTACATAAAGGCAGTGAACTTAATCATGTTCATATTTCTCGTTTTCCTGCCATCCCTAAAGTTTCCAGCCATCTCCCCTCCACTCCTCTCCCCTCCCCCCCCCCCCTCCCTCCTCCACTCCTACCGTTGTTTTCTACTTCTGCTGAAGATTAGAGAAGAAGAATAGAGCAAGGCTAGAATGATTGAAATAGATTTTCATAGCACCTTCTATTGGTTTTTTACTCTGAACCCTCGGTCTGGTCCTATTTTCGGGATTTTTCCTCCACAGAGTTGACATTACTGAATGCGTTTGTCATTCACATTTGAAATATCTTACTTATCCCTGCCATGAGTTTGCAACGCCATGGGAGTTCTACTTCGAGCTGACCAAAGTGTCGGCACACTTTCAAGAGCCAAATTCGCTTCCTTTCTTGTTCACTAAGGAAAATGTTGAGTCCTACATCGAGTTTTCTCCAAATTCGACTCTCCAAGGGCGGAAACTGCCCTTATCCTTTCCCGACTTGATGTAGCACATACTTTGGATTCTTCAGTTTAAAAAAAAAAGAGCCACCGTTGACATTGAAGTCCAGGTTCTAAAAATCCGAGCACGAAAGCAATCACAGTTTTTCTCTGCAAAAAAATTGTTTTGCCAAAACTCTCTGAATTTCCCGTCTCTCCTTTCTGTAAGGCTTTCTAGGCCATAATATTCTTTTCTTTATTTTGATCCGAAGTGGACCATCCCTCTACTTCCTGAAATGCCGCAAATATTGCGTATCAGAACCGCAAATTCGCAATCACATGTGGGAAAGCGCATTCGCAATCGCTGCTGTAGCTGTCATGGCTTTGTTCAGCAGTATTCTAGAACGCATGAATTGCTTTCAAACATGGGACGGGATAATACTTGACACATGGTGAATGCAACAGCCGAGAAGCATTTTGTAAATGGGAATGGCAAAGCGGAGATATGGAATTGACGAAGAGATCAAAAAGGTTCAATAATACAACTAAAGTTAAAGTAGGGATTTTTTTTTTGAAAATCGCTTTTTTTGCAAATCCAGTCGATGAAGCCAGAATCAAAACATTGACTATAATACTCAGGATGGCGCGAGTTTGATGCCAAACCTAACAGATTTGACATCGTGTGTGTCGATGGTTTGGAAGCCTAACCGAAGTTTTGTAGAGATAGACAATTAGTCATCATGTGCTCTAAACTGTATTGTACCTACAGCTATCATAATCTTGAATTTTTTAGAAGCTCCTGAGTCTTGTTTACGCATTCGAAAGCAACGGCCGTCTGGGGAATACCAAGGATCACTGCTTGGTCGCTCTCTAGAGCCGACATACAGACGCTAACTCATATTGTTAACAAAACAATGAAAAGTAACATTTTCCGTTTCCATCCTACATTGCCTCTCGATGTTTCTTGCAGTAAAAAAGCATACAGCAGCGGTAACCTTTGATTTAACTGCATTGGCGGCTGGAAGACGGGGGTTTGTGACCCAATTAAAGCCGCTCGCGCTCGCGATGCAGTCTGCGTCTCTCTCGCGCGCTTGCTCTCTGATCATTCTCTCGCCTTGAGTAGGTCACGAACCCCGCCTTCCAGCCGTCAATCCAGTTGATTTAAAACATGTTCATAAATGTTGGACGTAGTACATGAATGAGCAAGTTGAAGCTGCGTTTATATTGCACAGTGACATAGTGAAAGGTAAAGTAAGAAATAGACATACTTCTGATGTATATCGAACAGGCGCGCAAAATGCTGAAGAATCCAAGCAAACTTCCTATCTAACAAGACATATGTACAATTTGCATATGCAAATTTTCGAGAAATATCCTGTCACGCGATGCAAATTTTCGAGAAATATTTTGTCACGCGGAACAGAATAACCTTTTCTGTCATTGTGAACAGTCTGAGCATAGGACAGGAGTTCCTGCGTATTGTACATGCTATGACTGCAGTCCACCATCGTCACAATGCGTCATGTGTTCAGCTCACTTTGTCTACTCTATTTAATATAAGTTTCTCCAAACTTTGATTTTCAGAAATAATATACAGCATCTCCGTGAATGAAAGGAATCATTTCCACTATCATAAGCTCTGTATGCTTTGCACTCAGTTCGTTCCCTCTCAGTTTCTAGATTATCCCCATTACATTGAAAAAAATGCTCAGGCGCTATAATTATCATCTAAAACGTCATGAATACTATTTTCGCTAGATTCCGCAATAGTTCGTCTGCCAACAACTGAACAGATTGAGCATACCGGATCCGGATTATCAGTGCTGTCAACTTCAACTAGAGCTTGATCAAGATCATTGATCGATAAAAGTGAGACAGAGTGGCACCCTGTGTTAATGCAAAGTTCTCCTAGGTTTTCGGCTTCCTGCTGTTTTTCCATTGCTGAAACGTTAGCTTCAGATATACGGGGCATTCAAAAATCGTGACAATGGCGCGATCGCGCGCGACACGTACGCACTTCCGACAATCGCATTTTTTGGTTTTCATCTCTACTCGAGCGGTTTTTCTAGTTACGTATGGTAGCATTTACTTGCTAGAATCGACTGAGCTGAGCATTGTGGAGTACCTTTTTGTATAAGTGTTTTATGAATCCGTGTGCGCAAAACCGCAGTCAAATGCGTCGTCACGGTTTTATGAATGAACTACAATACCGCTCACAGAATGTGCAAAATTTCCGTGAATGTCGCAGAATCCCGGGAATTTCGCGAAATTCATGTAAATCACGCAAATTACGCAGGGCCATAACTTCTTTCCGAATGAGTATATTCAAAATCCGAAAACAGCATTGTATTCAGCTCGTCAAGGCGAATCTTTTACTTTACAGGGTGTCTTTAATATCCTGTTTTCAATAATCTTGAATTTGCATGCGGACGCCTCATGGGTGTAACGCAACGAGCATCACACATAGGAGATTGCCGTGGGCACCATTCGATAGTACTCTTTCAGTAGATTACTCTGCGCTAAACAGCAGCCGAGGACTCTCCTTTAAAAGAGATAGAAGAGTTGATAAACTCTGAAAAAATTAAGCTATTCCAAGTTTTAGCCGTAACTTCCTTCAAAATGAACATTTTCGAAATCCGAAAGCAGCATTGTGTTCAGCTCGTCAAGGCGAATCTTCCGATGTACAGCATGTCCTTGAAATTCTGTTTCCAATTTTTTCAAAATTTTCTGCGCGCGTATATTTGCAAGGTTGCAACGCAGCGCACATCAAACATAAAAGACTCCAATAAGCATTGTTAGATTGTGCTGCTTCCGCAGATTACCGAGCGCTAAAAGTGAACCGGGGAATCTTTTTCAGAAAAGATAGAAGAGCTGGTGAATTCTGGAAAAATCGTGTTGTCTCAAATTTTGCCCACTGTAACCCTAAAATGGGAAGCTCTCCTGCTAAGCAGATGTGATTTTCGTAATCAGCAGGTCAGATAACCTCTATGAGCAAGTTTTCAAAGAAATTCGGGTGATTTGGTTTTTCCTCGTTCCTGAAGCTTACCTGAAGCTCGCCAATGGGTTTTGGTCAAAATGTCGATGATTTTGGATTATAAGGAAACTTCGCTCAAAGAGGTTATCTGACCTGCTGATTACGAAAATCACATTTGCTTAGCAGGAGAGCTTCCCATTTTAGGGTTACAGTGGGCAAGATTTGAGACAACACGATTTTTTCAGAATTCACCAGCTCTTCTATCTTTTCTGAAAAAGATTCCCCGGTTCACTTTTAGCGCTCGGTAATCTGCGGAAGCAGCACAATCTAACAATGCTTATTGGAGTCTTTTATGTTTGATGTGCGCTGCGTTGCGACCTTGCAAATATACGCGCGCAGAAAATTTTGAAAAATTTGGAAACAGAATTTCAAGGACATGCTGTACATCGGAAGATTCGCCTTGACGAGCTGAACACAATGCTGCTTTCGGATTTCGAAAATGTTCATTTTGAAGGAAGTTACGGCTGGTAAAACTTGGAATAGCTTAATTTTTTCAGAGTTTATCGCTCTTCTATCTCTTTTAAAGGAGAGTCCTCGGCTGCTGTTTAGCGCAGAATAATCTACTGAAAGAGTACTATCGAATGGTGCCCACGGCAGTCTCCTATGTGTGATGCTCGTTGCGTTACACCCATGCGAAGAGGCGTCCGCATGAATTCAAGATTATTGAAAACAGGATATTAAAGACACCCTGTATAGTAAAAGATTCGCCTTGACGAGCTGAATACAATGCTGTTTTCGGATTTTGAATATACTCATTCGGAAAGAAGTTATGGCCCTGCGTAATTTGCGTGATTTACATGAATTTCGCGAAATTCCGGGAATTTCGCGAATTCCGGATGTCGCGAAATTCCCGGAATTTCGCGAAGGTTCGCGGAATTCCCGGGATTCTGCGACATTCACGGAAATTTTGCACATTCTGTGAGCGGTATTGTATACCTTTTTTCAAATAAAGACTGCCGGAAAAGTCATAACATTCTATACTATCGTGTCAAAATTGGATGCTGCAAATCTTTCAAAGACACGATAATTTGGAGGGAATAACCAAAACCTGCTCAGATGATATGAAAGCAAGTGATCATCGCGTAAATCCAGTTGTGGACAAAAACCTTTAAAGTGTGATTTAAAATGTGATTGGGGCCGTTCAAACAACGAAGTACGGCTCTTGCCTTTAAATAGACAAGACTTGAAAGGCTTACTATTCCCCCTCCAGCCTCGGCTAATTCAACCTTTAACCCAGCTAATTCCTATTTGTGATCCTTTGATATGTTTCTGTCTCATTTGAAAGCTAAAATGTTAGCAGATTGCCTGCGGCTCATTCGCTCGGCTGCTGTCAAATTTGTATTTTAGGCAATTTTTACAAAGATTTGCAGCTTTGGGATGCCAGCATGAGAAATTTACCATACAAATTCTACATGACAGCTGTATCATCCCCGCTTGTGGAACTTACAGAGTGCAGCATCAGATACTACACCGTCATTATTTTGTACTCTACCGCAAGTGGTTTTTATAAAGGGCATAGCAATATATGCGAAGTATTCACTACAGTTCAATAAACGTCATATGTTCTTAGGTTCAGTTTTGATTGAATACAAAGGTAAATATAAAAGATGTTCTTTGCTTTATTCAGTGATGGCCGCCAACATTTACTGTTTGATCGTAGGTTTCTTATACATATCGCAAACATGCTAGGAGTTACTCTAAAGAGCTTTCGATTTGTTTCAGATTTTTGCAGCAACCTACGCGAAAGCTGCATTGACTCCATGCATTGACGGCTATGCTGCATATTCAAAGATCCCCGTTAAGAATAGCGAAGAAAGGGATTATTTGAAAGGTCTACTTTTCAATAATATTGTAAGTGTGTCTTATAAGTTTTTACCAATTTCTTAATAGCTTGCTGAATTATCTATGGCACGTCTATCTTGCATTCACTTTTAGCAATCGCCGAGATACATCTGCTGGCTAGAGTCTGAGGCGTCAAAGCTTCGTAACTTGCTCGCCAAAAAATCAAGATACACACTTACTCAGCTGCTAAAAGAAGCCGAAATCGAACTGAAAGGGGATAGAAAAAAGGCAAAATGGGATGTTACTATTATTCCCAAGTGAGTTGAAGTCTCTAAGCTAAACTTTTTTGTACTTTCATATTCAGAGAGGGGAAGCTCACGAAACAGTTGAAAGATTTGGAGAAGAAGGCAACTGCACTCGGCTGTGCCTCTGGCACTACCTATGAGGAACGAAAAGAGCTCATAGTTCAAACAACAACAACCCCAGCGCCAGCGCCGCCTCCACCGCGGAACGTGAAACCCAAACCAAGAAAAAAGGGAAAGCAAAAGGGAGGAAAGAAACGTAAGGGATCAAAGCAAAAGAAGACCAAAAAACGGCCTAAAAGGCCTAGCGCTCCGATCAAAATTCCAGTGCAGCCTACTACACCTAAACCAATTGTTAAAACTAAGATTGTTCCAATACCTTACTATGTGTGTATCTACTATGGTCGATCAGCAGTAAAGAACCTGTCCACTAACGAATAAAGGCATCATGATGTAGGTTGTCGCAAAAGATCCTACTTCTAGGAAAAATCTCTCAATCGTTGGAGTTGTTTCTACATAGAACGACTGTAAATGGCATGTGTTTCGTTTTCTCTTTTCATTCTATTTGTTGTCTTCGACGTTTGTCTACAAAATTCTCGGTTTACATAGTAGTCTTTCTGAGCTTGAGACACGGATTCCAGAATCGAACCCTTGCAAGCATAGGAAAGTCCCAATAAGTCATGCCCACTCGCGGCTCAAAATTTTCGCCAAAGGATATGCATCTAAATTATTTGGAGAATTTTGTACTTGTTCATGCCGTTTACATGACTTCTTTGTCATATCAACACTCGAAAGAATCGACCACTAGAGAAAAGGTTTTTGCGACAGTCTGATATTTTGTAGCATATTTATAGATAAGTCTTACCTCACCCTATTCTTGTAAGTTTTGTATCTCTTTCGTTGTTCTTTTGCATCCTACCTTACCCTATTCTTGTAAGTTTTGTAAACCTTTTGTTGTTCTTTTGCATAAATCATTTATTTGCCTCGAGATAATAATCAGAAAAAAGTGATACACAATCAGATTATAAGAACGTTAATATTTACAAATGCTTATTTATGCTAACGTTATATGCCTCCGCAGCATTAGAGAACGGTCACCGAGGCGCACATATTGAATTCGAAAAAGATGTTGGAAAAGTTTCATGCGAAAGAATTAATTTGAAAAAATGACCGGTACAAAGAATGCTTGATTGCACAAAGTATTGCATGTATAGGTAAAGTAACTGTGTTCAGCTCTTTACACAACACATTTCTGTTGAATAGCAGATGATTGCATTGTTACTTGAAAAGCGATTGTGGCCATAAGCAGCGCAATTCAACCTGAAACTGCGCTCAGAATGTGATATTTGCAAACTCAATAGCATCCATGTGCATGCGTCTGTTATATTCTTTGCAGTGCATGACAATAATGTGAGTGATCGAAAATTGCAGAAAAAAGCTTACAAACTCAACTCATCATCCTTTCACCACATTGGCTCGTTTCATAAAGTTTTTCTTTTTTCGCTATCTTTTGAAGAAGCGACTGGTTCAAGGCAAACTATGATATTTGAAAGAGCCATTCTTGCTGTACAACATCTATTCATTTTAAATGGGAAACTCAAAGCCCTTTGTTTTATAACTTCTTAAAACAAAGCCTTTCGAGAGACAAAAATCAGTGTATTTGCTAATTTGGTCCGTACCCTCAACATTTTTTCTTCATTAACAGGCGGAATAGCTAGTAGCAAGCAATATTGGTATACTGAAAATGGCAGCACACTAATATATATATATATATTACGTGCGTTGTATCGCAATATGTAGAACATAAGCATATCCGGCTCCGCCTGGTCCCTTTAATACGTTACGATAAAGCTCACCATTCCTATTCCTTACACACCCTTTCCCTGGATCAACTTCTACATGTCATTTTCCTATCCCGTTTTGTTTTTGTAACGCATGCCCACTAACCCTCCTGTGCCAACTGCCGGCCCCCCGTAGCTCAAATTTCGTCATCGATAAAGTCGATAAAAGTAGTCGATGACTTTACAAATAATATTGCATTTGTAACTAGCATGCCAACTGCCAGCTCCGTAGCTCAAACTTTGTAAAAAATTGATGAAAATTGATACGATCGATATCGGTTGATGACGAAAAGTAGCACCAGCCCGCACACCAGCTCTGAAGTGTACGTGAGCCAAGTTTGGTCTGGATCGGCTCAGAAATGGAATTTGCTATTCGGAACATACGTGCACACTATACTTGGGTCCGAATCGAATAGAAATTCGATCATTCGAATAAAACATTCGAATATATTCGTATTCGAAATTCGATATTCGGAATTCTTCCATTTTCGAATAATATTCGAACTCGAATAATTGAGAAAACGGGATTTCGAATAACATTCGAAACTCGAATAATCAAAAAACAGGGTTTCGAAAAAAATTCGAAAACTCGAATAACCAAAAAACGAGGTTTCGAATATTATTCGAAAACTCGAATAATCAAAAAACGGAGTTTCGAATGGATTTTATTCGAATGTTTTATTCGAATGTTTATTCGAATTCGTATTCGAATGTACTCCGTATTCAGATTATTCCACTTTGTTGCAGAGCCAACTGCTGAGTATCAAGCTCACTTCGTCGCGTTTTTTTTCGCAAAACTCGGTAATGCATCTTTTGCAACCGTTATACCTTTGAACTGTGTGGAGAGTCGCATTCTTCCGACTGCTTGCGACAGTAAAAAAATCATATGTAGATTTTAATTGATGCTTTTTCGATCAATGAGATTGTTCTCACTGCTATTGGCACCATCAGCAAAGAAGATATCAAATTCAAGCTCATGCTCCGAGTTCATATTTTGAATTGAAATGGCTGTTCTTCTTTCTTTGCATTGCTCATGCTTGCGGTATGCTAAGCCCATACTAGTGAGCACTCTTGCTCGCATAAATTATTGCACAACTGCCTATTCATTACCTTGGAGTTTTTTGCGAATTGGTGTATATTGAGTAAAGGACATCGCGTTGTAGTGCAGGATTAGACGGTTTAGATCGCCGTACGCGATTTGTCAGTTACGAGATGTCTTCACATGTAATGGCAGCTTACCACAAATGTTTAGCGTGTACAACTTACTAAAAGATAAATGCCCTGCATTCTGTACTTTTAGAATAGATTTTGGACAATTTGAGTATTGCCATACCACGTCGCCAACTGAAATGCCTGCAGTATGCCCGGGGTTATAGGGCATTCGTGCTCGCTTCGCGGAAGAAACCACATGCCTTCGTCCACGACTAGCTTATACCACACAAGATATCGATCAGATTATCGACACTAGATTATCGATTTTTAGAAAATCTTGAGCTGCGAGGTTGGCAGTTGCTACAAAGGGGTAAGTGAGGATGCTGATTGAAACCGAAATCTATTTTATCGATTTCAGCATTTTTTGGAAAATTTTGTGCTAGGAGTTGGTGTAGGGGATACGAGGTGCTGATTATGAATGGATCGGCTTTAGCCAGATAAGTCGGCAAGTTTGAGATGTGATTGCTTTAGTTATTCGATAAGCATTCGAATATTTATTCGAAATTCCAATGTTCGAATATATTCGAAATTCATTCATTCGATATTTTTGATTTTCCAATTTATTCGAAATTCATTCATTCGATATTTTTTATTTTCCGAATTTATTCGATACTCGTTTATTCGAGATTTTTTATTTTCGAATTTATTCGATATTCGTTTATTCAAAATTTTTCCTTTTCGAACTCATTCGATATTCATTCATTCGATGAAAAATTTTCGAATTACCCAAGTATAGTGCACACATACAGACAGACATAAGACAGACAAACAGACTTTCAGCTGGCATCTCAAGAATGTGCCTATTGTTTGATTGTTAATAACTCTCTTGAAGTATTTCGAGAAGCTTTAGAAACCATCCTGTAGAGCTGACCTCAGATTAGACTTACAGTATGGTGCGAATCAAAAATGCATTATTTATTGTAGGGTTACGATAGAAAATTTGAGGAAAAATTTGACTAAATAGAGATCATATTTGGCTCCTAAGATAGAACAAGCTGATGACTTTCACACTTTAATCAGAGTTACTGATTTCAAATATGAAACTCGCACTTCATCGTAACACATTTTTCATAGGCCGCGCCAGATACACCAAAACAACCAGTTTCTGTTATTCATCAAAAATCTGGATAGGCCATTTGGAAAGCTCTAAGAGAAGCGCAAAACTTTGTGTACTAAAATCAGGATGTATGAAAACCTTGTTGTGCAATTTTCCAGGTTTTTTGGATATTTGTTTAATGGCATTTTTCACAGTGAGCATCATATGCTGCAAGTTCCTACGATGCTCCTACAGTAAAAAAGATAGATTTTTGATTTGCTCCATAGCGTGTTTCTAAATTGAAGCCAGCTCTACAAAACGATACCTGAAGTCAAAAGAATATCCAGGTATTGTTTTCATTACAAGAGACCAATTATAACAGAATGAGACTAGTCTCTGTGACCATCTGTGAATTATCGCGGTTGGCAAATCTTGAGCTTGCCAGAACAAAAAAACTCACGAACAAACTGCACAAACTGGAAGCTACGACAAGCACTGCAAGCTGCGCTTTTGGCGCGAGCAAGCTGCATACGCGAGCAACGGCTATCAGTACACTAACTGTGGCATTGAAGGCAGTGGAACGGCAGGATGGACCCTACTCGGATTTTGGTAGATTTGGGTAGTAGACCCCCAAGTGCACTATAGCCTAAACCACCTTCCAATTCATGCGCTGCCTCCTGAAAACGCGCTTCAAACTTCCAACAATGACGCCCCCTTAATGGAAGTGGGCGGGGCTGGTGGAGTTTTGAAGCCCATTTTCAGAACTTAGCTCATGAATTGGCAGGTGGGATTTGGGCCACAATGTACTTGGGGGTCTACTACCGAAATCCATCAAAATCCGAGAAGGGTTCATTCTGGCGATCCACTGTCTCTAAGCCAGTAAACACAAAAGGTCAAAAAAGCGATGTCGAGGAGGAAACAGTAGAGAAGGCAACGCAAGACAAGTCAGTCCATATCACCCAAATCTAGAAAATCAAAGAAAAGGTATGAAAAAAGTAGAAGTACACCTAAGATTCCTCCTAAAACGAGAAGAATTCCGAAACACGGTACAACACAGAAGCTACTTTGGATATGACTTGTGCGTGAATGAAAGTTAGCTGACAAAAACAAAAGTGCGACCGTTTTGTCAAGGTGTGAACGTTCTAGTGATTAAAATTGTATGTATGGCGGAAGTACGAAAAAGTATGGCCAAGGCTTGGATAATTTTCTATATTTATGATTCAATAAATCTTTATCACTTCATGTTTTGTATAAACGAATCGGTTGGTTAAATTGGTGCATACCCGAAAAAGATACGAATACGACTGAACTAAAATGTCTCACATATCGTCTTCATTTTCATTTTCATTTTCATTTGTACGCTCAAGGCGTTCGAATACAAAAGAAAAAACACAAAACACAAATCGAGAAGTTAGTGATACAGCGGAATAAGCAGTAAACGAATGCAGACATCATCATATCAATCGTAGTCTAATCCTAGTCAGACTAATGTAAGAAAGATGAAACGGCTTGCATTGAATATGTTGATAGGCTAATAGCTAGATATGTATAAGTATGTAGGCATTGATAGGCACTGATGCTCATAACTTCAACAGTTATAACTCCAAGGAGATGGGACCCATGCCCCCTCGTTGCCAGCGGAACGATCTTTGTATTAAATCTTAAAAGCAAACCGACAGCTTATCAGGCGAATCTACTGGCACAGGTATAAATACCATAACCCCGCCTAATCGGAATGCTGGGGAGGCTCAATGACCCCAAAGGTGAAAAGATTCACATTCAGATCACTCTGTTGAACCAGCAAGCTGTACGATTGAATACTGGATAGCTGAGCGAAAAAGACTCGGACTAAGATGATGATGAGAGACTGGTTAGTAACTAGAAGAAAACAAGTAGACCGAAATTACAGGTATGACGTAACGTGAGGAGACACACGAAAGACGTCAAAGCCATAATTTATAGCCATAATTGAAAAGCAAACCATCATAAGACCAAAAGAGCACCTGAAATGGCAGACTTTAAAGATGAAAATTGGAATAAAATGTGGTAGAAAACAAAGCCTATATCGGAAATCCATCCATAAACACAGTCGTATAGCACATCCCAAGCAAATAAATTAAGTCCAGCATCGCTGATACAAAAAGGCTATGACTGTCAGGCAACGCTAATCATTTTCAGCGATACTTGACAAGTCAAGTCTTCTTAGTCTATTCCTGAAAATATAGCTACTATCTGCACTAGTGGTATCAATAGGGAGACGCGAAAGCCACCTAGCTCCCCTACAAAACACATTATTGAACATCAGTAGGTATTTTTTGCGTCGGATTCTTAGATATTGCAGGTTAAAAGAACCAGACCTTTCACTGGTGGGAACAAAAATCCAGTACTTGCTAGCTTTTAGTTTGTTCTCTCTCCTTAGAACTCGAAAGCAGAATACAAGGTCCGAAAATACCCGCCGATGTGTTAAAGACTCCATATGAAGCTTCTTAAGACGGTCGTGGTATTCAGGTGGGGCCACTCTGGGTGATACACGTCTGTACAACAACCTCGTAAAAAGTTGTTGAACCTTTTCTACTCTACGCATATCTTTTTTGCGGAAGGGAGACCAGATCTGAAAACAGTATTCCAGGTGAGGGAGAACAAACGCTTTATAGAGCGATATCAGTATCCTTGGGAGTTGGTACTAGTATTTCGAAAAAGCATGAAAAGCGAAGAAGACGCTTTCTTGATTGTCATATCGACGTGCTTAGTGAAGCTAAGGTTTGTATCAATCAGGACGCCCAGATCTCTAACAGCATCACATCCTTCCAATGTAGTGCCTTTGATGTGATAGGAGATTGTAGAAGCATTTCCAAGATAAAGCGTTGAGCATTTGTCAAGGTTCAACGCTAGATCCCAGCTATCACACCACTTGATCAATTTATCAAGAGAAGTTTGCAGTGCAAGCTGAGCTTCTGGGGCTTTCTCTTCAGCATTGCTCCATAAATTTTTATATCATCAGCATACATTTTTACTTGTATGCTAGGAGAGGTTTTCAAAACAGATGGTAGATCGAGGGTATAAATCAGGAAGAGCAAAGGGGCTAAAACACCCCCCTGAGGGACATCACTAGTGCAGCAGTACTTTTTGGAGTAATGATGTCCAACTCTAACAGTCATATGTCGATCATACAGATAAGATGTAAATTAGGAAAGCAGATTACCTCCGATTCCGATTTTGCTTAATTTACTCAGTAAGTTAGGATGGCAAACCTTATCAAATGCCTTAGTAAGTCAACGTAAATAATGTCAACAGATTTGCCCTCATTGATCGCCAAGCTCCAATCGAACACACTGTCATCCAAATTCGTGGTGGTAGAAGCACCGTTCAAAAAATCCATGCTGTTCATCGGGGATTAGACCCGAGTTATTGAACCAATTAATTAATTTACCTCGTATAATTATTTCCATGATTTTGACAGGGGTAGGCAGTAAACTGATGGGGCAAAAATTGGTGAGAAAAAGCGCTCCATCAACTTTAGGTATGGCTGTAACCAAGGCTTCTTTCCACATAGGCGAAACTTCTCCCAACATCATAGATATATTGAAAATGTGTGCGAGTGGAGCCGCAAGCGATGACGCGCATTTCAAGTACATGCGGTATACCATCAAAAGTGTCCGTGAGGGAGGGCTTGAGTTTTCTAAGGAAGTTGTACACACTAGATGGATGAAAGTAACGTCAACACAGCTATGAGTTGGCGTCACGTTAACATCCATCGACGCAGTGTATGCAACATGATTACTAACAGGAGAACAAACACTAGCAAAGTAAGTACCAAGGGCTTCGGCTTTATCAGTATCACTAAGTCTTGATGCCATTTACCACATCTTGCATATGAAAATAGGCAACTTTTCATGTAGAACGTCCTTTCCTTAGCCCAGTTTCCCTACTCTTTCTTGTGCCTCGTTTTGATAGCAATTAACGTTTTTAACTCCGAAGATGACACTACTTTATCTCGAAACACGAAGAAGTAAACTCTGCAAGAGATTTGAAAATGTGGAACATGTGGAAGACCTATCAGTCTTACGTTAACAGACCAGTGATAACAAAAAACACTTCCTAATGTCCATGTTTTAATCAAGAATAGCCAGTTGACGATAGGTAATCAGTATTAGATTTAAGAGAGTTTCCGGGCAATTGCAAATTTTTTTACAAACTAATGTAACTTCAAGCATACCGATTTTTTCTGAGAGCTGCGAACTTTGCTGCCAAAGCGATGCTGTCTAAAGGTATGCTTGATCTGTTAATTCCTCAGACTATCTCATTATTTTGGAGCACAGTCTGTAAAAAATTTTCTCCAAAAAATTGAAAATTCGGCTATGTTTGCACTAGAAAAGCCCCATTTTTAGTGAACGAGTAAGGTCTTCCTTTCTGCCACGGAATGAATCAATTCTGTGATTACTACAATTATTTTTAGGATGATGGTTTGCATATCTTTGAGCCCATCACCGAGGCGTGACGATCCTTACAAAATCGACGCCGACTGCAAAAACAGGTACGGTCAAAGGCAAGTAAGAGCTTGTAACTTTGTTGCGCGTACAGCAAAATCCGAGCGCAGTTGCGTTTTTGAGCTGGACAGCCTCCTCATTCACACTGACCCACCTTTGCATAGTTTTCTTTGTTCACTACGGAAAAATGACAGCAAAGGAAAAATTGCAAAGTTTTCAACGTTGCACAGCCTTTTTTGGTGTGTAGGTCAAATAGGTTTGACATCAATTAAAAGCTTAGGCTTTCTTCTACACCAATATATAAAATATTTGCATTAGGATTCAACCGAGTGCGAAGAAAATGAGGTTAATTATAAAGTTTGCCGGAATTTGAAAAAAAGGAACAAAACTGCCCGGAATTTCTTCACATCTCAATAGATTCATGCGAAGGTGGGGAACTGAGGAAGTGAAACATAGACAACCTCCACCATATCAACTATGGCAATCATTTAGCGATTAACTTGATCATTACAATCGATCAAGGGATATAGCCCACAATAAGTAAGTAATTCAATACCCCCATTAGGACAAAAATTTTGCATAAATTTACCTGCCGTCATTTGTGACTTTGTAGCGCGATTTGCTACCACTTAATTTTCACATATTCGAGCTTGTGCCCAAAATTCTGCTTATGTTCATTTTTGCATTTTTTTCAACTATCTTGCAGAATTATCATCCTATTTTCGAGTGTACCCTCTGCATCATTAAAAGTGATGGGTGCTCCTGCAGCTCGGCCCGCGCGACCGCTTCGCTTGGGCTCTGCACTTCTTTCCTGAGCGTCCTCTCTGAACATTTACCACATCTGAGCTTGAGAGAAGCAAAGCTCTGATCGCTTAGTAAGCATGGGAAACGATTAGAAACACCCGCGAAAGAACTGCATAATCAGGCTAGGTTGCTGCGCGGGACTTGAATCGCACGATCACCCATCTCTCCTAGTGATACAATAAGTTTCGACCCAGTTTAGGCTTCGCCAGGCCGGAGCTGTGCCAGCGCACCATGGTCGACCATCGTCGTACTGTCCCAGTGCTGTTTCGATCGTTACATGTGTATTTCGTTGAAGGCGGCGCTAGCTGACTAGATCTTAGAGAGGTAAATGCGTGGTATTGATCGAAGCCTCTGTCGAAAGCTCCGGTACGTTGTGCCGGCAAGGCGCTAGCTCGACGCTAATTCGGCGCTAGCCCGAGGCTGGCACAGCTCCGCCACTGTGGATGGATTCTTAGGTGGGGACTCAATTAGTGGGTGTTCGCTTCGCAAAGGTTCGTGCCATTTCGCAGCTACAGTATATCAAATCGTTTTAGGAGCCCATGTCCACGTCTCCTCATTCTCATCAATCCCTAGCTAACAATATGCCAGCGCTGTGCGCTCGCAAAGCCTCCAGCAAGTAGAGCGTCGCTTTCTGTAGAATGATTTGGCCTCCATTTGGTTGAAAAAACAGATTGGACAGAGGGTAAGTCGCCCCTGATTGCTCTAGAGTCAAACACGCCAGAATTGCGCGTGCCATTGGGGCGCGTTAACTGAATATAGTAGGAGGAAGCGACCTTTGTGCGGATCACAAGCACAGCTGTGACGAAGAGTGCTCGCGTTTAGAGCAAACAGTGGCGGCTTGTACAACTGAAAATAAGGTATTTGTTTTTACTGAAAATGTGCTCAGCGTTAAAGATTAAAAGTAGGAATTGACCGCGGTTTACAAAAACTGCATTGGTTCATTAGCCGTTCAAAGCTACTGCTAACTAAGATCAACGGCTTTCATTGGCAAACCGAGACTTTTGTAAATTTACTGTGATTTGCAATTCCGCTGGTTTTTAATTATTCAGATTTTCTAATTTAATTTGAGGTTGTAGCACTAAACCTCATGTTCCTACACAATGAATCTCTTTGGAATCCTGGATTGCTTATAAAGCGTTATAAAACACTACGTTTGTGCTATTTGATGTCCATCTGGCAATAAAATCGTGCCTTTTTACACCCATTTCAAAGCTAACGCTAAACATCATCTAGGAGAAAGACTTTCGCAAAAATTTGACGCGTATCAAGCTTTTCCTTACTCTTTAGACTAGATCGCTTCCGGCCAATTACTGCTTTGTCATTCTTCCACCAGTTTTAAAATGATAGGGCTTCTGTCAAATAACTAGTCGAGAACTCGCCTATGAGCTTTGTTGATTCCTTTAAGAATAAACATGCAGTATGAGATGACTGGCAGACATTGGCAGGAATGCGCTAAGTAGGGCAACTTTTAGTTCTATAAAGGTAACGTTGAGTAATGTAGTACATGTAAATTGCATCATTCTAATTTTCACAGCATCTTATGCCAAATTCACGTCCTTAATCTACGGCAGCTTACTAATCTTATATGTCCTAACTCAATATTTAGAAAACAGAGCGTTGACGCATTCACTCAGTGGGATGAGAATATGCAAATATCAGGGTATCGTATAGACAATGTTACACGAAGCCAGACGCAGCAACAATAGGAATTCATAGAGCAACGGCGATTCAACAGGAAGTACAGTAACAGGCTAATGCACTAAAGCTGCAGCTCGAGACCGCGGTGCACGTGGGGCTTCCGCTGTTACGCAGCCTTTATATACAGAAAAGTGCGTTTGTCTACAGTCAAGCATGATCCTGGGCTCCGGGTTACTCGCTTTAACTCTAATCGTAAGTTCGTAGCACTTATGAGTATAATGGGTTTCTCCTATGAATTCCAGGTCTTTGCACTGAATGGTACCGCTAACGCAATTTGCGAGGAATACAGAACGCGTGCGTATGCTTATGAAGATAAGGACAACGACGAGGAAAGAAAAAAGTTCCAAGAGGAGCTTTTGAGGCCGAACTATGTGAGTTAGTAGTTTGGAAAAAATTTTCAGGTGATTTTTGAAGCTGCTAGTCTGTGGAATCTTCTGTTTATGATGCAATATTACTGACTGTAGAGAAGGACATACGTATTTAGTTATCTTTGTTTTCAGCCATACAACTGCTACATGGAGCAGCAAGCTGCTATAATTCGCGATGTGCTGGAAAGAGAGTTTAAACCAAAAACAATCAGCCTACTGTACTTAGAAAACGAAGCACTGAAGATTTTGAGAAAGGATGTTCAAAATGATCCACTAAAGGTTAAACTCATAAAAAAGTGCGTTTGGTCTTTTACATCGTTGCAACATAAAATCTCTCACATTAAAGGAAAGCTCAATTCGAAGTTACGGACTTGGCGGAAAAGGCAAAGAAGGGACTTGGTTGCGCTCTGGCTGACACCGCGTTGGTTGTAACCACTACTTCCACAACAACGACAACAACCACAACGACGACAACAACAACCAGAGCAGCGAGGGTTCCGATTAAACCACAGCAAAAGAAAAAAAAGAAATCGAAAAAAGGAAAGAAAAAGAAAAAGCCGTTTAAAAAGAATAAAAAGGTTGTCAAAAAGAAGAAGAAGAAGAAGGGCAAAAAGAAGAAAAGGCCAGTAGTTCCAAAAGTAGTTCCAAAACCGATGCAAAAACCCACTACCACGTCTAAACCATCAACCATACCATTCCTACCTCATTTGAAACCCATGCCCTTGATCTTTTATGTATGCGTGTATTTAGAGGAAATTCAAAACGAATAAGTGATATGTATCTATTCATCAGGTTGTGTTTGGTCTACCTTGTAACAACTGTCTATTCTAGTGATTTTAACATCCTGTTTTTTTTTATGAAACCTGAGCATTCGTAACCTTCCTTGTATATCTGATTACTTCAGTGCCGAAAAGGTTTGTCAGGCAATGTTTATTCTTCTTCCAATCAGGCAGTATCAAAAGGAAAATAAATATTGCCTAACAGGCCTGTTTGGTACAGAAGTAATCGGATATACAATTGTTTTTTATATTTATTGTATTGTTTATTTATTGAATTTACTGTTCATTTTATGTTAATTTTTCATTTTCATTCTCTTATGTAAAGCATTGATCTTCTTCGCAAAAATTTATAAGTTCATTTCAAGTTTCACGCTGCTGAGTGACAATAGACGTGCCTGTAAACGCAATTCCTTACCTTAAGGCTTACATAGGTAACTTTTTCAATGAAATCGCCCACAACTACACAATACACCTAACACAGAGTGGAAATTATCAGCATTTTGATAGTTTGTCATAATTGAAGGTGAAAAGCAAATATAAGGGAGGGCCACAAAGTCGAAATGGCCGATCACCATAAGCTGCATACCGTTAATGAGAGCTTGGAGGGGTAATTCGAAATCTGCTCTCCCTATCTGCAGAGCGCTTTTGGGAAAAAAGTCATAAGTATTTTTTGGAGTCGACATAGATCTAATGGCCGGGATAAAATCGGTTGCTTGTCAGGATACTTCTTTCATGTGTCTAGTACATCAGTGCTTCCTATTACTCCATTTGACGTCTAGAAAGGCTACAACAATTGATTTTATTCCTGCCATTAGTTCATTTTGTCGCCTCAAAAAATGCTCATAACTTCTCTCCCAAAGGCGCTCTGCAAACAGGAAAAGCAGAATTTGTGGGTGGAGGACATTAGGTCGCCGAAAAAGGGCGGTCCCCGCGGTCATTTGCGACAAACACGCACCCCTGTGCATGCGCGGACATGCGTTCCTGCAGGGAATCCGCGCGGGACTCTTCCGAATTCGGCGACCTAATGTCCTCCACCCAGAATTTGTATCAGCATTGGTATGCAACTTGTAGTGATTGGCCACTTTGAATTTGTGACTCTCCCTTGTTAGACATTTATTTCTGTTGGCTAGTAAATGTGACATTGATATAGTGTCTTTACAGGCCGAGATTAAGGAACAGAGTTTGCGTAAACAATCAGCTACTCCTGATAATTCAGCATTTTGCACACCCAGATTGTTGGCATAGATGTGTGGCTATCTGTTCACGGACAAATCATCGCCCAATTTTGGCCGCGCAGAACGCTAGCATCCTGATAGGTCTCGGGCAGAGTTCACGCGATTTGATCGTCGCGATTGATCGCGATAAGGCAACTCTAACAATATTATTGCATGCCAATCTTCTTCTATTCCAGTTGTGATAGTTTTCCAACACGACTAATCGTGAATAACTGTCACAACCGAAATACAAGAAGATCGGCATGCAATGAACTTGCAACACTTGTCCTGTAGCGATTGAATCACACCGTTAAATCGCGTGACTCTGCCCGAGGCCATATACTAACCTATATGATTGCGCGACAGTATGTACGATTTAACCACGCTTCCAATGCATCTGGTAGTCTCGACCTCTCGACCTCTCCTGCATCTCGCAAATAATATGCGAATACAAAAACGAAGACAGCAAAAGCTGGCTGAGCCTGCAAAATGAAAACAATTTTCCTGCAATGCGTCAATGATCGACGCTAAAGAAAACATACAGTTGTGACCGTGGAATTTGTCCAAATTTGCGGGATTCGCGACTTCACGGGATTTGTGGGATTCGCGGGATTGGCGGGATTTAAGGGATTTAGCTATAACTTCTTTTAAATCCACTTTATTTGCAATCTGCGTGTAGATTTGACTTCAGCTTGATGAGACGAATTGTTTGATATACAGTATGTCCGTAATTCATGGTGAGCGGGTAGACTTACAATGATACCTTGTTGTTCTCTATGTTAAGGCTTTTGTGAACATTTATCACAGCGTAAACCACGAATAGCAGGTTCTGGTATGAAGTTTTAATTATCGAAAACTATCGCGAAAAATTGGGCAGTTTTTATTTACCCTTATCACTGATATAAGCATTTTATCATTTATCACTGATAATATCATATTTTTGGATCATTTTTTGCATATGGCAAGAAAAGTACTGTAGGAAAAGCTGTGTGAATTTCTATCACTCTTTCTCTCATTATAAGTGATCTACAGGCTTTTCTAGTTTTGTTGCTCGGTGCAATTGGTAGATCCCTCGCTGCAGCAATCGATCGATTTTTCATCGGCACATGCCATTGCTGCCAATTTTTACCTAGAAAGGCATTTTTGCTTCAACTCGCTTCACGCCGAAGCCTGGGCTGAAATTCTGCACCTATATGGAAGATGAACGTGGAAATCGACCGCATGAATTTAAGCCATTCTTATCTGTCGTTGCCATTGATATCATCATTTTATCATTTATCACTGACGACACAAAATTGGATCATTTTTGATATACAATAAGAAATGTATTTTAGAAAACGCTGTGTGAGTTTTTATCGCTCTATCTCTTATAGTACAAAACCACTCACAGAACATGCAAAATTTCCGGGAATTCCGCGAAATTCATGTGAATCACGCAAACTACGCAGGGCCATAACTTCTTTCCGAATGAGTATATTCAAAATCCGAAAACAACGTTGTATTCAGCTCGTCAAGGCGAATCTTTTGACATACAGGTTGTCTCCAATATCTTGTTTTCAATAGTCTTGAATTTGCATGCGGACGCCTCTTCGCATGGGTGTAACGCAATAAGCATCACACATAGGAGACTGCCATGGGCACCGTTCGATAGTACTCTTTTACTGAATTATCGTGCGCTAAACACAGCCGAAGACTCTCTTTCAAAAGAGATAGAAGAGCTGATAAACTCGGGAAAATTAAGCTGTTCCAAGTTCTACTAGCCGTAACTTTCTTTAGAATGAACATTTTCGAAGTCAGAAAGCAGATTTGTGTTCGTCTTGTAGTCGAATCTTACTGTATACAGCATGTCCTTGAAGTTCCGTTTTCAATTTTTTCAAAATTTTCTGCGCGCGTATATTCACAAGGTCGCAACGCAGCGCACATCAAACATAAAAGACTCTATTAAGCACTGTTGGATTGTGCTGCTTCCGCAGATTATCGAGCGCTAAGAAGCAACCGGAGAATCTTCTTGAAAAAGGATAGAAGAGCTGGTGAAATCTGGAAAATCGTGTTGTCTCAAATTTTACCCACAGTGACCCTAAAATGAGAAGCTCTACTGCTAAGCAGATGTGATTTTCGTAATCAGCAGGTCAGATAACCTCTATGAGCAAGTTTTCAAAGAAATTTGGGTGATTTTTTCGTTCTACGCCCTGAAGCTCGCCGATGGGTTTTGGTCAAAATGTCGATGACCTTGGATTGTAAAGAAACTTCGCCCAAAGAGGTTTTCGAACACGCTGTTTACGAAAATAGTGGTCTTTGTTAATTACAGGGTTTTTTGGAGAGATACGGTGAGGTGACTGTAACTTCATCACCGAAAGTGCGTAACTTTGGCCGCACTTCTCGCGTATCTGTCAGAAACCTTGCCTGCTTGCTTTCCTCAGTCAAAGTTACTAGGAACTGTGCTATCGAATGGTGCATTACTCAGGCCCCAGTCTGTGAAGTTCGCCGAGTTACGCGCCTACGAAAACACGTCCTCATGAATTTCGCTCAAAATGTAAAAATCGCGTATTTCGTCGAAATTCCACCCTTAGTGGTTGTATGACATTCTGATTGCATATGCTCACTTCGCCTAAGGGATCCCATTGAGTTGAATATGGTGGTCGCGCGTTCTTCAGCTGCTCATTTGAATATCCAAGCACCTTCGTAGCTTGAGCTCAGATCTACCTAATTTCCAATTCCAGCACACTTGAACCATTAACCAATGTGAACAGATTTGATCAGTATGTCATACAACCACTGAGGGTGGAATTTCGACGAAATACGCGATCTTTACATTTTGAGCGAAATTCATGAGGACGTGTTTTCGTAGGCTCGTAACTCGGCGACTTTATAGACTGGAGCCTGAGCACGCACCTTTTGATAGCACAGTTCCCAGTGATTTTGACTTGGAAAAGCAAGCAAGCAAGTTTTCTGACAAATTCGCGAAAAGTGCAGGCAAATTTACGAACTTTCGTGACTCAGTTACAGTCACCTCGCAATATCTCTACAAAAAGACCCTGTCTTCTTCAAAGACCACTATTTTCGTAAACAGCGTGTTCGAAAACCTCTTTGGGTGAAGTTTCTTTACAATCCAAGGTCATCGACATTTTGATCAAGGCGAGCTTCAGGGCGTAGAACGAGAAAAAATCAAATCACCCAAATTTCTTTGAAAACTTGCTCATAGAGGTTATCTGACCTGCTGATTACGAAAATCACATCTGCTTAGCAGTAGAGCTTCTCATTTTAGGGTCACTGTGGGCAAAATTTGAGACAACACGATTTTACAGATTTCACCAGCTCTTCTATCCTTTTTCAAGAAGATTCTCCGGTTGCTTCTTAGCGCTCGATAATCTGCGGAAGCAGCACAATCCAACAGTGCTTAACACGTTTCGGACCGCGAAATCGCGCGCGGCGAAAAAGAGTGTACTTTCAGCCGTTAGCCTACAAAGGGACCTTATTTCGCAGCCTGTGGGCCACATTTGTAATCAGCATGTCAGATAAGCTCCATATCCAAAGTTCTGAGTGAATTCGAAGTGTTTGAATTTTGTCCCTTGAGAGGGACTTTTGTGCTTTCTTGAAAGATAGGAACAAGAACTCAGATTCTAATAGTATTCAAAAGTATCTATGTTGTACACGGCACACATCAGTATTTGAACTACGGTTTTTCTCTTTGATATCGAAGCAAAGGAAAGTTGCGACGTCGCACGCGTCGTTCGCGTCGCCGCACTTCGTTGCAACTGTTGTTCGATTTGTGCTCATATCTCCTAAATAAATATCGGCGGCACAACTCTACAGAGCTATTTGAAAAGTAGGAGGTTAGACCTTTAACTTAACAACTTTAGACTAAAAGGAAACCTCCTGCAAACGCCAGAAAGATCCCTCAAAGCAGCGTGCTGCACCATGTGCAGCACCGGTCCGAAACGTGTTAATAGAGTCTTTTATGTTTGATGTGCGCTGCGTTGCGACCTTGTGAATATACGCGCGCAGAAAATTTTGAAAAAAATTGAAAACGGGATTTCAAGGACATGCTGTATACAGTAAGATTCGACTTGACAAGATGAACACAAATCTGCTTTCTGACTTCGAAAATGTTCATTCTAAAGAAAGTTACGGCTAGTAGATTGGAACAGCTTCATTTTTCCCGAGTTTATCAGCTCTTCTATCTCTTTTGAAAGAGAGTCTTCGGCTGTGTTTACCGCACGATAATTCACTGAAAGAGTACTATCGAACGGTGCCCATGGCAGTCTCCTATGTGTGAGCTTGTTGCGTTACACCCATGCGAAGAGGCGTCCGCATGCAAATTCAAGATTATTGAAAACAAGATATTGGAGACAACCTGTATGTCAAAAGATTCGCCTTGACGAGCTGAATACAACGTTGTTTTCGGATTTAGAATGTACTCATTCGGAAAGAAGTTTGGCCTTGCGTAATTTGCGTGATTCACATGAATTTCGCGGAATTCCCGGAAATTTTGCATGTTCTGTGAGTGGTTTTGTACTATAAGAGATAGAGCGATAAAAACTCACACAGCGTTTTCTAAAGTACATTTCTTATTGTATATCAAAAATGAATCAATTTTGTGTCGTCAGTGATAAATGATAAAATGATGATATCAATGACAACGACAGATAAGAATGGCTTAAATTCATGCGGTCGATTTCCACGTTCATCTTCCATATAGGTGCAGAATTTCAGCCCAGGCTTCGGCGTGAAGCGAGTTGAAGCAAAAATGCCATTCTAGGTAAGAATTGACAGCAATGGCATGTGCCGATGGAAAATCGATCGATTGCTGCAGCGAGGGATCTACCAATTGCACCGAGCAATAGAACTAGAAAAGCCTGTAGATCACTTATAATGAGAGAAAGAGCGATAGAAATTCACACAGCTTTTCCTACAGTACTTTCCTTACCATATGCAAAAAATGATCCAAAAATATGATATTATCAGTGATAAATGATAAAATGCTTATATCAGTGATAAGGGTAAATAAAAACTGCCCAATTTTTCGCGATAGTTTTCGATAATGAAAACTTCGTACCAGAACCTGCTATTCGTGATTTACGCTGTGATAAATGTTCACAAAAGCCTTAACATAGAGAACAACAAGGTATCATTGTAAGTCTACCCCCTCACCACGAATTACGGACATACTGTATATCAAACAATTCGTCTCATCAAGCTGAAGTCAAATCTACACGCAGATTGCAAATAAAGTGGATTTAAAAGAAGTTATAGCTAAATCCCTTAAATCCCGCCAATCCCGCGAATCCCACAAATCCCGTGAAGTCGCGAATCCCGCAAACATCGCGAATCCCGAAAATCCCGCAATTTTGGACAAATTCCAAGGTCACAACTGTGGTATCAACGTTTCCAGCTGTTGGTAAGCGAGCTTAACCTTACTCATTTAGAAAGTCATGTTGCGCCTCAGTCCAAAATCCAAAATATGCTATTCACATCAATTCAGGCAGAGACAAGTAACACTTTTATGTGTAGTTCGTTCTGCATTTGGGATTTAGGCTTACTTGAGACAAATATGTAGGAGGTTAGCTAACAGTTCAGAGTTTGTTAACACATAACTTGGGGATTCATTCATAAACCACATTTTTCAACATGCCAACCAAACCAATTTGTGTCAAAGAAATTGCGGCATGACCGTTTTATCACTGTTGGGAAAGCTCTTGTTATTATAAAGGCAGAAGACCTGTACTAATAAAATGGAATGTGTATACTATAAATCAAATGAAAACATGCAAAGTTTATGGCATGGAAGTGCGATCCTTAAATCCAATTATCGCACATATGTCTGAGCAGCAAATTTCATCTTTCCCTTCCAAAAATGCAGCGGCTCTGCAGATTTGCTTTCTCAGGCTTACAAAGCATTTTTGAGTTCGTGAGCGTGCTGAGGCCAAAACTTTGCTTTGCAGAATTCAAATACTCAGCATTCATATCAAAACCCGCTTTTGGGCTTGAAAGACTGCCTGAAAAAAGATCAGCTTCACCCACCCATTTTAACGGCCAATCTCCTCAGAACCACGAATTACTGGCCCACTCTTTCAGTCTGCACGGCCGAAAATCAACAAAATAAGCAAATTTCGTCTTTCGGGAGGTTCAATGTTTACTCAGAACATCCAGCGAGCTCAAGTGTTAAAAATATTACAGTCGCAAATTTGCTAAGCCACTGTCTTTCAGTTTTTCCACAAACTCACTGCACAAGATGTGAAATATCGAATCCAGTTAGTAAAGGAAACGTTTTCAGCTTTGTCAAACGAGAAAGTTTGAAATACTTTATTCTGTAGCAAGGGTATCCCCTAAGCTTAGAATAATCGTACGAGAAAACTTAGGAGGCTTAACGATTGAAGGTTTCTAAATCACTCGGCCTGAATTAGATATGATAGCGATAGTATTCGTCCAAGTGAACATTTCGTCATTCTGAACTCTACTGGACGGACAACAACGTTAGCCTTTATCATGAGAGTGTCAAGCTGCCGACGCTTTTCATGAAGTGCACAGAATCATATGCGATGCGCTGGAGTCATTCGAAAACCTCGAGTGCCCTCTAGTTTTCATGATGGTAGGTTCACAATGGCTGCTATATAATACGATTACATGTGACTACATCCGCAAATGATTTCGAGTTTGATTCCGTTATACGTAAGTCCTCCAAACTTTGTCTTGAATTACATATTTTACGTGATGCAATCCAGGCTATCATAGTTACTAGTATTCATGCGTTCTTGGATTGTGAAAAACGTTGGAGGGCATACGGAGTCTGGCACGAAACCAACGAGGAGGGGAGAAACGAGGTGCTAAAGTTGATCTCAAGAAGAGTGAGTAAGAAAATCATAAAAAAAATTGAACCATTATGGGAAGTCTTTCACTTTAGCAATATGACTGCAGTTGCGAGGAGAAAGCCGCTAGGATTCGCGACATACTTCTGTTACTTCAATCATCCAACAAGTCTGAGCGCTTCAGTCTTTCCCGCCTGCAACTTGAAGCTCAGGAACTGATACTCAAAATAAGCGCAAAAGAACAAACGAAATTTCGCGTCACAATTATTCCGAAGTTAGTTCATACTTTGTGGGAGCTCTCCATAGCAGCTTGTGTTCTTCACATTTTGCAGAGCTAGACTCCCAAAAGAGTTGGTGATTGTGGCAGAAAAGACAGATGCTCTTGGCTGCGCCTACAGCGACAACGAGCACAAACATGAAGAGCCGACCACTACCACTACTACAACAACTACGACGACGACAACAACAGCACCACTACCTCCCAAGCCACCACCACCACCTCCCCCTAAGAAAGCAAAAGCCAAAAAACCTAAAAACAAAAAAGCAAAGAAATCAAAGGGCAAAAAATCCTTAAAGAAGAAGAAGAAGCAGAAGACGAAGAAGAAGAAGCAGAAGAAGAAGCAGCAGCAGAAGAAGAAGAAGAAGAAGAAGAAGAAGAAGCCTCAGAAACCAGCAGTGAAACCTCCACCTCCTCCGATCAAGATTCCTCCGGTTCAATCCCAAACTACTACGCCTGTAGTAACCACATTTCCCACGTTTGATCTCAATCAGTCTTACAACTCAACCTATTACGTGTGCGTTTTCAAATTGCGAGTCGTAGAAGAAGGAAACAACTTCGCTGAATGAAGTTCACAAATACGTATACTTCGATTTTCCAAAGGCTCTTCTCTTTCTTTCTTCCTACGTACAGTCAAAAGCAATGATAGCCATATTACTAGGTCGTGAAGAAAATTCCGGGGCATTTGCGAGAATTTTTTTTTCAAATCGCTGTAACTTCAGGCCTAAGGCATATCTCACGCGATTCCAGTCGCTGCGCGATATGGCACTCAACAACTCTTCATAATCATTAGTAAACGCACTTTGCTTAGGCCAGATTTGTTACTTTTGCGAGAACATGCAAAAGCTACGCGCCTATGCATTTCTATGCGACAAAAGCGCACGATCAATCTGTAGGCATCTGGCAAAACGCCAAGTCGCGCGGATGTAGCGATTTGACGGAATCGCGGATGGGATATGCCTCAGGCCTCAAGCACATTGATCCTTTTTCAGAGTCCCAAATTTCTTTGCAAAGACAATTTCATCTACGGATATTTATATTGTTGGCTTTTTAGCGCTTCGTTGCGGTCCATTAGCATGCGCAAAAGGGAAAAAACGCGAAAAATGGCCTGTCTGTGCAGCATTATCTCAGGTATGGTGAGAGCTGGAGAGCCTAAATGCTGTAATCATATAGAGGTTGCTTGGGCTGTTATGGGGACCACTCACGTTTTTAAAGGACCACCTACAAAAAATTTTTCCTGATAGTTTGGAAAATCGACCATCTTTTTCTCCGAAAGTACACCATTTTTCGATTAAGTGACTTAGAAGCCTTCTAGTTCTGCATAGGAAGGGTCTTTGATTACTGCAAACATTGTTGGAGTAATGCCTTGCACATCTTTTGGACCCATCACCCAGGCCAGGCGGTTTCCGCAAAAGCGACGTCAAATGCGAAAAGAGCTGCGGTCAGAGGCAAATTTGTCGGCTTGTAATTTCTAAGCGCAAATCGCAGAACGCGAATGCAGCAGTGGGGTAGAAGGTTAAAAGAAATCATTTCAATCACCTATGATGAAATTCTTTGAACTGCACAGAAATATTGCAGCAGGAAGAAAAACTGTGAAATTTTTATGGTCGAAAAGATTTTCTTTTTTAATGTGCAGATCAAACATGATCTGATGTTCATAAACATCAGAAACGATTCTGAAAAGTTTTATGCGTTCCTCTACTAGACAGTATAAAAATCTCTCTGTCAAAGTCCGATGAGCGCCAAGAAAATGCATCAGAAAATGAAATTTTCAAAAGTGCCTAAGAACTTTCTTTACAATCTAATACCATTTGTATTGCCGACAGGTATCTTAAAATGAAGAGTGAAGATTGATCTTGGTACGATTTGATGTACTTTTCCTCTTCTATTTTATGTTGTAAATCAGTCTTATCTTTGCGCACCTCGAGAACTGTCCTTACCCATCATTTTATCTTAATCTGACTGCTTTTACGAACTTGCAAATATTGTATTGGCTCTCCAGAAAATTTGCATTCACAAACAAGTTCTTATGATGACAACTTTATTCATATTCCTGACGTTTCGACGCTTTCGTTGTTCTCAGATGGCTAAAAACTCCCCAGAGCATCACTCGCACAGACCACCAAATGCTTTTTGCTCAGTTAGTCTTCACCTTGCTCCGAAATCCGCAAAAATGCTTCAGACAGAAATGTATCGTCTTTGCCATTATCGGATGATGCTTTGGGTGTTATCAGAATCTGAGGATAACTAAATCGCCGAGACTTTAGGCCGAATAAAGTTCACACCATAACAATTGTCTAGCACAACAACTTGAAGAATAACAACAGTGCCCAGGTCCAAACAAGAATGAAACTTCAAATCTAAACTTTGCTTTATTTCTTTTCGTTCCTTTTCTATTGAGTGGCAGCTGTTTTCGATATCCTACATATTGCTTTCAAAAACCAAAGAGATTTCACTTTTGTCAGGAAGCCTGTAATATTATAAGCTAGTTTTTCATTTAGCGTTTAAAACCGCAAGCAGATTTCAAAACACGGTTGATAGAAGTTGTCAAGTTCGTCGTAAAACGATGTTCTTGATGATTTCGAAGTCTCCTTAGTTGTTGTTTTGTAAAATTTGCTGTATGTTCAGGAAATCTTGTTTTCAGTATGTTTGTATTTCTTGTATGAAGCATTCGTCACGTTACAGATATCAATTGCTGAAAGCATAAATACAGATGTTACATTGCACATAATTGTATTGGTACATTTACACTCAGAAAACTGATATAATGTAATATACCGCGAACAAGTTACTTCTCTTTAATACATTGTAAGATGCGCTCCAGTTCAGAGAACATTTATATGCCGAGATATTGAGCACCACATCATTACTGAATCACTTTTTTTCAGCCAATATATTGCTCGTACCCAAGTTGCTGATAACTTCCTAGTTTGTTGCACTTGCTCAGACAGTCGACGGCATACCTCCGGAGCAGAAATGGCCGAGCCGCGGGGTTTCCCCAGCTGGGGATTGCCACTCGTGCTCCAAAGCCCTCCCATTTGTGCTCCGGAGCCCTGCCATTTCCTCCAAATCTGGCGTACTCGCGGCGGGCAAATCTCTCCGCCGCGGCTCTGCCAAATCTGGCGTACCTCCGGAGCAGATATGGCGTACCTTTGGAGCAGATCCGGAGAAGGGTCCCACTCGCCTGCCGGTGACGTCACCGTGACCTACAAGAAGGGACTGCCCCCTCGCCCGCTCTCATTGGTCAATTGGGTCCGCCGCGGCTCTGCCAGATTTCGACTGTCCGGCGCGACTACGGCACCGATTGTCTGAGTGGTTCTAGCCATTGGTCAAGATTTTCTATCTTGCTTGCATTGTATTTGCAGAACTCAAGCTAGCGCAGCAAGATCAAAAGTCATAATCAGTCAGCAAGTCAAAATGAACAATTTTTGTCGAATGTCGCAGATATCATAGAAACGGATCTAGATATATTTTTAGACTTTGTGGAAGAACCGGCGGTTTCGGTTTATCATACGGGTAAAAAGTTGCTACTCAGATAATCGCCGGGGGCAAGCGGCCATGCGATTTATGGGCGGGCGGGCACCGGAAAAATAGTTCGCTGATTTCTTACGGTCCGCTTGCAGATATTTGGAAGAATTTTAGCGAAGTTTTAGACGAATGCTTGGAAAACAATCGCGGTTTCCTTATAGATTAGCTGCGGCGCAGTGGCCGCATTCTCGCGACTTTCCGTGAGGATATGCAAAATTTTCGGGGGCCGCACGATCCTTTGTGGAGGACCGCGCAGCCCCCAGGTACTTTCCGCAGAGAGAAAGTACCTCAAACTTGAGTAATTAAACCAACGGTGACACTTCTGCCACACAGAGTCTTACCCTCAGATAATCGCCGGGGGCAGGCGGCCATGCGAATTTTAAGCAAGCGGGCACCGGAAAAATAGTTCGCTGATTTCATGCGGTCCGCTTGCAGAAATTTGAAAGAATGTTGGCCAATTTTTAGACGAAGGCTCGGAGAAGTATCGTGGCTTTTCTATAGATTAGTTGCGGCCTAGTGGCCGCATTCTCGCGGACTTTCCGCGAGAAATTGCAAAATTATTGAGGGCCGCACGGTTTTTTGTGAAGGACCGCACAGCCCGTAGGTACTCAGATAATCGCCGGGGGCACTCAGATAATCGCCGGGGGCAGGCGGCCATGCTATTTATGCGCGGGCGGGCACCGGAAAAATAGTTCGCTGATTTTCTGCGGTCCGCTTGCAGATATTTGGAAGAATTTTAGCGAAATTTTGGACGAACGCTCGGAGGACAAACGCGTTTTCTTTATAGATTAGCTGCGGCGCAGCGGCCGCATTCTCGCGGAAAGTCCGCGGGAATATGCAAAATTTTCGAGGGTCGCACGGTCCTTTGTGGAGGACCGCGCAGCCCCAGGTACTTTCCGCTGAGAGAAAGTACCTCAAACTTGAGTAATTAAACCATCGATGACACCTCTGCTATGTAGAGTCTCACCTTTGCTCGGCGTACGGCCGAAACCGCTTATAAACCGTCCGAGCGCCAGCTAAAAATTTGAACAGCGCTCGCCGAAAGAGCTTATTTGCCGAGCGCCTGCAGAAAATCCTGTGTCGCTGCCCGCTGGCAGAATATTAGACGGTAAAGGAAGTACCGCTCGCTGAAGGTTTGGCCATGCCCCAAAATTCTGCTGACCGCTTGCAGAAAAGGGCGAGTTTGCGGACCGCCTGCCCCCGGCGATTATCTGAGCAGGCGGTCCGCAAACTCGCGCTTTTCTGCAGGCGGTCAGCAGAATTTTGGGGCGTGGCCAAACCTTCAGCGGGCGGCACTTCCTTTATGGTCGCATATTCTGCCAGAGGGCAACAATACAGTATTTTCTGCAAGCGCTCGGCAAATATTTTCTTCCAGCGAGCGCTGGCTAAACTTTCAGCAATCGCTAGGATACTTCTAACGCAGTTTCGGGCATACGCCGAGTAAAGATGAGACTCTATGTGGCAGAGGTGTCATCGATGGTTTAATTACTCAAGTTTGAGGTACTTTCTTCCAGCGGAAGGTACCTACGGGCTGTGCGGTCCTTCACAAAAGACCGTGCGGCCCTCAATATTTTTGCAAATTCTCGCGGAAAGTCCGCGAGAATGCGGCCACTAGGCCGCAACTAATCTATAGAAAAGCCACGATACTTTTCCGAGCCTTCCTCTAAAAATTGGCCAACATTCTTTCAAATTTCTGCAAGCGGACCGCATGAAATCAGCGAACTATTTTTCCGGTGCCCGCTTGCTTAAAATTCGCATGGCCGCCTGCCCCCGGCGATTATCTGAGTAATAGCTTTCAATTCTTTTGTGTGCCGCTCCGCCAGATGGCTCGATCTTCTACCATGCGAGATTATCCCTTCCAAGAACTCTGTCGTCGAAAAAAATTAGCTCTAAAATGTCCTGTAGCTGATGTTTAGCCTACTACTCTATTTATGATTGCACATTTTCTTGGGAATTGTTTTTGCACAACATGCCAAGAGAGGAAGAAAAGCAGAAAAAAATTTTCTTTCCCTTTGATCTTTTATCAGACATAGCGGTAGCATTAAGAGAATCATTTTCGTGGTTTTACTAAGGCATCCGGAAAGGTTGCAGTCTTCTTCAGCCGTTTGAGGGAACCAAAATTGGTGAGCCCCTTTCCTTGAGATCCTCTCCCCCTCCCCCTTCTCGCTCGCTCAGGGTCAGTGGCGGATTCGCTTGCAAAGAGTTAAGTGATCAGGCAGCCCTTTTAAGTGCTGGCATCCATCGCGTCTGGGTAAGGAAACAGGATTTCGACAGAGTAACACTCTCCACAGAAGAAGGAGAACGACCTGCACTTTGGGAGGAGCCTTTCATCTGCACTTGTCTATCATGAGCATTTTTGTAACATTTCGTGTAGCATCGTGCTTTTGATACTTGTATTATTTTCGGCACACCTTTGGTGTATTTTAAAAAATATAAATGAATAATCATAACACTTTCCATTTATACAATTGCATTTGCCGTAGTAGTTGCAAAAGTTATACAAATAGGCTCAGATTTGTATGCACGGTATGGTAAGGAATTGGCGTTGCAATAAGCCACTTAACAGTGAGATTTGTTCTTTTTCCTAAACTTTCGACTGAGTGAAAGATTCACGATATACTCCTCTGAGAACATTGTAATGATTGAGGTTGTGTGAACAGATCGAGACTATCAACAATACGGATGATCTACCTTTGTTCTTGACACAGCCCGAGTAGATTTTCCGCTTGAAGTGTGCTCATAGTGCAAGCAAAATGCGGTAAATTTTGCGCGTGAACAAATAGTTACGCCTGTGATGCCGGCCGATTGCGCGCGCAAAATGCCGGCAGGCGCGGTTATTTGTTCATGTGCAAATTTAACCGGATTGTACCTGGTGTGCGAGCACAATATATCAAGCGGAAAATCTACTCGACTGTACATTCAGACAGACGACGTAAATGCTTCGCGTCACCGTCAGCTGATGTCAGCACAGTACAAAATGTTGTTTGTGTGAATAGCCGTCTCCCCAAATCAGATGAAAAGTCCATTTGCCCTCATACCTCATTCTGATGAAGCTGACCTTTGTGCAATTTTTACAATAACAAAAAGCGTTGAAGATCACGGTGTAAAAAGCGTTCAGAATGCCTGTCTGCTGCTGTCAAAAGGACTAATTGCAATATGCACAAACAAAATATAGGGTTTTCAAAAGATGTGCCCATTTTTATTCGTTAATTCTATTCACATAAAGTCTTTTGCCGAACTTTAGTCATTACTCTGTAGATCTGGCTAAGCTTTGTAGTATGGCTTGAATCATCGATCGCTCTTTATCACTGTAGACTGTAGGAATTTTTCGCATACAGCGCTATAGTTGATTAGCTGCCGTTCCGAAAAAATATTAGAAAACTAAAAGCTCGGAATTTATGTGGCAGAGTCCCCACGCATGCTGATTCCAATATTTTTTGATTGTTTTCAAAGCTTTTCAAACAATGCAATCATATTTTTAAAGAGCAATTTCGTCTTCAGAGCAACATTTCGTACATATGCGTGGTGGTAGTAATGTCAATGAAAATGTTACCAATACATAAACAACATATGTATGAAGTGCATATAGCAATCCTGCAAATGTATACTTACAGTGTTAGGATAAACTTCTAGAAATTCAACTGCGTTTGAACAACTTCCATTGCCTTGTGCTGATGTTTGTGTGTTTATTTATAAGACCTAATAGGTAAGTATAGGTAGCCAGTTTTCCACTTATGATCCTCAGTCTACTCCTAATAATCGTAAGAGTCATTCATCTTTGTAACAAAACTTTTTGTGTACAAAACCTTAGGGCATCAGAGCGGCTGATTTTGACCCTGTAAAGGACGGCTGCGAATCCAGTTGGAGCGCATATTCAATGAATGCTACGATCAACGACGAGAGAAGAAATGAAATATGATTCACTTCCCGAAGAGAGGGTGGGTGCGGTACAAACCGAACATCTTGTTTAGCCATATTGGGAACCTGTCGCGAGATGATTGCTTCCACTTTTCTGCAACAACTTTTGCAGCATTGGGCGCACAGGTTGTATTCGGATCCTAACAAACCTACATTTATTTGGGCGGTATCTCAATGCCTTTTGTGACAGTGTAGATAGTAACTATCATAGGCTGATAGAAATGAGACAGCATATTCAGTTTTGACAGATCATCAACTGTTTGATATTGAAGGGTAAGGTAGGAGCTCCCAGTATACTTCAACCCTTCATGCAATTTCAGAATTTGAGTGTATTGCAGGATTTTTTGATGGAGGCTTCAGAGCACAATCTTCAATGAAGTTCTTTGCTCGTCTTTGTGAGGTTCAGAATATACTCGTAAAATTTTTTGAGAAACATCCATAGAATAGCTACCCTGATTTCATAATCTCAAGATGCACAAGTTATTCTAAACTTTATAAGCTTGAGCACATCAAAGACTTTTGAGACCAAAAGACCCTCTACCGTGCTGCAACTTGCCAAACTTTGTTAGACAGCGTCCATTTTGCAAGGCACAGATTGCATTCGAGCCGCTTATCAGAAAAACGGAAAAGGTGCGTCTCGCATTCGTGAAGTTAGGGTAAAGCAAGAGTAAACTGTAGTAGAACCTATTGTAAGGAGGACTGTGTTTGTTCAGCAACACTAACCGATTGGCAAAAAATTTTTCAGACCTTTTGCCGGCCATACAATACCGCTCACATTTTTTGAAAAATAGACGCGAATGTATGGACATGTACGGACATGTCCATACATGTATGGACATGTCCGTACATGTATGGACATGTCCGTACATGTCCATACATGTCCATACATTCGCGTCTATTTTTCAAGAAATGTGAGCGGTATTGTATTGGTAGCAGAAGCCTATCAAAATCCTTTACCTTGGTTCTTCTTTTACGAAGGATCGGTGGTTCATTTCGCATCGTAAATTAGGACGAAGCCGGTTAATTATGGTGTCTGGTAAGATCCGTTAATGCAAGAGAATTATCATCAGGCTTATGTTTTTGACCCCTATTATCGGCATTCAGTGTTCAAAAAACTGTCTAATTGACGTACATATTCGTGCAGCTGATTCTTCAGGTTTACTTCTGCCAGTACGAAAAATTGGCTTATCAGATTCGTGATGCACTCAAAGCAAAAACGAACCTTTCATACAATCAGATGCAGCCCCAAGCTACAGAACTGTTGCACTATACTTTGCGTAGTACTACATGAAATCGTCTCATACTCTTACTTTATGTACTTTTTAGGTCAGAACTCTCAGCAGCTTTGGGAGTTTTCCTACAGCAAAGTGACAATCACATTGGCTGTGCCCGAAGCGACAATGATCCATCAGTGACTACTACCACAGCACCCACTACTACCCCATCAACCACTCCCCAAACAGTCATCACGCAAACTCCAGCTCCTCCTGCTCCTCCTCCACGCAAACAAAAAAGAAGGGCAAAGCATCAAAGGGTAAAAAGGGCAAAAAGGGCAAAAAGTCAAAACCAAAAAACAAGCCTAAAGGCCGCAAGAAAACAGCTAAAAAGGCAAGAGCTCCCAAAACGAAAGTGATATCCAGAGCGAAAGGGAAGAAATCGAAAAACAAATGGAAGGCAGGAGGAAAGAATAAAAAGAAGAAGAAAAGTAAAAACAAGCCAAAGGTCCCTCCAAAGCCAGCTACTTCAGAAGAAACTGTCACTCAACAACCTACAAGAACAATCCAGCAGTTTATTGACACTTCTAAGTATTTTATTTGTGTTTATTGATTTGTACTCGTCAAAATTATCAGATCATTTATTTTCTTTCATTTCACCATCATACACCAGATACCCGATAGTGCTTTTCACACAGAGTGTAAATTCTAAAAAGATTGGTGATCAATCATTTTTGAAAAGCTGCCTACAACACATATATTTGAAAAAATATTGCCTAAGCATGATTGGATAATGCATGAAACCATTAAGATAGCTCAGTACAGTTGCAGGGCTTATAGAGAAACCGCATCTGTCAACATTGTTTAGCTCAGTTGAGAATTTCAGAAGCGGCTTTTATTTGACAAAGTAAATCTTCAAAAGTAGTGCGGAGAACCATATGACTGGCAGAATCATGGTTAAACGAAAACATCAGACAGGTTTGCTGTTGGGCACTTGTTAAGACATGTCATGCCAAAAATCTTTGCGTGCTCCACGATAGAAGGCAGCGAGCGTAAGCCAAAAAGTCAAGATCGGGGAAGAGGGCTGCGACGTGGGATACTTACTCCAGAACTGATGCTAGGTCCCGAAAGAGGTTATGAAAATGCAATCATCTTGTGAAAAGAAAGTTGTAAACAGTCGTAATAAGTCACTGTTTTATAAGATGAGCTCCAGACTCAAAAGGAAAAGTGGACTTGGTTTAATGTAGCCTTGAAGGAATGAAGACTACAAACATTTGATGCCCCGGCCAGGGTCCACATCGCTAACCTTAGACTTTTCACCACTGAATTCTTCAAATCAGTCAATTTTCAATTTGAGTATGATAAGACTAAGGTTTCACAAAGATGGCGGTTGTCCTTTGTACCAGAACACAAAGAAACCTCACACTTGCCCCATAGGAACTGCAGGCCTATTAGTATAAGTTCGATTTTTGGCCGAGCCGACTACCTGAAAAATATTAAGACAAAATATAAAAAAAAGTTTTAGGAAAGAAACGTCATAAATTTTGCTCAGCACGGGTTTCAAAAAGACAGTTCTACCACAACTCCTATGCTTCATTGCTTGAATGAATGGAAGCGACAAATTGAGGATGCGTTGAATAGGATGTGATCTACTTGGATTCTGCCAAGTCTTTGGCAAAGTTCCGCATATGAAACTTCTGCAAAAGCTCAAAGTTGCAAATATATTAGGTCATTCCGAAAGTAATTTCGCTTTTTTCAAACGGTCGCCACATTTGATGGAACAAAGGTTTCTAAGAGATCTTGGAAGCATTCGATGCAGAATTTTATTCTCTTTCGAAGGGTTATGAAATTGAAAATAACCAAAATCTGCGACACATGCTTTTTGAGAGGGTCAAGTTTCACGATTTTTTAAAACTTTCATATCGATCCACAGAAGGTGCTGAAGTAACGGTTCGATAGAGTAACCCTTATAGGATACAGTACTACTTTTTTCTCCTTTCCATAGCCTGTCATACATTTTTAACAGAATTTTACTGATGCTACCGATTTCCATACTTGAGCAGCTAAATCCTCGTAAAACATCAAAAGAAAGGCAGCTCGCGCACTATTCGATGCAGCATTTTCTCTTCTTTCTAACAGGTGTTTTTTTGTTTCCGATTCGTTTAGTAATCATCATAACTCATTTTTTTGGCGAGCCCCAGGCTGTACCCGAAAAACTCGAAATTTGATATTTCGAACCCGTAAGCCCTCACTTGCTTTGTAAAATTAATGCCAACTCATAATACCATCTTGGTAGTCTCAAATTCCGAAAAATTATGATGTTTGATGCGATTGTGGCTGAGGTGGGCCTGCCAAAATCCAATAGTTCTGTTAAAAAATCTAAAAAAATATTAAGGCGAGCTACGAGGAAGAGAAAAAGTAGTGCTGTATTCTATAAGGCTTACTCTATCGAATCATTACTTGTACTCGTTCTGAGAATTGATACGAAAGTTTTAAAAAATCGTGAAACTTGACCATCTCAAAAAGCATGGGTCGCAGATTTTGGTTATTTTCTAAAAGCTCATTGGCTGTTTTGCAACAATTTCATAACCTTTAGAAAGAGAATGAAATTTTGCATCGAATGCTTCCAAGATCTCTTAGAAACCTTTGTTCCATCAAATGTGGCGCCCGGTTGAAAAAAGCGAAATTACTTTCGGAATGACCTAATATATCCGCGGATATTGCCTGGATCAGAGCCTCTTTGATTGAAAGGTCTTTTGTCGTACGAATCAATCCTTTTTCTCTACTGCGCCTTGTCCCGCTTTCTGGAAAAATCTCTCATACTACATTTGCTGATGACCTCAAGTTATTTTCATGGATGATAGCCGATTTGTTGCAAAACACTCTGAATGATGTCTACACTTGATCGCTAAATTATGGGATTCGCATTTCTGGAGAGAAAAGCAAAGAGCTTCACATAGGTTCGAATAATCATGCCTATCTACACCTTTGGAGAGCTACATATAATCTAAAAATTGTTTGTGAAGTTCTCACGTACAGTCGAGTAGACCGCTTATAGTGTGCTTGCACTGAAGGTGAAATGCGGTGAAATTTGCGCGTGCCACGCCAGGAATGCCAGCCTTCTCAGACACTCGCACCGGCCGGCGACCGTTCCGTAAATCTGAGCGGAGTTAAATGCCGGCCGGTGACCGCTCCAAAATATTATAGCGGCCGGCGGCCGCTCCACTGTGCAAAAGCGCGCGAGCTGCACAAAATCGCTTCTACAGTGCATCAGAACAATTTCGACATCTAGTGCATGAAAACCACATCCGACATCTAGTGCATGAAAACCACAATTTCGACATCTTGACCTCAGGATGTCGAAACCAATCCAGATTTCGAAATCACTGTGGAGCTTGTTTGTTGCTCTTTTCTCCTAAGATGAATTTGCTTACCTGCCGTCATATTTCTATTGTGCAACTCGCATTCTTTCGTGATTTACGTCGCTGATCTTTTACTTATCTTGTAATTACAGGTTTGCATACTGACGTCAGGTTGGCGCGCGCTCCGAATAGGGATTGGCTCACATGGAAGTAAGTTCTATATACTTTGAAGCCGTGTGTATCAACAAATTACTTTCAGGACTGTTCGTGCAAAGAATCCGTGAGCTGCAGCTCGAGATCGAGCATATTCGACGACTTCGAAAGGCCGCTGAACGAGGAGAGGTATTGATCGATTTTGTAGTATACATTTTACATAATTTTACTGTAGTATACATTTAACATAATTTTACTGTAGACTGTGCTTGCAGGGTGGCCCGACATCGAAGCCAGCAAAATTTTGTGACTGCACTTGTAAAACTCCGCTAAATTTGTTCTCATTTTTATACATCCACAATAACCTAAACTCCATTTTCGATTCTCATTGCATCCCAGGGCGTTCTTGGTGATAATAATTCTTTGCCCTTACGTTGCATCTCTTATATGACATTTTATCTCCTGATCTAGAAGTTTTTTCCTCAACTCATCCCATATTCTGCCATGTTTTTGCCATATTTTGCAATAATCATTGAGTGTAATTCTTCTGTAATCGATTTAATTAATTCAATAAACTTTAGTATAGACGATTTCTGCACAAAATCACGATAAACCGATGAAAGAGTGAATGGAGATGGATGATGACAAAAACAGTAGAAAGCGTGCTCCATAAGCTGTCTTTCACTGGAATCAGATCTGTACCGGTCGGTAATCGCGCTACCCAGAGTATGAGAAAAAACGCGCTCTGTTATCGGTCTGTTGCGCCGTTCCCCAGTATACACCGGCTGGCGGCCGTACCTTTCCGGCCGGCGGGCGTAGACTACGCGGCTGAGTGAAATTGACAGCGTCCCCACCAGCCGGTCTTAGTGCGGCCGCCGGCCGGTGCGAGTGTCTGAGTTTTGCGCGCGCAACTGGGTGCAAGCACACTATATCAAGCAAAATTTAGTGCAAGCAAGCACACTTCAGTGCAAGCACGCTATATTAAGCGGAAAATCTACTCAGCTGTACCTTAGGTTGGATGATTCTGTCATTGTTGAAGGCAGGGTCCCGGCAGATTCTGCATTTCAACAATTCTGCATGCTTTAGTTCTTTTCGACACGCAGTTGGAAGTGTTTACAAAACTTCCAAAATGCGGCTCGGACGAGAGTTTTAACAAAAAGTTGAGGGGCCCTAGCACGAAAACCCTGCCGCTTTAAATTTTGCTTTGGATATCATGCGATCGCAGGAAAAGATCATTCAGCCTTTCAGCCATGTTTAAATTTCCCAGCTTACTTCGAAGATGCCTAGCTGGAAGGGCCTTCTTCTACCATGTGGCGTAAGTATATGGTGCGGGTGCAGCGCACCACAATTGCTGAAAATTATCGCAGGTAAATCTCAAGTGGTGACTGTTCCAGTAAATATTTCATTTTCATGCGACTTCGTGGGTTATGCGGCGGCAGGATGCTGAACTCGTACGTCTACTCCAAGCACTCACCACCATCGCACTGGTTGGCTTGAGAACTTTAGATGGGGTGAGTTGCTGGATTGAATGAACATCTGATGCAAAAATTTAGGTCATTAATCACAGAAGGAGATTGCGACTGAGGTATAGAGAAAGGCGAACAAAAGTAAGCATATCAGAATTCTAGGAACTTTGAAGCCACTCCATAATTACAGCCGCAGAAGCTGAGGAATATTGGTGGGATGGCTCGCTTCATATTGAACAGAGCTATATAGAGTCTATTATATAAATGTATATGAAACTGTATTTGATTAGATGTATGCTTTGAAAATGTTCATAAAAGCTCATACTTACGTAACGTGACTCAGCGTCGCGTTGAAATTGTTTTACAAGAGATTTTCATTTCAAAATTCCTTTATTTTTACTTGCAAATAGAAGGAACATGAAACGAAAATAAAAAGAAGAAAATGGACAAGTTTTTTCTCAATTTCGTACAACGTTGCGGTGCGACGGACGATATCGCATGTTAAAATCCGGAAGAGCAATTTTTTCTGAGTGTTTTCACGTAACTTTTGATAAAAGTCGCGCCATCGGCGACGTCGCGACGCGTGATTGCCTCATGGCTTGCGCACCGATGCAGAATGGGTGCGGACTACCGTATGTCAGCTCGGTGCGCGTGCCGACTATGAGGACGAGCTTTGGCGGCGAGGGTCTTGTAGTACAGTGCTGGCCGTAGCTATAAATCCACAAAAAATTTTGGCCTGAAGTTTTCGCTTGTCAGAAATTGAGTTTTGTGGCTCAAAGCGTTCTTACAACCATGATGGTTGAGGTTCGTTAATCAATAACAGCGACTACGCAAAGTCTCAAGCGCTCTTCATCGCGTTCATTGCAAAGGCTCAACAAATCCTAATAAGTTTAACTCAAATGAACAAGTGCTTGGAAACTCAGGAAAGCAGCAGCCTCTCAAAATAATGTGACTTCTATAGCATTTCAGAGCAGATAAAGCATTATAAATTTTCTTTCTGAAGGACGACAGCTCTCAGGTGTAACAAATGTTTCATATTTTGATGCTACCTGTAAAAAAGTCCTAGGTTCAAAAAATGTCGTATTGCTTGAAAACAAAAGATGGCCGCATAACTGCGACCAGCCTTCGGACCGCGTTTTTCCAAATTTTTCAAAGTTTTGCCCTGCAAAGTCAATGAAATTAAGAGCCGCAACGATATAGCGTTTTACACACAGAATAGTGGTTCTTCAGACAATTTTTTCCGAAACGGCAAATTGTCGTGATTTCTTAGGGTAGCTTATAGTATGGCCAGCAGTGTATAATGCACGTAATCTGTAATTGTCAGGATGAAGGATGGTTGGCCAAAGTAGCCTTTCAAAAAAATTATATTGTCTTCTTATCAAAGACCTGCCCTTATCTGCAGGACATTCATGGGCGAAGAGTTACAAGCCTACTGGAGAAAAAAATCAAACGCGCAATTAAGGTTAAATATAGTCTTCAAATTTCAAATGAGGCAATGATGAGAAGGCATATTCCATTTAGGAAAGTTATTTGACTCGAAGTGGCCTAGCACAATAAGAGTGTACTATAACGACTGCCTGAAATGCTAATTACGAAGGTATGAATAAAGTTAAGGTAAATTTGCATTCGCTGCGAACCTAGGTCATTTCGCAGTACCTGACCATGCAAAGGAAGCGAAAAATGTCTCTAACTTTGTTCAGTAAACCGATAAGCAGATAAGGAAGATTACTTTGAAATCAGCGCTCGAAGACCTTTCGACTCTCAGTCTCAATGGAAAAGCCCACTTTGAGTGAAATGCTTTCCCTTGTAAGATTAATCGAAGCATAGAAAGTTTGGCGATTATCTCTGCTCCATTTGAGCTTATTAATAGATCACTATCTGCCCAAGTTCACAATCCTTTTGTGCTCCAATAAACGCTCATGACTCTTCGTTCAAATGTTAAGCAAGTACTGAATTTGAACCAGGATTCAGGGTTACATATGCACTTGATGAAATACATCCCATCTCAAAGGGTCGCTTCGATTAAGCATTCTTTCGTTATCAAATATGAGTCTAACCTCACGCTAATATTAGGTTGTCCCGAAAGTTTTATCGATTTCTTTCATCGACCACTGAAACTCACAAAATGCCAATCCACGGGCATACTAGGTATAGTCGCCCTCACCCCACTAGGCGGTCGGTGGACGAATTCAAATTTAAATTGGAGCAGGCCTGTCACGGCAAAGCGCGGCAGGAGACAACGCTCAGAAATTGCAAAAACTCAATATAGGTCAAAAACATTGTAACAATACAAAAACTGCTAAGCAATGGCGAGATTTTCGCAAAGTGAATGCGTGAATTTGAATGGAGAGCTAAGGTGCCGTGCTCTGCCGCGACCTGCATGCTCCAGTTCGAATTCGAAATCGTCCACCGACCGACTAGTGGGGTGAGGACGACTATACCATTTAATTCAGTTATCCTCTTTCATGCAGCTTCATTTTCTCTCTGATCTACTCTGTCTTTGCAATGTTATCGCCATGGCTTTTTGAGCAGCTTAGCAGTAAAAATCTTTCATGAATTTTAAAAATTTTTATCCTCATGTTTCTAAAGAGCGCTGGTAATTGTTAGGTAGAGCAAGCCTTTGGCTGAATTCTATCCATTTTAGATTACATGGGCCACGTTTACCAAGTCCATTATAATTAATTATTTAATAAAATCCGCGACTTCTTGATCACGTTTACCACGTAGAAGTACTGAAAATTCCAAAAAAGTGCTTTTTCAACGCAAATTAAGCTTGGTCATGTTGCATAAATAATGTTTGATAAGAATCATTTTTCATTTCGCAGAAACTTTGAAAACTTCCGTGTATTTGCTGCAGCTGCGTGTGCAGCAGACTTTGCTAAAAATCGAGACCTCTTAAGAAATAATTTTTTCAAGCTAAAACAGCAGATTAGGAGAATTTAAAAATACAACCTTGTAGTCCGAAAATTGCTCTATTCGAATCATACTTAAACTTCAGAACGAAAATTTTGAAAATTAGCCGAACCTTGAGCAGATAAAATTGGCAGGTCGAGAATTTTGATAAATATCGAAAAAAACATATATGATTGTGGCTCGAGAATGTAACCACAAGAAAGAGAAAAAAAGCTGCATCGAATGCATGTTAAAACTCATTCAGGTGTTTATTGTGCCTACTTTTATAGCGGTTTGGAAAACCAGACAATACTTTCGGGACAACCTAATATTAGGTTGTCTCATAATTAATGCACGTTTTTATTTGCTCGCTTTCACAAAGCAACCAGACTCGATCCAACAAAGGGTAAGGGGTACTGTTCGATAGAGCAACCCAAGCTCTACAAGATGGCTCTCATGCCTTTGCGCCGTGCTCGATCCACGGAGAGTTCGAACTCAAAATCTAAAGATTTCCAAATGCTCAAGAAATCGGAAAAAATCAGATCTTCGTCCAAATAATTTCTACGGACCTCCCACTCGCTCACATCAATATTATCGATATCTGATATCCATATGTGCGATTGCCGTATTTTTTCCTTGACTAGAAACTGAGAAAACGAAAATTTTCGTGTTTTTCTAAAAGCAATGCTGAGCCGTTTTTGCATATGTAGTTCTATACTACAAGCCTAGATAAGCATAACTGTAGGTTTTCAGCCTATTTCGAGCGGTAGTTTTCGAGAAATGTCGATTTCAGCACTGAAACTGAAACGAAAAAATCCGAATTCGTTATTTTTCGAAAACTACCACTTGGAATGCGCTGAAAACCTACAGTTATACTTACCTAGGCTTGTAGTATAGAATTACACATGCAAGAACGGCTCATCATTGCTTTGAGAAAATCAGAGAAATTTTCGTTTTCTCAGTTTCTAGTCAAGAAAAAAATACGGCAATCGCACATATGGATATCAGATATCGATAGTATTGATGTGAGCGAGTGGGAGGTCCGTAGAAATTATTTGGACGAAGATCTGATTTTTTTCGATTTTTTGGGCATTTGGAAATCTTTAGATTTTGAGTTCGAACTCTCCGTGGATCGAGCATGGCGCAAAGACATGAGTGCCTTCTTGTAGAGCTTGCTTTGCTCTATCGAACAGTACCCCTTTTCCTTTGTTGGATTGAGTTTGGTTGTTTTGTTAAAGCAAGCAAATAAAAACGTGCATTAATTATGAGACAACCTAATATATACATCATTCAGTCCAAAATTTATCCATAGTGCAGAGTCATCATTACCGTCAAACTGCTATATCGCCCCCAATAATTAATATCAAATTTTTTTGAAATGTAAATAAATTAACGTATGCGTTGGAAATCAAATAAATTTCATTTCTTTTCCACATACATCCGACAAAATTAAAATAACTCTTCTCCCTCATTTTGCTTCAGGTTATGAAGATACACAAAGACCAAGAATCTATAATGGTACTTTTCCCTTATCCGGACCCATTTTTTCAAAGAAGGATACTGCTTCTTTCCTTGCGCAATATTTGGTCCCAACTTTATAGGAAAGAGTGTCGACCTTCTGCCACGTGTCGAAAAAATTTGACATGCCATCTACATGTTTAACAAGTTTTACCAAGGGTTTGTGTTACTCTACCTAGCGACATAAGTACAACCTTTTTTGGTCAATAATGACCCTATTTTTGATTAAACAATTTCGAAAATGACATTGTTATAATAATAACGTCGCCCTTTATCAATGAACGTACTAGGCATGCCCAGAATAGAGAGAGGCGTTAGGGTTCCATCATCTAACGATAAGCAGCAAAAAGCAGCAGCGAGGTGATATTTCAAGCCAACATTTGTAGACTTTCCTGACTAAACTCGCGGAAGGTTAAGAAGTGAAATACATTCTTGAATCATTGCTAGAAACAATCAAGATATTCCAGTAATGATTCTAGATTGTCTTGCTCTCAAATAAATCAGCTGAACAGCTTTTAAATGGTTACAGATGCTTTTTTACCTTAGCGGAAATGATTTCGAAAAAACATGTCAAAGTGGATTAGAACGTGCCAATTTTTTCCTGACACGTAGCGGGGAGGCAGTCCTCGTAAAATCTATGAAAATTTGTACTTGGACTACAGAACGTATTTTATAAGAGCCTTTTGAAAAAATGGGTCCGGATAACGGAAAAGTACCTCTATAATATTGGTCCTAATTACTTTCCATATCTTAGCTCCACTTTAGGTTTTTTGATTCCATGATTTCATGGCTGTTTTAAAAGTACCATAATTAATGCTTTGTATTTAATCGCCAAAGGAAGTGGTAAGGTTGTAAGAACCATAAACTCGTACTTTATTCGATGCATCTATACTTATCTTAAGTAGGTGCAAACCCGAAAACCAAGGTTTTCAGCACGATTCCAATCTTCAATATAATTTCTCTTGAAGGAGAAATTCCACGTTATCAACTATGATCTCTGTACCGTATACCAGAGCCCTGCCTGACTATGGTACATTATTCTCGTATTTGAGACATGGAGCGGTACCGGCACAGAGAAGTGAAGTTGAGAATTTACAATCGAGAAATCGAAAAACAAGACAACTAGGTAAAGGCTGCTGCATGACGAAGGCGCAATGGCGATATTAGTTGAGCGTGCGCGAACGCGACGCGCGCGTATCCTCACCGTTGTAGATCCCGCAGCTCATGCGCTCTGCGGCTAATAAAGCCGCGTTCGCGCCCGAAGATATTGCGCCTTCGTCATGCAGCAGCCTATAGAAGAATCCAGCTTTTTGGAACTCTGCAAGTTTTGATCTATTCATAATAAGCAAATCCACACAACTTTTGAAAAGTTTGTTACGAAGATTATCATTTGAAGATCCATTTAAGAGAAGGAACGAAAAATGAGGCTTCAAAAGTACTATTTCATTTTCGTGATTTAATCATAAGCTATCGTAAACAGAAACTCGCAAACTTTCATCCTTTTGTCCTCCTGTCCTTCCTCCCCTCCCCCTCTCTCCTTTTTGGGCCAAATCGTATTCCAGTGATTTGCTTAGGTTTGTTGTTGTCTGTGTCGTAACTTGATTCCACTAACACAAGCCGAATATCATGGCCGTTTGATAGGGGTAGGGGACACTTTTGTGATAGTTCGCCAGGCCCAATCACGCAAAACAAACGTCGTAGCTGCTTTACCTGATCGGGGTTCCAACTTACTTCAAAAATGATACCTTGTAAATTTTTTAAATGTATGAAGCACGAAACATTCAGGGGATTATCGCCCTCTCTTTGCCCTTCAATGTTGTTGTCGTGATTTTGGGGGCAGATGAAGTTCATGCATCAATTCATAGCCGCCTATCCAAGAAATAGCTTTGTATCCACAAATTAGGCAAAAAAATATATTTCAAGCACACCCCAAATAGAAAATGCGTACTCGAAGTAAAAATTTTAACGTAGCCCCAGCAACCGCACTTTCCTCACGAAATGAATTTCCTGTTTTTGCCCACGAATGCGAATGCTATGTACTCTTCATCCTGAACAACTTATTTCGCGCCATACTTCCTCAATTTCTTCCAATTATTTAGATATTCTTCTCGAGTACAGGAAAAGTAATTGTGAAAGTTGAAACAAATATAAGATCAGTGCAAAGTTGGTGCCAGCGAAATATAGAAAGAGAGACAGCTTTGAGTGACCTTTACATAGTTTTTTTTCTTAGTTATGTTTCCGAAATGATACTTTTGGATGCTAAACTTTTTCATATTTCCTCCTGTAAATGATTGTCCCTTATTGATTTTCACTAAGTAGTGATATATTGAGCATGGCTTTTTTTGTTTCTCTATCTCTGCTAATTAGTCAAATCAAAAAGTTTCTTCCCATAATCATTTTTTATCAATTTTTATGAATGTAGACCCCGCTCCACCCACTAGACATGATCGCTTTGAAATAAATGGTTACACTACCAACGTTCCAAGCTCTACAAGGCAGTATACAACTCATTTCAAAAGGCCACTTGGACCAACCTTCCTTCCCTTGTAAGTCCCAAGATCTTGGCTTAAGCCAGCATCTGACAAAAAGCTGGTTAGTAAAGATTGTAATGGCTACAAACTAGTACATAAGTTCAAGAAGCTCAATAGTTCTTATGAGCATGAGCTGTGATGAAAAACCTTAAGTATATCTTCTTCTTCTTATCTGCCTTGTTCTTGATTCAGCTTCTTATCTGCCTTGTTCTTGATTCAGTGAATTATGCACAAACAAGGAAATGCAGAAGTGCGAAAGTTCCAAGATTGGGTTGTTCTTCATTTCTGTCAGTTTCGAATTAATTTTACAATTTTAATAAATTAGTATAAGCCTTTCCAGCCTATGGATTCAATTTGATAAGCAGCTCTTTCACGTCTTTTTTCGAATGATAGACCGCGTTGAAGTTCCGCTTCCCTCACTTGGTATTCATCTCAATAAGATTACTATTTCTTCTCCTTGAATTGCGATCTCTGAGAGTTGTCGCTTCCGAAGATTCAAATGCATCCTCACCCTGGAGTAAACAATGTAAAGCTTTCTATGGAGGAAGTAGGGACTTCCTTCTTTTTCTAATAAAAACAAAGTCTCAAGTCCTTTCTGAAAAAGTGGTCTTTTCGCCCTTTTCCTATACATTCCTATACCCAACATCAATGGAAGTCTGTAAATGTCATTTCGGGGAGGATGTGCGAACTGACACATTAGATACGTCATCTGGGAAAGCTTAGTAAAACTCAATTATGCAAGCTGAATGGATATCCTTGCGGTCAGTGCATCTCTGAGCGCAGCTTATCTTGTTGTGCTACTGTTTTAAAACCAACTAGCGTAAATTTTCTAAAAAATTTTGATGAAAAACTTACTAAGAACATCAAGGACTTAACCAGTTCTGAATAATTGAAGACTACAGCAGGTTGCTATTAGAGTTAATTATCTAATTATCTCAAGAATATTCTGAAGAATTTCTGCAAAATAAAGCAACGCTGAGTTCTGCTCTCAGAGAATAGCAGGTTTTGTAAAATAGTCCCCTGGGTTTTAGCTAATTTTTTCTTTTTCTTTCTGAATTTGAGCTTCGCATCTTGTTTGACGCTCACACAGGTTCTTTAAATATAAATACGAATCTATTAGGCTGGTGCAAAAATTCTTTCCGCCCAAATTCAAAAATTCATAACTTGTTGAATTCGCAACGAATCTGCAAGAATAAATTTTGCTTAAGAGAGAAACTCATGCTCTTTGCATCTGTACCTGAACTGTTCGTTAATGTGTACAAAAGAAGGAATAGAAGCCCAAAACTAAGATCACTCAAAATTTGGATTTCTCGTGTAGGGTCATAAAAAATCGGAAAATTGCGATGAAAATCGGAGCAGTCAGTATTGTAGGTTCTTTCACCAGCTCTTTGTAACGGTGCAAAGTTTGCACCGATTGAGCGTCTCTATGAAAAGTTATGATTTCCCTGAAAAATGCCAAAATAAATCAAATTCGCCCTTTTGTATTGCTTGCTCGAAATTCATAACTTTTGATAGAGACGCTCAATCAGCGCAAACTTTGCACCGTTAGAAAGAGCTGGTGAAAGAACCTACAATACTGACTGCTCCGATTTTTGTTGCAGGTTGCCGATTTTTTATGACCCTACACGAAAAATTCAAATTTTAAGTGATTTTGGTTTTGAGCTTCTATCTCCTTCATTTGTAAACATTAACGAACAGTCCAGGTACACATGCAAAGAGCATGAGTTACTCTCTTAAGCAAAATTTAGATCTTGCAGATTCGTTGGGAATTCAACAAGTTATGAATTTTTGAACTTGGGCGGAAAGAACTTTTGCACCAACCTAATATAATGCGCAGATCCAAATTTCCATGTCAAATAAATAATATTATATTTATACATATGAAGACAGCCTCTGAAAACGACTTCTTGCCCATCTCTTTCGTTTGGCTGGAGGAAGATGTATTATGACTTTTTTAGAGGGCATGTTTGGAAACGAGTAACTCAATTTTGAAGGCTAAGCTGGGTACGATGCATAAATTATTACGTGGCCGAATCTTTTTTTGCCCTGATTAAATTTCCTGTACAAATAAACGAACAACGACCAATTCTGCTCGTATAGGAGTTTCTTCGTATATAGTTGTAGCTTGAAACTATTTGCCAGTGTTTGATGTGGAATTGAAAATAGTGAAGTAAAGTAAATAACAATTCTGAAATGAATTTTATGAGTGAGGTTTCTAGGTCTAGTAGATCCTTTCTAACTTTTCTGTAAGTGAGCAGTAGAAAGACATTTCATCTTTTCTCACAGCGGCAGAACTCATTATGAGAAAACTTATTTTCACGAAGCACAAGTAATGGAAAATGACAGATAGCAGAACTAATTAAGTTTTTCGATAGGATGATAGGGGCTTTGCATATTCTTGAGCCTCGTCAACCTATCACTAGGCCTACCTCCCTACCTTTTCTCATTCGCAAGCAAACGCATAAATATTGTATTGGTTGATTGAATGATAGTTTCCTGATATTTCCTGTAATAATTCTTGTTGGTATGTCAGAAAGTTTTCTTAAACTCGTAAATATCGGACAAACTGCTTCGTTGATCCATAAATCTTGCTAAATGGTTGTCATTTCAAGCAAGTTGTAGACTATGGTAAAAAGTCAAACTCAGTAATGCTATTCACCCCTTGCATGGATACCAGCACTCTTCTGGTCTGTCCAAAACCAAACACGGAGGGAAACTTCTTGAAGCTAGCAGTCCTAGAATGTTTTTGAAATCTTTCAGGCCACTTCTAATTCTTGAAGTGTGCTCAGGTTAGAACCACGAGAAGAATCCTATTCGACTCTGCCACTTTGTGTTCTCTGAGTTGAGAAGCTGCTAATATGATTATCCATGCACGAACAGTGTCGCTTTGGGATCCATATCTCAGATTTGCGTCTTAAACGTATAATCGTAGTTCCCCTGTGATTCTTCTCTGTTGATCTGCATTTCTCTTTGAGCTCAACTATTTTAAAAAGTTTCAACATTTCTGAAACTATCATTTAGGCATGCAATTGAAACATCACTGGGCTCTAGATTATCCCCTCAATTGCTGCTCATATGTTTTCATATTTTTCGCGTAGAAAAAGTTCTCATCTGACATTTGATTAACTAGGCTGCTGCAAAACTATAATACCTAAAAATTACTACGTCTTGGTCTATATTCATATATTTCACGTCAGACACGTCTAAAACATGGATATTTTTATGCCCAATTACGTTACATATATTTTATGCAGCTCTTCGGACTAACGAGATTATCTATTCTCCAAGTTTGCTTGAGATATTTTTGGATGCTCGCGTCCACAGCGAACAAAATTTTTGCTCTAACGTTAAGTTATGTCACACTTTTTGAAAAAGACTAGTCAAAGCAAGGATGTGTAAATTGTTATCGCTTCAAGAAATCCGACACACTGACATAAAACAAATTTGTTTAATATGATATAAAAATATTGGGAAGATGTGTCACTTATCTCTTTTATCGAAAATATGATAAAATCATCTCAAAGAGCATCTTCTTTTACAGCCATTATACAGCTATAAGTTTTTAAAGCTCTTATGCTTATCCCAGCTGATCGCGAAATTTAATTCTGATTTTCGAGTACGATAGGAAACATGCATCAGCTTAACAGGGATACTTGTGATTCACTCTTTTTGGATCTATCTTATTCACATTAGTCACGATAGAAACTACACAGTATCTCAAAAATCTTTAGAAATCTTACAGAGTACCAATTTTATTATTAAAGGAATGCTACTAATGCGGGAGCATTTCTGTCATATGAAGTGCTTTGCAGTGTTGCAGAAAGGAATTACTCATCCCATCTTATTTGAATACTTACATTGTTACAAATCATCTACAATTAACTCAAATCATTGTTATTAGATAGACGTATATTATAAGAAGTTGCAGAAAATTTTAAAGAAATTTCTAGCTAGCTTTAATTCTTTCTCATTAACCACCTATCAGCTAAAATCTGTTATTGGTGAACTCTTGCAATTTCAACTTGAAAGGTAGAGCTTAGCGGCACCGAAAAAAAGATGTTGCTTTCTTTGGAAGCTTCCAAATCAAATTTTGAAGCATCCGCTTCGAAAACGAGTCCTGAGAAGCGCTCTGCAAAGCAACCTGAAGCTTAACTTCTTGAAGTGAATAAATAATTTTGCGCTCCTGTTAATTTTTGATGCTCTCGTGCTCATTTCTTCATGTTGGACATTCAAAATACAAGCTTTTCTACACATATCTACACCCACCAGCCACTTGACCACGCAGACCAAAATGTATAATTATGAGATGTTTCATAACATTATTCAGTAATAAAAACGCTTATTCAAACGCTATTCTAATCAGAATGGTGAATTGTATTCATTACAGCCATCTTCGTATGGCATTGCCATACATTCTAATTAAAATTTTTTAGACATCGTTTCCAAAGCGCAGCGAAATAAACGGACTGCATAACAATTTCTAACATTTTGCTTTTCACTAATTTCACTAAGCCCTTATTACTCTCCGTCCGTATCCCTGGTCATTTACCACATTTATAGCAAAGCATTGCCTTCCTTTCTCCTTTAGTTTGCATTAATCCCTGCCAAAGTTCTTTTCTAGAGTTTGTCACAGTCACAGTGGCGTATGTAGCAGCTTCTAGAGAATATCAGTAGCCGTGTGAAATAGACTGAGACATCAATAAAGTCGTAAATTTTGCTTGAAAAATTCATGGGTTGTTAACGATGAAAAAATAATTAAAAAATAAAAAATAAAAAAAATTTTCAAGTGAAGATGGGCGTGGATTATAGCAGTATTGTTGCAGCTTAGGATGTCTTATTTTCGTAAGAGGCTATGCACACGAAGAAAAACAGTTTTGAATTATCGTTCGTAGATAAATCCAAAGACTGCTGCACACTTTCAAAAACTAGGCTTATTTACATTTTATATCCACACCCTACTAGAAATTCAATGTATTTTAGCCAAAAGTTACAGGGTGAAGTTTTGTTGCTAATTTGGAAATTATGGATTAACGTATTAGAAAAGTTTACTCAATTAGCCAATTTTGAGCCAAATTTCAATAGTTTACAATGATCTCCTCACTCAAGATATCGGTTTTGTAAAAAAATTGTTCATCAAAGAGTTAGATGAATGTGCTGACTTTTTTTGTCCAGCTAAACTAGCAAAAAATCTCTGAGCTAACCGATGCTCAGATAATCGCCGGGAGCAGGCGGTCCGCAAACTCGCGCTTTTCTATAAGCGGTCAGCAGAATTTTGGGACGTGGCCAGACCTTCAGCGAGCGGTACTTCCTTTACGGTCGCATATTCTGCCAGCGGGCAACAACACAGCATTTTCTGCAAGCGCTCGGCAAATAATTTCTTTCAGCGAGCGCTGGCTAAACTTTCTGCAAGCGTTAGGACTCTTTAACGCATTTTCGGGCATACGCCGAGTAAAGATGAGACTCTATGTGGCAGAGATGTCATCGATGGCTTAATTACTCAAGTTTGAGGTACTTTCTCTCAACGGAATGTACCTGGGGGCTGCGCGATCCTCCAGAAAGGATCGTGCGGCCCTCAAAAATTTCGCATATTCTCGCGGAAAATCCGTGAGAATGCGGCCACTGCGCCGCAGCTAATCTATAAGGAAACCGCGATTATTCTCCAAGCATCCGTCTAAAATTTCGCTATCTCCAAGCATCCGTCTAAAATTTCGCTAAAATTCTTCCAAATATCTGCAAGCGGACCGCAAGAAATCAGCAAACTATTTTTCCGGTCTCCACCCGCCCATAAATTGCATAGCCGTCTGCCGGCGATTATCTGAGTGATAAGATGTTAGTGACTTATAGCTCAACCAGTGCTTCACCTCTGCTTCGCAGAGGTTCGCACTGGCATCGTGGACCGTGGTAAACTCACTTTCTGAGAGCTTGTCTCTCAAATCATTGTTCGGTTTATTGCAACGTGAGCTGTACTTAAAAATGAACCATACTCGCTATCTTAACCTCACATGATGTTTAGTATCGTAAATCATTCCTCACTGTAATTTCGTAACGGACAAACTCCACACAACTTCAGATTAAGCCGCTTATTATAAGTCATGATCATTGCGTGGTATAAACCAGCAAAGTGCAACATGATATATAAATCTTTCAGATGAGTAATAAATTCTGCGTGGTTGTTATTTCCTATGCAATCCACAAAATTTAATGCTCAAATTATGACAGAGAGAATGTAACTCTTTTTTCAGTAATATATCAAGCACGCTATGTAGCTTTTTTGTGCCTGAACACCTGCTAGGTTCCAAGTCTTTTATGACGGTGGTTTTTTTTATTGTAGCTACGGTATACTTCATAACAGTAAAATTCGCTCTATTTTGTATGGTAAGGATGAACTTTATCAGAAATTATTGACAAGTGCAAATTTGCTAAGAGTTGAAGCCTTTTACCAGTTCATTTTCTTGCGTAGAAAATCGGGATCCTGGTTCTTGCATAAAAGTGGACATTTATCTCTAAGTTCCCAATTTATGAATTATGGCCTTATTTGTAACATTGCAATGTTGCAACTTCAGTTCTATTTTAGTATCGCAAGCGGGGGAGGCACTTATGCAGCGAAAGTCTCAGTGAATTACTGGCTTCACAAACTGCACCATAATTTGCAAACGAAATGTGATTTTTGAGGCACTCACTTTGCATCTAAAAACAGGCCCACATTTTCAGATTTTGTGACCACATTTGAGCCGACTCTAAAGCTGTCACACTAACTTATTAACCCTCCAGAGAGCAAAAAAGCGTTTGTTTGCTTGTTTTCGCGCGGAAGAGTTCGTCTGAGAGTTTTAATTTGATATGGCTGACCATCCATCCTCTCATAACTATAGTAGAGCCATTTTGTATGAGGATGTCCCATAAATTTTTACCGTTTTTGCTATAACCGTCGTCTCTTTGTATTTTTCTGAGTAATCATTCGACAGGGCAAAGCAAGCTCTACAGGATGGCCATGAAGAGTCCGCCCAAATCGTTTTTCACCGGAAGTTTTGAGCTGAATTCTGATAGCAGTGAAGAGGCTTTTCCTTCGAAACCGCATCTTCGCCCAAAAATGCCTTAAAAATTCTCCATTTATTCTAGCGTATGCTTGACACAACGCACATCCAAATGTGCTATTTCCGTGTTTTTTCCATTCCTAAAAAAGGAAAAAAGAATGCAAAATGGCAAACTCCGTCCCTAGACATCCTGAGCTCCTCCCACGCCCGTGATCATGTAGCTCATACATACAGAAACACGACCATGTATTTGTAAACTTTGAAGGTGCCTCAGTTTTCGAGAAATGCGATGTTTAGGGTAGAAACAGTAATTATAGGCACCCAAATAAATTAGAGTGCACAAGGCGCATCTCATGGCGACTAAATTTCTATTGGGAAATTTTGTTTACACTCTATCATCTACTTCCGCTTACTGTTCGAAAGACAAGAACACGAAAAAAGTCCTTTAAAACGTGAATTGTAAACATTAGCGAACCTATTTTGAATAGGACTTCTTCCTTCTACATGTTTTGGTTGAGTCGGCGCGCTCTACTATATAAATTGGTCTCAAAGTGACTGAATTTACCTGCTTCAATATTCTTTTCCTCCCTCCCCCCCCCCCCCCCCCCGGAAAATTGAGTGTTGCAATTTCAATTCAGATAAGCTTATCTAATACAATGGCTTGCTGCGCTCTCAACCTTCAGATAAATGAACAAGTGAACGGAGGCGCTACTTTTTATAATTTTTCTCTAATCACGCGCATAAATATGAGAGACTTTAAGCGTGACAGATTAGCATCGGTTCGTATCTCCTTTTCCATAGCTTTAGTGCGCTTATCTCCGTGAATAGTGCCCGTATACCCGAGCTCTCTCCTGTTCTTCAATCTTTTTTTAGAAATTTCCGCTGGAGCTAGGTCACTTCATGAATCATCCTGCAACTCAATCCCTTGCCTTTTTGTCTTCGAAGCTGCTCCTTGATTAGCCACTTGACACTCGTCGGATGACAGAAACATTTGTCAGTTTTCTGTTGTCACAAATTTGTGCCAGCACTAATTAGGAATCGAGAACGAGAAGAATAAGGACTACATAAGTTTTACATATCTTTGGTCAACTAGCAACTTCCTGCTCATCCGCTGATGTGATTTTTTCGAAAAACGAAACTTCTTCCTGCAACTTTTGGAATTTTTCCTTATTCGTATTTCAAATCATCCAGAGGAAAAAACCCTATCATTGCCTGGAGTTATTTTGCTAATGATTTAACCCGTTGTTCGCTAATTTCAATGCAAACAGCTGTTCGAAACAATTTGGTATCGTTTTACTACAAGCTGTTTATTACTACACACTAGCGATTGTATTTTTATTCACTTAAAAATAAAAAAATTTGTGCCGTTTCTCAGTAATTATTATATAAATCATTGAAAATACGTTGATCCTAGCTTTACATAAACTTTTTCAGTCCGCTCATCATTTTAAAGCGCCTATATTTGGTTCAGTGTTGGACACTTCAAATAAAAAGTTGCTAAGAAGATTAGGGACTGCATATGAAGCTCCCTTTTTGAAACCAAAAAACATGAAACTTTCGAAAAGTCAACAGCAGGGTGCCCGTGACCTTTTTTGATGGATTTATTCTGTCTCTAGCATCAGCAGAGTATTGAAAACCTTGCAGGAAAGATTTTGCCTTTAGCCGGTATCTGCGTTCTCCATCCTTGAGCACTCAAAAGAGATAGCAGAAGTTTCGTATGATTGTTGACCGCTCTTTCTCGGCCGGGATATCCAAGCATTTAGTCAAAATAGGGATTGCATAAATCTTGACTCGATCTTAAATTTGCCATATCAGGGTACGGCAGAAGTCTCAGAAAAAAAACAAGAAAAAATCACAGTAGAAACGGAAGCATCTGCCTAAGTTTTAAGATCTCCTCGTGCTGATCGAAAGCTATTTCATATCTGTTAAAAACACAGGGTAATTCTCTCAATGAGCATAACATTGTGGAGGTCATAAAACCTACGCTTTTGTTTCGGTATTTTGTAATTTTGTTTTTAGATTTTTGGTGAGCTTGCTCAAAATTGTCGGGAGTTAAGTGATCTTTTTCTTGCGTTTTTGGTCCTGCTAGTTGTGCTTGCGAAATTCAAAGAATGATGCGAACGAACTTAACAGTTCTATCAAAATCATTCTAAATAATACAAAAAAAAAACAAGCAGCGCTGTCTCCTGTGCTCAGGCAGCAATTTTTGGAAAGTATTGTTTGCTGCGCCTTGTTTGATTTTTCATTTCCTACTTCTGGGTGTGAGCGTCTCTTCGTGTTTAATGTCAACTTTTGCTTCTCATGTACCAAAGTTTTTAGCATTCTGTCAAAAATATAAGCTATACTCTATCATGCGTTTAATACATATGCTTATGATGATATGTAGCCTCTGAAAGCGACTTTTTGCCCACTCTGCCGCCTACATAGTTGGAGGAAGACGTATTATAACTTTTTACGAAGGGCAGGATGACCAGATAAGTAATCTAATTATTTCGATGACTAAGCTGGTTATGATACGTAAATCATTGTCCAACCAACTCTTTTTTTGCTGTAATCAGATTTCCTGTATAAGTAAACGGACCGCGACCAAATTCCTGCTCGTACAAGTTCCTCTGTATATAGTTGTAGCTTGAAACTATTTGCCAGTCTACTGATGTGGATTTGAGGATAATAAAATAAATAAATAACAGCTCAGAAATGATTTTTATGAGTGGGGTTCCTAGGTTTACTGAAACGATTTGCAAATGGGTAGTTTGCAGAAAGATATGTCCTCTTTCTCATTTTCATGGCGACAGAACTCATTATGAGAAAATCTATTTTCAAGAAGCAACTCAGGTAATGGAAATTGGCAGATAGCAGAATTAATTAAGTTTTTCGGCAGGATTATAGGGGCTTGGCATATCTTACAGCCTCGTCAGCCTATCACTACTTAAGCATCCCTACCTTTCCACATTTGTAACCGAACGCATAAATATTGTATTCATTGTCTTGAAAGATAATTTGCTAATATCTGCTGTAATAATTTTCGTTGGCATGTCAGAAAGTTTTCCTAGTGTCGTCAACTTCAAACAAACTGCTTCGTAGATCCATAAATCCTGTTAAATGATTGCCATCACGTGAGCTGTCGAAATGTGGCAAAACTCTATCTCAACACAATATAGTGCATTGAAACTACTAGAAACTCGAATCTCAGACAATTCACCGGAACTTTAAGAGAAGCAAAATTTGCAGTGGTTCTGCAGGATTTTGTTCACTGTTGCAAAATTGGAAAGGTTGAAGGGGGAAACTCCAGCAGGATTTCCACGCCAGACTGGTTGAGAACGGGAACCTCGGCAGGATTTTTTACAAAGTGCTGCGGAACTTTCGAAAAATACCAGCAGTTCCGTAGCACTGTGACATTCCAGTACTCCGCAGGTTTTTGAATGTGTTTCTGAGTCTCGCAGTCAATACAGTAAGGTTCAAATCTCGCTTAGATGTTCTCTTTTGCTGTTGTGGTTCGCATTCTTACGAACTTCCGCAGCACCTTTGAGAACTTCCGCAGCACGTTTACGGAACTTCCCAGGTAAACCGGCGGAACTTTGCCAAACGTTCTGCGAAAGTTCCGAGTCAGTTTCCTGGGGAGGTCACTTGCAAGAATAACCTTGGTGTGTTCAATACTACGCCTGGAAACCTTTTTGGAGCGAGACGCAGTCCTAGAATCTTTTCAAAGCCTTCCAAACCACTTCTGATTTTTGAAGTGCACTCAGGATAGAAGAACGGCGAGAAAATCTATTTGACTTTGTTACTTTGTGTTCTTCTGAGCTGAGAAGTTGCGATTTGGATTGCCTTCTTAAAAGGGTGTCGCTTTGAATCCATTTTGATTTTGCGTCTCAAATTCAAAATCGTAGTCTCCTTTGATAATTGCCTAATTGCATCCCTCTTCAAGTTCAACCACTGAAAAGAGTGGTCAGCATCTATGGAAATATCATTTGAGACATACAAATGAAAACTGCGCTCCAGATTATCCTCTTATGTAGTTGCTGTTCAAAATCTTTTCAAGTTTCTCGCACTCGAAAGACTTCCTATCAGACATTTCGAATAAGTATACTGTTGCAAAACTAAAATGTCTAGAATTTGCTTCGCCTTTCTCTAAACTCGTATATTTGACGTCAGAAAGCTCTAAAAACATGATTATTCCTTTTGCCCAATGACGTTATCCAAGTTTGCCTAAAATAGCATCTTTGCAGAATCGTGTCCACTGTGACCAAAACTTTTACTTTGAGTTATACACGTTTTCATAAAATAGACAAAGCAAGAAGGAGCAAGCACTTCCAAAGATCCGGCACTAAAATACAATGTTTGGATATGATATAATAATGGGAAAATGTGTCACTTTTCTCTTGTAACGGAGTTGTGGCATTTGAGCCACTTTTCTTCGTTCTCAGCGGATCAGATGTAATTTTCTTGCACTAAATCTTGCTTAGAGCACAAGTTTTTTTTGAAAATGAAGAATCAGGATTACAGGATATATTCTGCTTATGCTTATCCAAACTGATCGCCTTCCACCTTCAAGAAAAGCAAAAGCTTCAAAGCACAAAAAACCTAGGATCACTGCTCGCCTTACGCATTTTGATTTCCGAAAGCTATGACTAAGATGCATTGATGCATCTGCTTAATAATGGGGGTTTTGTTATTTACCATAATAGATACTCAACTCACAACAATGATTTATTCACCAAAATAACTACAAATATCCTTATCGTTAGTAAATATGTTCAGAGCAAAAGTCCTTGTTTAGACATCAAAATCACAGGAATTATTTTTGTCATATGAAATTTGAGGTATTGACAGAACCGAGTTGCTTATCGCTCTTATTGGATACTGACAGTCTTCTATGAAATTTTTGATAAATTCAAAGCACTGTTGAAATATGGATATTTCATATTGTAAGAGCCGTAAAAACACTCGAAGTTCTTTTTGCAACGGCATCAAGTCATCTAGCCTTCTCAATCTAATTGATCCGACAAAAAAAATCTGAGATTGGTGGCCTCCATCATTTCAGAGGACTCAGCGGCAGAGAAAAACTTGGAGGTGATGTTTATAGCAATTCTTCCTTTTTTGTAGATTAGCTTTTGGTTAAAATTTTGAGGCGGCTGCTACAAAAATGCGTGCAATCCGAAAGAGCTCTCAAAAGCAAAACGGCATAATTTTTGAACTCGATAAATAGTAACTGCGCTCCTTTTCAATTCTGATGTTTATGTGCTAAATAGCACTTAAATACCACAAAAACGTACTTTTATAACATTTTTCAAAAAATGAAAGAGCTTTAAACGTTTCTTGCTTTGAATAGAATGCTAATCAATTACTTTCGTTACAGCCATTTTCGTATAGCACACGTGCTTCGAAATTTCTACACATCATTTCAAAGCGCATTGATAAACAGACTTTGCCTGACAACATTTTTCCTTCTTGATTTTTCGCTAAGCTCGTGGAGCCCTCGTTACTCCGCTTGCCTTACTAGTCATTTGCTACATTTATGGCAAGGTTTTATCTCCCTTTTTATAGTTTTGCGTAAGGTTTTGCGAAGGTTCCTTTATAGGTGCTCGTGACAGGCAGCACCAAAACGGTGAGTTTTTTGAGACATCAAAAAGTGCAATAAATTCGCTTCCAATTCTCGGGGGCTCATCGATACGTATATAATAGCAGTGGCGATCCTAGGATTTCCGTTTGGGAAGGAGGGAGAAAAAAATTTTTCTTGAATGAAAGTACTTGGCATTAGATACGCACTCAAAAATTTGGGTGCTTCCCTTTTTTGCGGCCTTACTACCCCGGAATTTTAGAAAAAGCGGTTATGGCAGCAGCTCGCCTCGAGAAATTTGTTTGCCAGGCTAAACCGAGCCTTTAAAAAACTTCAAAAATTATTTTGATTATTCCAAGTATAAACAATCACACATTTTTATTACTCATGTACCTAAGTAAACACATTCTTACACATGTAGATAACTTCCAAAGATTTCGCAGTCGACTCTCGGGGTTCAATTTCCCCCCCCCCTCCGCCTCCCCCCACCCCTCGCCCCTCCTCGGTCCACACTGTGTAATAGATATATTGATGCCGTTTAACCATCACATTTATTGTCTGTTAGTATTGTTTGATTTACTTTTTCTCATAGTCTCATCATAGACCACATCTGAATAAATAGAGCCGCCCTTTCAAAAGTCGGAATTTGCAAAAAAAAAATGCACTCGAAAAAAATGCTGTTCGGCTGAAATACAAGAAGAAGTTCCTAACAGAATTGAGAACCTCGTATTGCTAGAACAAGAGTGTTTAGCTTATTATTTAGCTATCAGGGCAGTAAAAGTCGATAGTTCTCGATGTATGGCCTAAGTGATGATGTCGTTCTCACATAAGTGTGAATCAAAATAATTTAGAAGTTGAGCTTCTCTCTTCTCGAGCTGAACTTCAATAGAAAAAAGACCATGAGCTAGCCTCTGACGGCTACTCGAGACATATGCCTCAGCCCTTGAGAGATAAAAGCTACAAGAGTACAGCACGATACATAAATCTTCCGGATGAGTAATAAATTCTACTTAGTTGTTTTTACCTGTGCAAGTCAGAAATCAAACCTCAAAATCATGGGAAATGCAACTCTTTTGCTATCATAATATGTCAAGCACGTGTAGTTTTCTGTGCATGAACACCTGCTCAGAAATTTCTAAGTTTTCTATCAAAGTTCTTCAAGTCACCTACAAAACGAGTAACTGCGGTAGTTTTTCATAATATTAGGTCGGTGCAAAAGTTTTGTCAGTTTTTGCAAACCGTCGGCAAACACGTTAGAATGAAGATAAACTAATATTTCAAAATATATGCGATGCAGAATTTCTTCCTCTTCTCAGCTACCAAACTCACATTGTGTTTCGTTGCGAGAGTGACGAGATATTTGCTGGAAATTACAACCACGCGTTTTTACCATGTCCAACCTTTTGCTAATTTTCAAAATTTTTGTATAAGACTTTCGGAGAAGTCCTAATAACCATCAGATAGGGCAAACCTTTTGCCAACTTATGCAATTTTTTACTTTTTTTCAACAGCTTTTCCAGATTTTCTCGATATAATTTCCTGAAAGTCTTGTGTTTTGGAAAAATTGCATAACCTGTTATTGCACCAAACACTGCAAAACTTACAGAATACTGAGGTTTCAACGCTCTATTAGTACTACCGCTACCATTACAAAGTAAATGAGCAATTTTCGCTTCAAATTATGAAGATTTTGAAGCATAGGCTACGTCAGTGGGCACTCCTGAATTTGAGAAATACTGCGATTTTCCCCACAAATTTCGCTTGTCTCGGCAAAAAAAGACAAGTGTTAGAAAAAGGGAAAAAATCTGCACCAAATGGTGACAGTGTTTAACATTTTACGTTCTACGAGGTTAAAATAGGCTGAATGTAAAATTTGGTCACTTCAAAAAATAAATCGTAGAAATTTTGAAAGACAAGCCGTAGGGTTACAAAAAAATGCTTCTATTGGCAAAAGGTTTGCCTTATCTGCTGGTCATTAGGACTCCTCCGGAAGTCTCATACAAAAATTTTGAAATTTAGCGAAATTTGGACATGGTAAGAACGAGTGTTTGTATTTCCAGCAAATATCTTGTCACTCTCGCAACGAAACACAATTGAAGTTTAGCGGCTGGTAAAAAACTGACAAAACTTTTGCACTAACCTAATATTAGGTCGGCTAAGAAATAAGTTCGGTTTGACAAATTTCGAAATTCCATAAGAATACGAGTAGCAGCTAGCTACTGAGATTTTTTTGCTAGGAGATAGCTTCAAGGCTCTACTCTCAAATATCAAGTAGTCAAAATTGTCTGAAAACGATCAAAATGATGAGATAGAGTTATAGTGTGGACCGCCCGCGGCCAGCTTTCCATAGGTACCTACGCGACGCACATGCCCGCGCTGCCTTCAGCGCGCTTTTCGTTCTATACTATTAGGCAAATTTTATGTTTTCTCTCCTAATTGACTTCGTTGTTCTGTAATCTCTCTACTTTACTATCTCTCTTACAACAACTGTTATTAATGAGTTTGTACAAGGCTTAACATTCTTGAGAAAATGTGTCTTGGTAGTTTCTCGTTTTTTTCGCGCGATAGTGAAGATTTGAGTTCTAGAGAATGTCTCTTCAAGCTTTTTATCAGAGATACTACTTTGTGATGTATACGTGTTTTCGATCCTATTCAATACACCAGTGATGCTGTACATGTACAGTTCTGCTCTCGAGCTTACAGTCCTTGGGGTTTTTCTCGTCCAAAGAAGAATGTCATTTCAAAAATGATTCTCAACTTCTTCTGCTACTACGTTTTACCGTTTGTATCCATCATAAGTAGATTTAAACCAGAATCCATGAGACCAACTGAATTTGAGCATTACTGGTAACTGGTAGCTGTGAAAGTTCTTTGCTTGCCTAAGCTTTTCTAAATGTAAGATTAGAGGTTTCCACTTCTCATTTTACTCTTGCATCTACGTGGAAATACTTTACTGGCTGTAGTGAAATGAGAAGCGTCAAGTAGAGACGCGTTGCGCATGCGTCGCGATGGTGCCTATGTGAAGCTGGCCGGGGCACACGCTATAACAAGCCGATTCTCCTTTATTTGCTTTTTCAAATGCACCATACATTCTTACATAGGTCAATTTGTAAATTGTCTACAAAGTTTTAGAAATGTCCGAACTTACTTTTTATCCAACCTAATATCATACAAGATGAAAATTTGCATTTGGTTTTGCTCAACAGGAATCCATTTTAACAAGATTTGTAGACATAATTTAGCTCTTGCCAGTTCTTTTCCATCACTTTATATGAGTTTTGCCTATTATATACAAGCAGCGTATATTCATTAGGACATTTCCCCTGTTGTTGCACAATAGGAATTTGTAACTATTTATTAGGTCGTTCCATAGGTTCGTAGTGTTTTTATAAACCAACACAATGATCAATTAACAGTAAATATCAATTAAAATTATATTCCTCGTTGTAGCGCACGACCTTTTGGCACATTCTCAGCTTCTCAATCTCAATTTTTCAAACAGCAGCGCGCCGGCTCCCAAGAAAGTCATCTAACCAGCGCTCACTACCTACCGAAATCGAAACATGCACCATTCATAAGGTTTGCTAGAGAGCGGAGCAAATGATAATCTGGTAGAGCGAGATTTGAAGAGTACTTTGGGTACTGAAGTACCTTCCAGTCAAATCGTGCAGAACAGTTTTGACGACGTTTGAGGCCATGTTTCATCATGCAGAAAAGCTCACTGGATCTGTCTGTTAGGCTTTTTCTGCGGTAGGGTCTCGTTTAGACGGCGCAGTCGAATGCTTACGGTGCGGTTGACCATCGCCTACCTGTACAGCAATTTTCAGTGTAGGACGTCCTGCCCGTCCCCCGAAAAGTCTTGTTCAGGAACATCCTGCTCAGCCTTTGATCTTTAGCAATCCAATTCTTTTTTGTCTCATATTGATGTGCGAGCGCCATGTTCCATAATCGACAGAAGAATCTGTGCAAAAGCGCTTTATAAAGGAAAATGCGCAAACGTCGAAATGGCTCCTTTTTGCCTTTCAAAATTTTCTTTGGAAGCTAGGAGATCCGAGTGAATCAGCTTTCTACCGGAATCAGTAGGCATATTTTTAAGAGCAAAATCAGCCCTTCCAAATGATATACACATCTTGCCGCAAATCAACCGCTCAAAGATATGAGGATGAAAATGAAACGCTAAAATGAACTTCTGGAACGACCTAATATTACAGTGCAAATTGAGTTTCTAATTTAGCATCGCAAGAAGAAAAGGCACTTCGGCAGCAAAAGCTTCAATAAATTCATAATGATGCCGCCTATATATAAAAATGAATTGTGACGAGCTATTCTATGCTCTAAAAACATTTCTATACAATGTCACCCTTATGATTTGCGTCATAGTTTGCAAACGACGCGTTTTTATTTTTTAAGGCGTTAGGTTTGCTTCTAGAAAATATTTTTTCAAGTTTTGCGATCACTGCTGAGCTGCGCATAAAGCTGTCACACTAGTTTATTAACCCTCTAGAGAGCAAAGGGATATTGTTTACTTGTTTCGAGCATACCTTCGATAGTCCAGAGACAGGACGCCAAAAGTGAAGGTTGTTTGAACATCTGACGTCATAAATAGTGAAGGTTGTTCAAAGAAGATCAGAGAAGAGAAAATGACGTAAAACAGATAAAAAAGCAAAAGAAACTGCTAAAAACCGGATAAAAACGCTGCAATAATGTTTGAAGTCTTTCAGTTGGCGGCTTTTCAGAGTGCAAGTTTTCGCTCCAGGACCAGCAATTGCGCAACACGGGGTTTTGATTTTTGATGCGTCCTTTAAATTTTTATCCCCGCATTGACGTTCCTGTTTTCTGGGACGTTGTCTGGATTGTTGCGCTTATTGTTCTGAGCAACAATCGCCCAAGCTGGAAAAAATGGATGCGAAGGCACTGAAACAGAACACGGTAAAGAAAAACGCACTTTTTACAGTTTTTCGCAAAAAATTCCACCATAATCGGAGAGGTAAGGGCTGGGTGGTTGTCTGCATTATGAACAGAAGCAAGATCTATAGAACGCTCGAAAAAACCGCGTGAAAAGAGTTAAACTAGAAGGAAAACAAGAGATTTTCGAAAACAAGGTTTTTGCCGAATTTCTCAATCAAATCAAAAAATGTGGTTCTGGGACGTTGTCAGCGTGAAAATAGAGATCAAGAGCTTCAATTTGATATATAGCTTGCTAAAATTGGATTCGAAACAGCGAAGAAAAGGGTACCAGAGCCAAATGCCCCGCGCCCCGCGTTTGGGGTAGCGAGGTAGCACGCAGCCTGCGGAGACGCAGACGAGCAGCGGAGACAGACCAGAGCCGACGGGGCATTTGGCTCTGGTCGTAGATCTCCGCCGGGTCTCAACGAAACCCTGCAACATTATATATCATTCTGATCACCATGACACGGTGAGAAAAACTGACAACGTCCCAAGCTTTGAAAATCCCTCATTAACGAGATAGACCCGCGTTTTCGTGCGCAACTCTCTGCGCAAGATTTAAGCGCAGTTTCTCGTTTCTTTTTAACTCTAATAGCTTTTCTAAACTTATGAAACTCTATTTTGGTCAAATGAGAGGTTAACTGAGGAATTTTTTCCTGAATTTTGGCGAAAATTCCACAGAAACCTTCTTTTTAATGTAAAAAAGGCTATGAAAACGCCAATTCTCGGTTTCGCTGAAATAAGCTAAAGATGTTGTTCCCTATATTTACTTCGTTAACATACGTTCCGATATAGTCAGGGCAATAACATCCAGGGCGAAGCCCCGAATGACTTCTATTTTTTTCCAAGTGAAGGTTGTGTCCCGTCATAGCCCTCAAAGTGAAGGTTACCAGAGTACGTGGCTCTATGTATCGAGGGTATGGTTTCGAGCAAAGAGTTCGTCTGAGAATTTTGACTCGAAGTTATGAAAGTCCAATCTCGCTCATAACTAGAGCCATTTCATGCGATATGTGAAAGTTGCACAATGCGCGCGGTACTACACGACTACCTTATTAGTGAAAGTCAATTAAAACCTTTTCGATGGAACATCTCTTCAAAAATAAATCACTTACTTATTTGCACTTCCTTATGCTTAGAAAACGGAAACAGGCTGGAACTTATAAGCATGTCGTGGATTATCATGCAGATTGTGCAGTACACATATTGATTCATAAATAACTCGACGTCAGTATTATTTATTATTCCTCAGTAATCGTTCATCTATGATCGACTGGCTTGGCGGCTGGAAGGCGGGGTTTCGTGATCTAATTAAGGCTAGGTAATGATCAGAGAGCACGCGCGCAGGAGAGACGCAGACTGCGTCACGTCACTGCGCGAGCGGCCTTAACTAGGTCACAAAGTCCCGCCTTCCAGCCGCCAAGCCTGTAGAATCAAAGGTTATATTGCTCAAAGTACAATAATTTCTCGCAACACACCAATCGCTTTGTTCTTACACCTACTAACAAAAAGAATAAACAAGTAAACAAAGGCGCTATTTTTCATAGTTTATCTTGAATCGTGCGCATATATATGTGAGTTTTTGAGAGGAACCAATTTGATTAGCATCTACTTAGCATTTGTCCTCTTAGTTCAGCTTCTTGCTCGCATAACCACTTTTATATCCTGTTCAAGCTTAACTTAATTCTTAAGGTCTCCTTATATCTCCAATTCTTTTGTCATCCGCTATTTTGAATCTCCGCTTAAGCTAAGTCACTCATGAATCATTCTGCAACTCAATTCTTTGCTTTTTTTGTATTCGAAGCAGGCTCTCCTTGATTAGCCACTTGACACTCGTCGGATGAGATAAACATTTGCCCTTTTTCTACTGTCCACAATTTGTGCCAACACTAATTGGATGCAGCGAAAACGAGAAGCAAAGCACTACATAATATTTACATGTCTTTGGTCAACTATTTCCTGGTCATCCGCTGTGAAGCCATACAATTTGCTTGAAACTGAAAACTTCCTCCTGCAATTTTGGGAATTTTTGCGTGTTCGTATTTCAAATCATTTGAAGAAGAAGAAGCTCTAGGGATTGCCAGGACTTCTTTCGCTAGTTATTCAACCCCGTTGTTCGCAAATTTCAATGCAAACATTTGTTCGAAACGATCTGATACGTTTTACAGGCTGTTTATTACTACACCTGTAGCGATTGCATTACCTATTCACTCAAAGGTTAAGAATTTGTAGCGCTTTTTGGTGATTTTTTTTTCGGTGCAGATATGTATAGCCTAACTTTATGTAAGCTCTCTAAATCCGCTTATCATTTAATAGCATGTATATTTGCTCAAACTATGCTTGACACTTCAAAAAATTGCCAGGAGATAAGGAACGGCTTATGAAGCTCGCCTCTTGATATTAAAGAGTATGTCACAGTAGTTATTGATTAATTGAATTTTGAAAAAACCTGGGAAAGTTTTTGATAAATTACTCCAAAATTTGAATACAAGTTTGAAACCAAATCGAAATCATCACTGTTCTAAGGAACGTGTTAATTTGCTTTTTAGACTGTTTTTACCTTCAACGCTTTTCTTACCTTCCTTCACATAGTCAAAGTTAAATTGTGAATTACTGCTAATTTCCATGAAAGGCCTATTCCTATTCCTTTTCCGTCTACATAGTGGTAAACTCTAGCTGTGCTACTTTGTTTGATTTGCTGGCCCGTGGGAGATTCAAAATATAGTTTTTGTCTACAAGTCTGATGGGTTCACCAGATTTGGTACAAAAAACCTCTGAATACTAAAAAATTCCATGCAACCTCTAATGCAAAAATTAATATAGGACCAAGGTCGTTACAGAGCTGGGTCCTTAGTCTTGTTCCTCCTCCATCACGTTCAAACTTTCTAGCATAAGTCTTATGTATACCCTTCATAAGTTCATATCGCTAGTCTTTGCCCTCCTCCACTTCGGGGCTCGTTTCGCTATGGATCCATCTTAGAAGACCTCAGCTGCTTAGACTCCAAACCAAATGGAGATAAAGAGGAACATGGGCTAGAAAAGGAAACCATATGTTTTTGCATAGTCAAGACAAAAATTCGTCTTGAGACCAATAGCTATCTTATGGCCAGCTTTGCCCTAAACGCTTGAATAATTTTCGATCAAGTTATTCTGGCTCGCAAAATGCGGGAGACTGGATGCTGAACTCCTATGCTTTTGGACTTTTGGCTTTGACTAGAAAAAAAGAAACGATAGGTCGACTAATAAAGAAGCCCAAGGTGGTCATAATCGTTGTCTGGCACGAAATGAAGCCTTTCCTAAAGATAAAAATTCAAAAGTTTGCGTTTTTATTGCCGTTACTGTGAAGCTCCATATTGCTGAAGCACCTCATACTGCTTTGAGCAGAGAAATAAAGTCTGGGGAGGCCGTTTGAGAAAAACATCTATCATTTTCTTTTCATCCCGTCATTACACAAGCTCAAATGTATTTATATGAGCTCACCTGATTACACAATTGAGAAAATTTAAGAATTAGATCAAGGTTTAAACACCGTGAATGCTAGAAACATGGTAAGCAGAAAAAATAAAAGCCTGAATAATAGGGAAACTATTTATCAGAGAAGGAATGATTTCTCGTAGTTACCTCAAAATCAGTGCGCGCTGCACTGTCAGTTAGATTTCTCATCTTTTAAGATCGTCTTTTTTTTTCGATCTTACAATTAGAAGATGGGTCATTCACGTTTCGTGATTATGTCACATTTTCCAACTGGACGCATGTCGAAATGCCACAAACCAATTTGTTATGAACTTGATAGCAACCAGTTGCGTGATGCCCTAACACGAAAGTTCGTCGCCCCCAAGTTGACTAAAAAATGGTCGAATTCGCCTGAGGTCCGAAAGATTGGCAGACATAACTTTCGTCTTTTATCTTCCCCAGCAAAAGTAAAAGACCCTCTGCATTTTCTATTCACTTGCACTTTGAACATGACAAAATTTAGCGAAAAAAAATCATCAAGCTTTGGCCTCACAATGTCCCTTGAGCTCTGTTATTTGTAGAAGTCACACGTTATTTTGCACCACAAGTCGTCTTAGTCGCTAAGCTTTTTTTTTCGGCTTTCATAACGGAAAGGACGAATCACGGAAAGGACGAAAAGATCAATGGAAAGATAACTTTCGAGTAGACTGGGTTCATACCGCAAATATAAAAGATCTATAATTGTGCATATTACTTACTAACAGACCTTATCCTTCCTTTGCTCCACTTGATATTTATAACTGGATATTTTTTAAAGGTAATAACCGTCAACTATTGAAAATCTTTTGGACGAAAACTCTGCCATTTCTTCCTGGATGATAAGTAATTAAAAAACATCTTTGACCCCCCCCCTCCTATTTACTTGTAATGTATCTGCTTGCTGCCCTTGAACTACTCAAAATGGGTCCGCTCCAACTCTTTCTCAGGGTTACGGTAGCGGCTGCTTATTTAATAGTACAAGGTGAGCTCCTAACTCTTGAGAAAAAACGGATTGCGATAAAATTTTCTGCGTTTTTATCGTGAAAAAACCTCGAATTGCTATAACTTTTTTGAAGCAAGTTTTTGAAGAAACCGATAACATCACTGGACTGCTACGAATCTGGCGGTTCAAATTCTAGGTCTAATTTTCTCAAATACTTTTGTTTGACCTAACGCGACGTATTTTTCGCGACAAAACCGTCGCACGGCGCTAATTCTTCTTGTTAATTTGAAGCACCTCCTAAGCCGGAAACTTGCCAGATTAAAAAATGTTTCTTAAGATCATTGAAACTTGTTGTCAAGGAAATTAGCGCCGTGCGACGGTTTTGTCGCGACAAATACGTCGCGGTAGGTCAAACAAAAGTATTTTTGCAAATTAGACTTAGATTCTAAACCGCCAAATTCGTAGGAGTCCGGTGATGTTATCGGTTTCTTGAACACCTGCTTTAAAAAAGTTACAGCAATTCGACGGTTTTCTCACGCTAAAAACGCAGCGACGGAAAAATTTATCGCAATCCGTTTTCTTTCCAAGCTGTCCCAACGTATGCCCCAGATTTTTTTATGATTACGAGCATGTTGCGTTGTGGGAGTTCCACTATCCACTTCTGGTGGCGGAAATTCAAGTGGTACTTCAAGTTGAAGCCTTCTTCCTTCAACACAGGAGCATTTTTGAACACAACGTGCATGCCAGTGCTAAGAGCACAGAAGCTATAGGTTTTTGAGGGCACAAGGAAGCTATATATGTATATGTAATTTCACACCGTTCACTAATCCTATAAAACCTAGACAGCTAATTAGACATGGCGCGCAACAGGCGCACTTTGCACCTAAGCTTTTCCAGAGATTAAGTATCTTATTTGTCATTTTTGATGTTTTGTGTTTTGGCTGCTGCTGGAAAAAAATGGGGGAGGGGCGAAAGCTCTTGGGTTGATTCGCGTCATTTGCACCAATGAACTTGTATTCTGCTAGCCTATATCTATCTTTTCGCAGAATACCTTTTCCCACATAAAAAATTAAAAAATAGCTTAACTTCTTCAGATCTTGGAACATTTACTGAAAAGAGAACCATTTGTGCGACTTATTGAAAAAAAACTTTTCAATAAAGATATTTATAACGAATCCATTAAAAATCTATTGAGCCTTTTCAGTTAAGATCAGGACTAGGTCCGGTGTCTTTCCGAATCAAAAAACGAAGTCCTTGACTTTTCCAAAATTTTACAAAGCCCCTTTGACTCTAAACAAACGTAAAAACGCTCGAAAAAATGAGATTTCGACCAAAAATGTAACCTAGGTTGTGTTTTTTCGGCCACAAAAACCATATCTCATTTGCTTTCTGTCCCAAAAACGATAACCAGCTTGCTTATAAGCCACCACTGCCGAGCCCTGGTTAAGATATTTGATTTTGATTAATGATTTTGGTTTGATCTATTTGATTTATTTATTTGATTCTCTCCTAAATTTTTTTCCTGTGTATTTTCTTTCATGTTTAGACTATCGTTGTGCGTACGCATTACACCAAAACTTTTCTATCACTTTCACCAAAAAAAAATGTACAATTTTTTCAGACGTCCTGAAATCCGAACGTCATTTTCGCTCGCACAATTGGTTATCCGAAGGAGTATTGCTAACCTAAAGCTAAAAAACTAGTGAGGAAGGAAGAACTTCTGGGTCTGACGTGAGTCTGATTCGATAAAAACAAATTTCATTTCATTAGCACTAGTCTCAAATGACAGGATACAGAGAATTAGAATCTAGAAAAAGCGGCTTTGATTTCGAAGTAAAGCCGACTGCACTACTGTGTTGACGTTCAATGTTTTTTTAAATTGTTTCACTGTATCAAATGTTTCTACTAGAATTTATTGGAACTTGAGAGACAAGAGAGAGCGTAAAATTTTTCGCTCATTCGTTTCAAGAATTTCCTGCTAAGCTCCATTTTTTTGTAATGGCGATTATTCAATAGCTTATAGTTACTACGCTTCTGTTTCTAGGAAGTTCACGATTTTTCGAGAATAAACATTCTCTACTAAATAAACAGAACTTAAGAAAATCTCTTGAGTTGTGAAAATTTCCTTTCTGCCGTTTCCTGGTCAATGTTCTACTTTATATAAGCAGTTTTGAATGGCAAACGAACATATTAGGTTGATGCATAAATCTTGCACCAAAATGTTTGAATTTCTGTTACTTCCTTCAGATTCAATGGAATCCTCTGATTAGACATAAAATAGAGAGAGAAAACCTTGTGCTTTCTATAGATGCTCAAGTCAAAAATTCTTGAGGGCATACAGCTTTTTTTCACAGCGACATAATATCTATTTCTACCGTAGTCCTACAGTTATGAAGAGCGGTCGGTGATTCAGTCTATACTTCAAATCTAAGTTAAAGCCAGCTCTAGAAAACGGTAAGCTCGTTGAAAGACTTCATTACAAGAAAGTTATTAGCAATCAAACAGTAGGCACATTTTTTGGAACATCCTGTATTATATTTAAGCCGAATCAAGACAAAAAGTTTGAACTTTCTACATGCTTTTCTGGTATGAATCTCACATCATCCTTCGCAAACGGCGAATTGACTCTTCTGCACGTTTTTTATCTTTGTCCCTAGAAAATTTCAAAAAATTCGCTTTCTCAGTCGCCTGAAAACGAACAACATTTTCTATTTTTGATACTAGCTCATGAAAGCCTAACGATCTTGCCCGAAAAGTTTTACGAAGATTTCGTTTTATGTGTAGTCGTTAGAGATATAACGAAGTGGAATATGAGGTTCATAAAGTACGAAATGTCAGACCAACTGCAAAGGCTCTCCGAAATTCCCAAAATCTTTCAATGTGTTCATTCCATCATCAGTGATAAAAACAGCAACTGTCGCAGATTAGCGTCAATCATTCCTAGGTCAATTGTGACAGTTGTCAAGATCATCATCTCATGTGCTCTTCAAGAACAAACTCTCTCATAACCTGCCTTGTGGTTTGTAGAAATGATGAGCTTGCATAAACTACACCGGTATTTCTTTTTTTCCAAAAAATTTCTTTTCTGCGACTACATTTTTGAGATTCGGTTGGTCATTTGTGAAGGAGTAATAATTTGTAATTTTTACTTTCCGAATGCATTAGACTCAGTTTGAAATTTTAATTTCGAGGCATCATTTGCTTCCATTTCTTTTTAAAGGAAGTTTTTTCTGAAAGTTGCGAATGTTGCGAATGGTGTGAGTGATCCCCCTGCATCAATTTAATTCTGAAGCGTTTGACTTCACCTGCTTACTGGCATCAAGAAACAATTTTCCTTCCGCATCCTAAAAGATTAAGCTCCAAGAAAAAAAGTGAAGCTGTGTGTTACTGGAAGCACTTCTCGTGACGAGATCCTTATCAACAAAAACAAAATTCCAATTAATAACATATTAGCGTCAAATCGAAAAGGAAAGCTCAATCGCTCAACAAGCGATAAACCAGTTCAAAGTACATAGCGATAGCAAGAAAGATGGTCAAAAAACGCAGATTTGAGATTCATGGAATATTGTAACAGTAGTGAAACAAATTGTGCGAAACTTCCGTTTTCTGTGAGTTTATAGAAAATTATTTTCCAGCACTTTCGTAATGCTCCTTCAGGTCTTGTACAAATTTCGAGCGATTTCAGTCGCCGCTATTTGGCAATATCCCAGATCTTTACGATTTTTCTCAATGATTCTTCAAATACACAGAACATAGGGCATTTTGTCAACTTTCTAAAGTTCGACATGGTTTGCTACAAGTACTGAGTACGAAGACATCTGGCAAATTGCCAAATCGCGAAGCGACTGAATCGCGAGGTATGTCCAAGGCCTTATAAAAATTCTCCATATCTACAATGAAAACTTTGGAAAATTTGTCACATTTTGAGCGTTCCAATATCACTTACATTCTTTGATATTCAAAAACCAAAGTTTTTTCTTTAGGTACGGATTTGCGCAAAAATCATTCGTTGTTTACTACAAACTGCTACAGATTTACCAACAATTTGTTAGGGTTCAAAAGTGAACTATTCCCAAGGGGGATGGCTTGGTCTATCTGTGTGCCTGATAAGTCACTTCAAACAAAGTATTGTGCTTAAATGCACCCAATAGTCATATACAGCGTTCAGGGCTTGCTCGCATTTTTACAGTATGACTACCGTAACCTACCGTAAATTTACCGCAACGAATTGGCATACCAGTCTATCCTTGCGTGTCTTCCACATACACAGTTGTTTTCGAGATGAAGCAACGTCAATGGGAAGGTAATGTTTGGAATAATTATCCTCTCCCCACTCCCTCCCCCCCCCCCCTCTTCCTTCCGGTGATGGCCCTTTTTCACATATCTCTTTGCCTGCTCACCTCTCGAGCAGTGGAAAAAGCGCTTAATCTCGCTTTAATGATAAGTGAGCCTCTTCTCCTGGCTTGGTAGATGAGATTTTGTTTTTATTTTAATGGGTACTTACTGCAAGTCTTATAGAATCCTTGAAGTTGTTAGCAGACTGAATGGAAATCAAGACAGTATACTTCACTTTCGCGCTTGCACTTTTGATAAAAGTACAAAGTTGAAAAATTTCTGCATAAGCACCAGGATTCGCAAGAAAATAAAGAAGACTTTGAAATGAACTTGGCTGTAGTAAATCTGAAAAATATTGGAAGCTCTTCAAACAGACGGAATGCAGTCTTATTTGTAGATCTTGGCATCTCCTGAGTTTAGTTTACGAGTTTAGCCATCATTTATCTTCATTTCGTGCCTTTCTCCAAAGCAGTCTTCTACACATTTTGTTGTTTTAACAAAACCAACTACACGCTTCAAACAAGTTGGAAATGAAATTATAGCTGAAACATCCTTTACATACGAATTACGAACAAAAGATTCTTGATCAGAGCATTGGTCCACAATTGTTTATCCTTTGGAGTTTGGCTTTCCAACGTTTTCTCAAATTGAAAAAACTGCTTCCACTTTGAATACATTTGAATTATGAGCAAGCTTTTAATGAAAAAAAGAGTAGCCTATGAATTTCCCTGGATAAATTTGAATAATTTAAACCAAATTTGTCATTATTTTAAAAATGTAGTTGCAATCTTTGCCAGCTTCATAAACGAACTCTATTCAAAGCTTTATTATTGTCTGTTTTTCATCATTTGTGATATGATGAGATAAGAAAAAACCTATGAATGCATATATTCAAATTTGCTGTTGTACAACACTCACTAAGAAGAACTAACAACTAATTAAGAGGAATTTTTTGGTTTTCTATATAAAATAATTGTCTTTGTTGCAAAGGTTTCATGTGGCAATAACAGTATGCGTTAGTGGCGAGTCCACGATGTCCATCTAGGGAGAGGGAGGGGGGGGGGGGGGGAGGGTTTCGAATGAAGGTGCGCGGCGTTAGCCACTCCGAAAAAACTATCTGGATTTCGCCTAAATTCTTGTTCAGGTTTCAGAAGACAAGGAAGTGGCCGCAGACGCTTCCGAAAAATTTTTTTACAATGCTAGAATTTGTAAAAAAAAAATCCGAAAATTGTCTCAAACATCTAGAAGCATTAACAAGTCACTAGCACCTTTATAACTATGCAAGTGACTTTCAAAAATTTCGCGAGCCATTCTCGGGGGGGGGGGGGGGTATGCTTACTGGTACACCAATAATCGTTTGAAAGCACTATATAGTACGTTACATGACAATCCGCTTGACTTACTGTAGATCATAATCGTAGATCATGGCAGAGATCACAGTCACCTCATCACATGCCTCAAATTTTACTTGAGAAGAAAATAATCCTGGGAAGCGATTTCTGATAGACTTTTGCAACATTTCTCCATCAAACTATTTCTTTGGAGCAACTATTTCTTTACAAAAAAAATTGAATCGGTGAGAATGAAATTGAAATGAGACATGTTGCATTTCACCTGCTTTGCTCAAAAAATTGAGGAAAGCGCTGGCTCGCTGGAATAAAAAAATCATGGAGAACATGAGTGGTAAGTAATCAAAGATTTTGGAAAAACATGCACATACATCTGCTCTAATTGGAATTGTATGGTTTTTTTTTGTGTAACTCACATGAGTGTCGAATCATTTGGAGACAGAGGTTGTATTTGGATAGCGAGCACTAGGACTGCGCTCATGCTACCAACATTTTTCTCTGATTCAATTATTTTCTCTTGATACTATCTTTATACACATATAAAAACTTATAATAATTAAAGGGTCTCACATGATTTTCACAAATTTTTCCGCCGTCAAACATTTCATAACCGAGAAATTCGCATATTATACAAAATGTCAAACCTCACTCGTTTGTTGCACATTTATTTCATTCTTTTCATCAGAAAACACCAAAAGCTCTTTAGTCTAGCCTTTCTGCAGAAACCAATCCACTTTAGTCCAGTTTTTATGGAGCTAATCTAGAAGGGAAATATTCGAAATTAGCTCCCTTTCAAGCCTTCAACAACTCTCTTAAACTTTTGGCACAATCTAAGACAGTCTTCGCCAACTTTTGCTTTCTTAAATGAATTAATTAGAATCGATAAGGCTAGAAGACGTCATTGTCAAATTGAATGCGAGTATCCCTTTCAAAACAATATCATTCGGCTTTTCTTAAAGGCTTACATCTGATTCTTCTCATTTGTAGAGCTGCTGCCTTCATAGTGCATCCTACTAGGTTTACTAAGTTGTTTATCCTAGAGCACAGAGTAGTCTAAATGATCAGGTTACGTGCTAAAGAATCAGCTTCGTTAACAGAGTTGATGCATTAGTTCTCAAGCCTCCCTCACTCTCCCTACTTGCTAATTATCAGCTTTTGCTATAAAAAACCAACTACTATCTACTCAATAGATTCAAAGTTTTTTTACAATGTTGAAAATTGTTCAAAAATGTTGAAAGATTCTGAAAGTGTTGTTTATAAGGACAGGACTGCTAGGGAGCAAAACCAACGGGTACTGTACATCTCTTTTTCAATCTATCCTCAAATCGGATAAATACATGTTCTCGAGCGATACCCGACTTATTTTTCCCTTATCATCTTTTCTCGCTAAGCCATTCAGTTATTGCTGAGATTAACCGCAGAATTTCTAAATTTAAGAATTTCAGATGCAGATTCTACAGTTCGCATAGCTGTGCCCGAAAAATGATATGAAGCGATGGACGCTTGATTACTTACAGAATCAAGATTTGATAATAACGAAGTCCTGAACCCACTAAATGTCAAAGATTTTGTGGGCTTCTACGCATTTTTTGTTACATGCTATTTTCTGAAAATTGAGGGCTTTATGAGAATCCATTACCCTGTAAAGGACTAGAAAGGACTTTAAGGAGTTGTCGAAAAAGACTTATCCAATTTTTAAGTGTTCGAATTATCCTCAAAACTTTGTAAAATCAGAGAATATCTGGAGTTACAAAATGAAAAACGATGTTGAAATTTTGAGGATTCTTTGAGCCTCTCGAAAGAAAATCATCTAAGTAATATGACTGCTAGAAAGATGGGGGGGGGAACTGCTTCAAATATTGCTCTATCCAATTCGCGGAAAGGTAAGGAATAGAGGAATAGAGGATAAACGGATTTCGTTAACATGTGTCCAAAACTATGACAAAATCAAATTTGCTTGTTAGCTCAAAAAGATTATCATGAATTTTTGGCACCTCAAAAAATCTTTACTCTTACTTTCATGGGGATACAACATGCTAATCTTTCACAAAAATGATTTCAAAGTGACCGATTTGGGATGAGTTATCTAGTCTCAGCAAAAAAAAGAAAGGGAACAAAGCTACTTCATTCGTGACATGGGGGTTTTTTGAATGTTTTGTGGCATAAATATCTCAAGACATTCGTCTAAAAGCCTAGATTTCGGAAAGCGAAGGGTCAAGCGGTTTCAAACCTTTTCACGTTTTTCTAGCTCTTCATCTACGAAACTCGCAAGTTATTTGATCTTGGGAACAAGCAAATTTCTAAAGATCGTTTGGATCCTTTTACCAAGTAGTGAAAAGAAGGTCTATTACTTTCTAATATCAGGAGAAAACAAGGTTCTAATAACCTTTTTATCACCGGCGCTGTTCATCTACAGAGGTTTTAATGTTTCAAACTTCATCTGTCAACTTAAATCATGGACTCTGGTGCTTTTGACTCAGCCTAAGAAGCTCATACCTTAGAGAATATCCTCGTCAGTTTTTTATTTCGATACTACAAATTACATAATCTTACTCAAAATCCTTGTCAAATGTACGCAGTTCAAAAGTTCTTGCACATTTCTTTCCATCGCAATCAAATATCTCTCAGGAAAATCATCATCAGTTTCAGCATCACTTACAATAACTAAATGTATTTGGAAGCACTGCTGGAACGAAAATCACTTGATTTTGCGTGATGACGTCAATAACCGTTGTACTATAGCTATACCGAGCTAATTTGCTCTACAAACTGTGCCAACTAAGGGCAAAAGCTCAGATATATACATAGGCGTCATCCCAAGCCTATGAGTAATGGCGACATCACGACTCATTGCTTCTTACTCTTTATTCCAGCTTAAAAGGTTTTTAAAGCGAAAACTAAATGCCACTGTATTCAAACAAATTACTCACTTAAGAGTCGAATATTATTTCTGTCATTAGGTCGTTTATTTTTGGCTTGTCATAACAATTCATTGAATAAGGGCCACGCCAACTTGGTAACTTCTTGAAATTTCCATTTTACATTTTCAGAAGAGCTAGATTTTGGGATGAAATCAACATCATTTAAAAAAATAAATAAATTAAATATAAATATATAAAATTTAAAAAAATAAAATAAAATATATAAATATGAATATAAATATAAATATAAATAATTTTTACTTTGAAGCGCGTCAATGGCAATACCGATATGTTGAAAAAGCGAGCACATTATTGTTTTATCAACTTTTGTTTTTGATTTTTAAAAAGAAATTTTCTTAATTTTTTTAGAAATTTTTTTTCAAATTTTTTCTTTTTCTTTTTGCATATCACAATCTCCCTATATTTGAGACTGGCTGGTATTATGCTTACTCGAATTTGCTTTTTTTCTTTTAAAGATGCACCATGAGTGTATTTCTAAATAAAATAAAATGAAATAAAAAATAAATTATTGGTGAATAATAATTTGTTTTTGGAACTTTCTTATGACGGCTTTTTACGATGCGTGAAAGAGTTTCGAAAAGTGGAAGGGAAGCTGGATAGCTTGGATTTCCGGTTAATGCCGCTCTCCCAGAATCCAACGCTACTTTTAATTCTTGAATACATTTGTATATCCAATTCGTCAATTTTCTGCACTTTTTTCCCCTTCTGAACCATCATTACATCTAAACTGATATCAAGCATGCCCTGTTTCAGCAGTGTCACTCGATGAATAGCACTAATAAATATACAGCTCTTCATTTTGATTGTCATCTGCGAATGCACCTTGGCAAAAACCCCTAACATATCCCTTTAAATGAGTCCAAGCTCAAAAGACTTTGGTTAATGTGCTTTCGACAACAAGTGGAGTCGACATCTGGACATCTGGCTCAAATTCAAAGATGGAGAAGCATTTCATTTGCTTCGTCCATTTCCGCCTTTCGGTTCTTTTTTTCGAGCGCTTCATTAAGATGTTGCCTCCTACCAATTTTCTGTTAATGACATTCCTTAATACATCTTACTTCCGTCATATTACTTATTCCTGAGAGCTCTTAAATTCATTTTTCTTTTGTTCTTTTCGATGTCTGAATTTGTACACTTGCTTCATTTGCGTGAACAGACAACTTTTACACTTAAAAGTCGCAATAATTAACCATCTTTACACTTAAATATCTCATAAAAGACTTCTTTATGCAAGTTCTAAATGTATCGCCTTCCATCCTTGACGAACTAATTGTTAGGTTGTAACATAAATCTTTCATAGAAATTGCTTACAAAGATGCTTAGGAACTTATACTCTACTTATAATCAACTACTCAAATTACTTCTCAACTTATGATATTTTCTCCATTATGTGTAATATATGTTTATTTTGAGATAATTTTTAGAAACTTCATTTCACACAAAGTCGAACTTTAAAAAGGAATTAGAGAACCGAAGCTATAACTTTTATAGAAAAATCCAATTAGCATAAATTTATCAAAATTAGAGGATTTTGAGATATTAGGTTGATTCATAATCAATGCACGTTTCTATACTTCAACTTTCAACCGAGATAATTCTTTTTTGAAAAGACATTTCTGGGCGCAATAAAAAATTCTGTAACCAACAAATCAGTGGCTATAAAACAGATACTTCTGCGTGACTGTATCTATCACAAGAAAGATTTTCTGGCCTGAAGATTGCCAACAACTTTTTTCAAAAGCCTCCACTTTGGGAGAGCATAACTTATGTTGAAATGAAGTAGGATAAAGCAGACTTCGCTCTTTGTGTAGCCAAGGGTCTTTTGAGCAGTAGTGCCAAGTTTGGATTTAACGGAAAATTTTTGAAAAAAAATATCGCGAAAAAGTTGAGAGTACTCGCTTTTTTCTGGCATCTCGGCGGGCTCAAAGATCGGTTAGTTTTGAAATTATTTCATTTTTCTCCGTTGGAAAATGAGAAAACCCTAGCGCTTTTCTACCATCAAATGAACTAGGTCTACCCTTGCTGGATAGTGTAAAAGACCTGCAATCACCTTTTGTATCAAAGTTTTATATGGCACGGAAGGGCCGCGGTGATCATTCAAGTTCGCAATTGAATTTCTCGGCTCAGAATTCATGGAGAATTTTGTTCAAATAGCATCTTGTAGAACAAAGTTTTCTAATTCTTATGCATATTTTTTGAAATTAATCCGGCTATTCCACATGGATTTAGTGCAAAAAGAGTGAAAAGCAAAATCTTGGTATTTAGTCTCTTTTATTTGAAGGCTCAGAACTTTGGAATGAGATTTACGAAAGCGAAGGGCCGCATAAGAAACTAGAAAAAACGCTCTTTTAGAAAACGCAAAAAATTTTTGAGGGAATTGGTTGCACATCACATACCAGCTCTTGGAAGAAGAGGTGAGAAAAACGTGCATTAATTATGAATCAACCTAATATATAGCGTTAGCCATCAAAATCCAATGAAATTTTCCAGTGTTTCCTTTCATTAGTTTTTACCGCTGTCAACAGTGATTTTCGTTTTGATTACTGTAGGAAAACCCAAGGTTTGCTCCCTCCAACTTATATCATATGAATTGAATTCACTAAATTCAAAAGAATTCTATGGATTTTTTGAATTGAATTTTGAATTTTTGATTTGAATTTGAATTTTTCTGGGAGACTTGTATTCCAGCGCAATATTTTCTCAAACTAAAGTTAAATTGTCACGTTCACTACTAGATCTCACTCAACTTTTCAGATATGGCTGTGAGTTACTGTGTCGACCCAGACCCTATATTCTACGGTACCTCACGAACAGCGGCTGGTACTTTATTTATCGTTCTTTCGGCTGTATCCATTGCCTTACATGTCCTATTTATCGCCGTAAGTTCCTGGAAATTTCGTAAATCTATACTTTCAAAAGTATTCCCCTCCTTTCAGGCAGTTCGAAAAATGGCCGGATGGGAGTCAAATTTTGCCTTTACCCTACTGATCACTATGTCAATATGTGCTATGATAAGGCTTGGAAACTATATTATCTGCAACATAATAGCACTATGCTACGTGGATTTCTGCTCTAATCATCATATCTTCACGGTAAAGATCACTTCCAATCTCTACAATATTTATCAAAAAAATTGCTCTATTTCCAGGCTCTCGGATCTCTTGACCTCGCCTCGTATTTTTCCATAATCCTAATCACCGTACTAATTACTATACACCGAGTGGTCTATACAATTTTCGCCACTCGTGCCAAAAACCTTGTACAGCCATATTTCATGAAGGTATGGTAGTTTGATTACTTATCTGATTAAAGTAAGAAAGGCGTCATTATGATTGTTGCTCTCAATAGCAGTTGATTGCCTATATCTATTGTAATCTCGAAAAATTGTTTAAAACGCGAGCTTGAGCTCTGTACGTGACTCTTGACAGTTGCTTTTTGTTCACTTTAAGTAAGACGTGAATATGAAATCTTAATAGGTCTTATGACAAAAAGTTCATGGAAAATTCTACTTTTCATCTGTTTTACCATCTCTTACTTGAGATAGAATTTTTGAGATTAGAGATTAATGTACTAGCAGCTGGGTCATCTGTGAAAAGTAGTCGACAGAATCAACCCTGCTTCAAAAACAAAAATAAAAGCCATTTCGTTACAGTAGGGAAGAGAAGAGATTTGCTAATTTATAGCATAAAAAAACTCCACTGAACTTCTCTGTAAAAAATAGCGTGCAGAAATTTGTGATAAAAAGAAACAATTCTTTGCGGTAATAATGCTACGAAATAACTATATATGCAAATTGAGCTAAATCGAAAACCGAATCAAGTGTGAAGTAAAAATCATTAATTGTTTCTGAATGTTCAGAAATATATTAGCGTATTGGGAAAAATTCTATCATTTCTTGATTTCAGGGTCTACTCGTGTTCATCGCAGTTTGTTTCGCTATTATTGTTTATTTCACATATCCAAGCAGTACACACTATCACTTCGTACCCAACCTCCTCTCATACGACGATTTAGCAGAGAGCAATTTCGAGTTGCTGCGATTGTAAGTCGATTACGATTCAAAAAAGTACAATTTTGACGAAAATTTGTGTCTTATAGGGCTAAAAGAGTGGCCAACTATACTCTGGGTGGAACGAATATTTTTGCTTATTCGATAATTTTCACCTACCTCTACTGTCGTCATTCATTATCGTTCACCACTAATGAGTCTCGCATGACATTGCAGGTACCGTAATCTTACCGTAACGCAGACTATACTTACAGTACACCTCCTCTCGTTTAGGTAGCGCTATTCGTGTCCATTGAGTGTATGTATTTCATCTACTGGGAATTCTTCGAGAAACGAGTGATGTCGATAACGGGCTTGTTGACCAGAAATCTTATCACTCTGGGGTTCTACATTTCCATAATTCTTCCTTATCTACTGATCAATAAGTATGTATTTCACAGAGCTCCTTTATATACTAAAAGTCCGACTTTCTCTATTTTAGGCGAATCCAGAAGCGAATATTCGAAATACTTGGAATGAAACAAAAGGCACGTTTGGTGATGGGTTCACGTTCAGTGATTATTTGTAGAACTGTGTAAATATCTGTTGTCCTAAACTATATACAAACTTTGCACATATCCCCACTATTCACTATAAAAATATCGTAACCATAATTTCCTCTTTTAAAATCTGCTTGTTGTAAATATTTTTTTCTTCTAGTCATGTGGCAACAAGCAGACAGTAATATTTATCACTTCACGTAATGGTACTAGTCCAAAAGTTTTATCAAGAGCTGTATCGCTACCTGCTATTGCTCAATCAAAGAAAAGCGAAACCACGTCAGATGCTGTATAAACATTTTTTGTAGAAATAAGGGCCCCATTATGTAACGCTTTTTCACGCCCGGTCCAGTATCTTGTTACTTTATATAAAAATTCTTTCTCATCTTTGATCTATTATCAGCTGTTCGTATTAACTGCTCTTGGCTTTTTTTGAAAGTGCTATAAATCCAATCTCGACTTCTCAACTGACGATCTCTAATTAATTCTGTTGTAACAAGCTCGAGCAATCTCGCAGAGAATCTTGCCTAGAATGTGTACATTTTCATAATTGTGCAAAAAACGGCTATACTTGTGCTCGTTTGGTTATTTGTTCGTTATAAATAATATCTAATTTCAAATATCAGTGCTGTACCTATACTTATATCGACGATTGTGTAGTGTTGAAGGAAGCCACAAGAAGATAGTAAAGTGACCCTGCGTTTACGCCTAAATCTACTTAGTTGCTCAGCTCAACATGGAAAATTTCCTGCTGGACATATTGGCTACCGCAGTTCAAGATATTGTGGGTCTGCGATAAAAAGCTATTACAGGCGGTTGTATATAAAGTAACAGTAAAACAGTTGAATGTAATTAATTCACCTTTCTTGCGTTGATGACATACTGTAGAGTTACAGGTACACGGCAGTGGGTTGTAATCGTGTCTAAAACTTCGCCTAAAGGGTCATCGCTGTAACGCCATTGTAGAGACATGGTAGAGTGCAGGAGAAAAGGTTATTACATGCTTGTGTCCTTTTGAAAGTTGCTTTACAAGTCATGTCTAATGCTATTAATTAGATGATGGCATGTTGAATACCGTATTAACCTTGCCCCGCTCGACTGCCTGCGCAACTCTGCACCTACTGCCTACAAACCCTAGCGCCGGTTAGTTACTCCAGCGCGTCCATCCAACTGCCCCACTACCTGACAATAAGACGCGCGCGTAGATTACATGCATTTGTCCTTCTGACAGAAAAGTACAGTAGAAAGGAACTACGCTACGAAACCACCTAAATTAAAGAGAAATGAAAATATGGGACGCGTCCGCCTCGTCCCAAGCCGCCGACGATTACCAAACTGATTCCAGTACATGATGTCAGGGAAATCCATCAGGGTCGACAGTTTACTCGTCTCCGCGCAAGAAAGGTACGAGCCCCTTCCGCTCCCGGTACTAATTTCATAAAAGCATTAAACTTTCTTCCCGCGTCAGCATGACAGAATTCAAGTGATATAACCATCACCTTGCTCAACCGCCAAAACAAGACTTCATCCACGGGAGCTTACTGTGGGGGGGGGGGCTGCCGAACTCAATCAATGAGAGAACGTGAGGAATCAGAAAGCAATTTGAAAACGAGGTTGGGATTCAAAGAGGCATATGCCGCTAGTTGCGCAGCCTTATACACCCCACGACTTGGCAACGCACCCAGTAAGGAGTGGTCCAGGCGCGATATAATAGCGCGTCCCATTCAGCGGCATGCAGTGCTCCCGGAGCTTGTACTGAGGAGAGACTTGCACCGCGCGAGCCGCGACAGCACTGCAACCAAAGAGGGAGAAGAGAACTATAGATGCGCTTTATCATTTTTCTCTTCCTTTTGCTCATTCACTGAAAACACCTGTACTTTTATATATTAGATCCTTAGAAAAGTGCTAAAACATTCTCAAATTAGTCTATCCAAAATTACCAAGTTGCGGTTGTCCTGCAAAAGTGCACATTCAATGTGCAACGCACACTTAACAAAGTACGTGCTGTAAAATAATCAGTGGATGTTTCATTATGAACGTAAAATTTACTTAGTCGCTTGACGCACCACATGTGATAGGTACTGATCGTAGAACCGAGGAAGTTAGAGCTAACTTTAGCTAAAGTCCTCTGATGTTGGTGTTCGATCTATTTATATTAGGTTGTTATAGAAATAATGTCCGTTATTCTAGGCCTATATCCATTTTTTCCAAACTTTCTTTTTCGATATAGAATCTGTATATCAATGGAAAGCTCTCTTCACGTACTTTCTAATGTTTGTAGAATTAAGCTGCTATCCTTATCTTTGAGATTTTCACCAGCATTTTGCGCATTCTCACTCAAAATCGGATTCTCATAGCTTTCACTTTCTTGACCACAATTCAAAAGTAAGTAAACGAATTCTTCTGAAAACAGCAGTTGTACTGGATGAAGATTATATACCTACTGCTTGACGTAGATTTTTGGTAATGGACTGACGAGGGATGGATACTTGGTCGAAGTGGCGTTTCCTTATACAATGCATGCTATCTTATAGAGCATGGAATGCTGATTTCAAAACCACTTTCGGTACCTGCAAAGCGCTTCTGGGAAGGGAGTCACGGAAACTTTTTGGTGCAAAAATTTGAAATCGCCGCTGCAATAAAATCTATCAAAACCTTAGTCCGTGAGCTCAAGTGGGCCCGTGAATACTACATAGGCGTTTTATAGAATAAAGATCTTCAACTCAATTAACTTATGTCAATCATTACCCCCTTCAAGCGCCGGAAAGACCTCAACACCTCCTTTTATCTCAGCCAAACCATTGAAATTTCACCTCAAAAAATTCTCAGAACTCCTCTCTCAGAAGCGCTTTGCAGATATCGAAAGCAGATTTGGAATCAGCGTTTCGTGCTCTGTAAGGTAGTGTACGTCTTATATGGAAACGTCACTTCGATCAAGTATCCTTCCCTTGTGAGAAATTGAGGCCTCGAAATAGATACTTGCTGCTGCCATTCTATGGGTCAGAAATTTCTCATGAATAAGGCAATTGCCAAAGCTTCGCTCATTTTTGTAAGCTTCAGATTAGCACACCTTTACTATCAAATTTGAAGGGAAACTTACCTATTCAGTGCGCGAAGATTCCTAATTTTTACAATTTGACACTTACAAGCCTACAACAAATAGACTCAAAAAAGTGATCATTTTTGAATTTCTATCTTTTTTTCGCAGAATCCTTCGTTGGAGTCTTCTCTATACAAAGTGGCTCATGGCTTGCGGCTACAAAATAAGCTGATTGTTAGACATGAGAACGAAACTTGAAGGGAGTTGTAAGCTCTTGAAGACGAGGTTTTCAAAAAAAACTTTCAGTAAGAAGTTTTCATGTGTTCTCGTCTTCGAACCTGGGCATCTTTGTCGTAAGTTGATGTACTGGTATTTATTATCACGCACAGGTTGGTATGGTGGAACTTTATTGACCTAACGTTTCGAACAACTCTCTTTTCAGACCTCCGACGAAGACGAGTTGTTCGAAACGTTAGGTCAATAAAGTTCCACCATACCAACCTGTGCGGCATAATAAATACTAGTACATCAACTTACGACAAAAAACTTTCGGTTTTTTGACGCATAGTTTTTCTTCCCGTTTGCGATATTAGTATGAGCAGGTACGCTTTGAATTACGAAAGGTTTGCTGTTTCTGATGTTCTTGACTGCATTCAAAAATGTGAAGACCGAACAAAGTTATAGCCTTCCAAATTGAAAATTTGCAAAACGGACATTATTTTTGCAGCAACCTAATACTTCGTCCACACGTTGGGTTGAGTCCAATGCAGCCCCCTTCGTTTTTACCTAAAAATAGCTTGTTAGGCTCAATCATTTTTTGCATTATGCAGTTTTTTCACCGCTATCGGAGTTCTGCACTTCTTAGAAACATTTCCATGAATACCGCATACCCCAGTTTGCTTACACTAGATAGTTGAAGATCGCCTTTCCTGGCAAGCAGAGGGCATGGGACAGACGCCATGTCTTTACGCCATTATTCCATGTCTTTACGCCATTATTTTAAGTTATGGTTTCATACCTAGCTATGCAAACTTAATTCCTTAATTTCTTTACAACTATTTGGTGACTGAAATTGAGCTGACTTATTGGATGTTTTTTGTTTTGTTTGTTGTATCTGTTGTTGGTTACGTTCTCAGAACGTTGTTATATAATATTTAAGGCAGCCTTGTGCGTAATAAATAAACAAAAGTATTATTGGTTTGTCAAATAACCTATCAGAATGAATTTATAAAGCAGACTTATGCTATGACCTCATTTGACACGTTCCTAAGCAAATCGATACCGTACAAGCTGAAAGTGGTTAGTGTTATTAGTGTATTACACAGTCGCCATAGACGGAATTTCGATTTGAAAAAAAATTCATGATATATCACTTCGTACGTCTGCAATTTACCGACAAGGAAACGATCCCAACTTTGAGTGGCGAACTAGAATGAACCGCATATCATTAGATGCGTCTTGATAAGCTGACTACAAATCTATCTTTCATATCTGTGATGCCGTTCTCTGCAAAAAGATATGAGCGGTTGAAAATGTGAAGTCACTGGGGGTTTCAATGCATAATGTGCTTCAAAATCCAACTTGGGAGTGCATGACTAGCAAGAAGTTGAGTGTACTTCAAGGAATGCTCATATCTAAAGGAAACACAAATAAGTTTTTTGAACAACTAATTCTCGAGGTATGGTGCTGTTATTTGTCAAATTTGGACTTTTCATTGCTCATAGCTCTCACCAAAAAACTTTAGTTGCTTTTAGTTGTTCAAAAACACTTATTTGTGTTTCTTTTAATTGTGTGCATTCTCTTGAGATCAGTACACTCAGTATCATGCTAGTCATACACTCCGAAGTTGGATTTTGTAGCACATTATGCATTAAAATCCCAGTGACTTCACATTTTCAACCGCTCATAACTTCTGCAGAGAACGGCATCACAGATACGAAAGGTAGATTTGGAATCAGCTCATCATGACGCATCCAATGATATGCAGTTCATTCCAATTCGCCTCCTCAAGGGCACCGTCCACCCAGATCTGACTTCTAGGTTTTTGTCGTTCCAGGGTCTCATGTCCCTGATTCCAAATATGAAGTCGAGAATCCGCGAAAACCCCGACAATCCCCATTTCGGAGAACTTACAGGCCGGCTTTCTAGAACGGTGATTGGATGAGCGCGCACAAATGGGCGGGCGTGGATGGGGTCCTCGTGCATCTTCGCTCTTCCGAAGAGATCTCGCTTCCGAAGCGGCATATGTATTGCGCCGCGACTTGGGCATTGGCTTGATAGGAGACCCTACTGTTATATGCTGCCAAAAGCTCAACACACTCAACTTAGCGTGGACAGTGCCTTTGAGTTGGGATCGTTTCCTTGTGAGAAGGACAGTTTTACTTACTATCCGAAAGCACTGTCAGTAAGGCTCCCAAACTCACCAAATGTTGCTTTTTTGCCGCTCAATTACAGTATGGCCAAAACTCGTGCGCCAAGATAATCATGTCCTATCAGATCGTGTTTCACCGTATTAGGTTGTCGAAAATTAATGCAGGTTCTCGCAAATGCATTTTCAAAAAAATCGTTCTTCTATATATGTGCCTTGCGACGACCAATTCCGCATATTGTAAGAAAACGCTCTTCATGCTCTCTTTCTTAGATAAATTACTTCTACCATCAACTCCATTTCGAAATTTACGACCACCCCAAGACGAAGTTTGGATCACAAAATTCACCCTTTGCACTACTTTGGCTTCAACTTATTCGGTAAGAGGAACTTTTTTATGATAATATAGCTAAAGCAAGACGCTGAGCGAACTACAAAATGAACAGTAGCCTTCCTTTCTAACAACTTTGAGCCAGAGCCGTCAAGGCTATTTCAATTGGTACCCTAAGGCTTAATTTTTGGTGAGTGAATAAAAATATGAAATTCCCGGAGATCGCAGTCGTAGAGAAAATGTGGAAAATGAAAGAATTGATTCCGCATTTTTTGCTTCGCAGAAGACTCATAAGAAATTTCTGTATAACTATATATGTAGCACTGATTTGTGGCTATGAGCAGCAGAACTTTATTGCTGAACACTCATATCCGATAGGAGTTTACAGTTTGCCGAAGGTGACCTTGTTATGTAGATAAAACTCTTCTTACTTTCTGGTTTCCAGTAATTTGCTTGTTGGAGCTACCGATATGAGTGGATAGCATTAGATAGAAAGAGACTTGCTGATCATAGTGGTTCTTATCTCATTCTAAAATATGGAATTCTAAAGGAATATGACACTTTGAAATGAAGATTTGCGATACCTGCATTAATTTCCGGACAACCTAATAGTACAGGTTATAGCATATGTACCTCAACAGACGGGAACTTTTAGTCCTTGCAATGTTTTGCTCATTTACAGTATCCCTACAGTATAAGCATCAACTGTCTGCTTTTCTTGGCATTTAAAATGGGCCCTTTGATAAAGGTGCAGAACATCCGCGTAAAAATGTCTTTCTGTAAAGTGTGTCTCTGCTACAGTGTTCATTGCGAAAAGATGATTGTCACCATACTCAGCACCATAACCTTCTCCGAGCTAACCTCAAGAATACTCGGGTGAATTAACTTTTCGAATTAACTACAGATAGCTTACGGCTGCGCTATATACCTGAAGGTTGCCAAGAAGGTGTAGAAATCAGCCCACGCTCAAGAATTTCTGACAATAAGTATATACCAGTTTTCTAAAAAAATTGATTCACTTTTTTTGAACGATCTTGATTGCAGTATACACATTTTTGATAAGTATCGCGCTTTCGAATAAACATATGTGCAATATTGGTCCCGTATCAATAGAGTAGCGCCTGAGGGGGTCGCTTCGAATCATGGCATTCCAGGTTCGAACCCTATACGGAACACCGATGTGCAGTTGTTCGAGAAATAGATCAATTGTGCTAAGTTGTTCCAAAATAAATGCTGAAACCTCAAAACCAGTCGATGTACAATTGGTCGACTGTTTGTAGAGTTCACACATTTTCTCAAACATACAATACTGCTTACGGAATGTGCAAAACTTTCGTGAATGTCGCGGACCTTCGCTGAATTTTGGAAATTTTGCGACATACGCGACAATTTTGCACACTCTGTGATCAATATTGTACATCACATTCGGGATAATAGACATTCAGCAGTATTTGAGTACCTGGTTTTTTCAAATAAACTTCCTATCAACAACTATAAGTATTCATGAAGCAGCCAATAAGAAGCCCTTCTTTTTCTAGCAGCAGGGTCTTGAATCAAACACGCCAGGAAGTTCCAAAACATGCATCTATCTAGTTCTTAGAGATTGTACAGCAAACACAGAGCAAAATTTTCAAACTGGATCAATTTCATCTTCTATCGAATAATCTAAAAGAATCATCTCTCCTGCATTCGACCTGGTAGGGGAGTGGTAAAGTACGGAAGTTATACAAAAAAAATATCGCTAAAGCTGATAGAAGGAATTTAAAAATGGGATTTTATGGTACGAAGTTTGTTTAGCTGTAGCTTTTCGCTATATATCAGGTCGTTCCGAAAGTAATTTCGCTTTTTTTAAAATGAACGCCACATTTCATGGAATCAAGATTTTCAAGAGATCTTAGGAGCATTCAATGCAGCATTTCATCCACTTTCTAATGGTTGTCATAACATTGCATAATATTCAATCGGCTCTCGAAAAATTACCGAAATCTGCGACTCATGCTTTTTGTTATGGTCAAGTTCGGCTATTTCTTCAAATTTTTGTACCTATTCTCCGAAGAATACAAGTGGCTAGTAAATAGAGCGAACCCTATAGGACACACAGTAATTCTCTCTTTTCCTTAGCTTGCTTCTTAGGGTTTCTGGAATCAACTCAATGCTATCAAATTCCATATTTGGTCAACTAAAACCTCACAGAACAACAACCGGCAAGCAACTCGGGCGTCATTCGACGCAGTTTTTTCTCCTCTTTCTATCAGTTGTTTTTTGTTTCTGATTCATCAAAATATCCGGGATAAAATCATCTAATTCAGGTTTTCCGGGGCGCCCCAGGCTGTACCTGTACCTACGGAAATTTTGAAGGTTGCTAACCTGAAGCGATGAATGTCCATTTGTTTGTAAAATTAGTGTCAAACATTAATCCATCTTTGTAAGTTTCAAAATCCGAAGATTTATTGGTGTTTGATGCATTTGTGTCTGAGACGAGCCTGCTAAAATTCGGTGGTTCCATCAAAAAATCTATACAAAAATTGTGACGAGATCTGGAAAGTAGAAAAAAGTTGTGCTGTTTCTTGTAGGGTTTGCTTTATGCATCCACTACTTGGGCGCCTTCCGAGGGTTGTTATAAGAATTTAGAAAACTTGTGGAAATTGGCTTTCTTAAAAAGCATGAGTCGCAGATTTTGATAATTTTTCGAGAGGTTATATTATTGCGGTGATTATAAAACCGTTAGATAGAGAATAAAATGCTGTATCGAATGCAACCAGAACCTCTCACATATCTTTGTTCCACGAGTTGTGGCGTACGTTTGAAAAAAGCGACATTACTTTCGGAACGACCTAATATATGTCATACATTGAAAAAATCCAATTTTTAGATTCTTTGCAATTTTCTCGAGTTACTTTTGGCAAATTTCCAATTGCTTGTGGAACTGCGACTTCCGAACCGCCTTTATATTAGCTCTAATGTTCTCGGAAACCTGTAAAAAATCTATGGGGATCAAAAGCATGAATAAGAGGATTTTATAAGGAGAAGAAAAAATGGTTCAAGTGCCGTCACAAGAATGCCTTTATATTAAGCTTAACCCATGCATGAAAGGTGGTGATGCCAATATAAAATCTTTTGTCCATTACTTATACGGCAAATATTAGACCTTGCTGAAGTTTCTAGATTTTTAGAATAAAATGAAGAAAGTGTAAAAGAAAAACTTTTGTTGCGACCTAAGAGTATGCTGTTGAACATATAGCCGTTTTTGCGAGCCGCTCTTTAGTATGCTTCTCAAAGAGAGTTAAAAAGCTTTAAAAATTGGAACACCTCATATTTGAAGTTTGCATGGTTATTTAACCAAAAATCACAATCCATTTAGTCATCGTGTGTACTTTGGCGTCGTGAGGAATTTCTAACTTGCATGTCTCACTAGAAAACAACGTTTAATTCTTTATAGTTTTGAAAAAGTGAACAGTACACGACATCGTTTAGACGCAAATCTTTTTTTTCTCTCTGACGAAAGCATTACTCACTGAAATCAGGTTTATAGTTCAATCATCATCGATAAGCAAAACACTGGAGCATTAGGGTGTAATTTTAGGGAAAGTTATTGAATGTTTATCAAATCTCAGACAAGCCACATTGAAGAATTTCCTGAATTTTTTATCATATAGGGCATTTAGTAGACGTGTAGGGCTCCATTTTCAATGAATCAGAAATATAGAAATCTGTTGTCAGAAAAAAGTCCTGTCTTGTGAAAGGAATAAAGAATGATAGCATGTAAAAGTAGCCGAAGAATTTCTTTTTACTCAATAATAATAACAAAATATACATATTTCTATTCATTACTATTCACTTGTTTCAAGCAAATGGAGATCGAAAAAATGTACTCAATTTTTCAAGTTAATAAAGACTCTTCCAAATCGAAAAAGGCCTTTGAAATCTGCGCAAAGAGTCGTATACAAGTCTGACAGCCTCCCAATGATCATTGATGGCGCAGTGCGTAGTGGCGCCGCGATCATCCGCCACGCCGCAAGATCAATCCCCGCAAGGGAACACAGAGTTGCAGTTGTTCGAATGGTAGATCAATTGTGCTAAGATGTTCCGAAACGAATGTTGCAATCCATGACAAGGGATCGATTCCTAGCTGATCGATCGCGTGTACGGTTTCCGACATTTTCGCACTATTGATTTATCGACTTTGAGTTCAGCAAAGCAATTTTAATGGGGGTAATTTTTCCTGGAAGTTCATGTGCCCGCGTTCCTCGGGATTCCATAGCATCAACAGCTGATTGCGGTTGTAACGCTGCCGGCGACGATTGACTGGATGACCAGTTGCCCCCACTGACTCGGTCCAACACTATGGCCGATCCAGCTTCTTCGGTTTATAATCGATATTCGGGTAATAGCGGTGAGTTCTCGCTTATTTGCATCATCATATGCAAATTTGTCGAGTTGAAGTCTGTTTATCAAATAAGGAACAGCGAAATTGCTGACTTTTTTCACGTTCTCTGTTCATTAAGTATTCCGGGTACTGTTTATCTTGTTTTATCATAATACGATTTCAATTCCTGAGCATTTGTTTTTTTATTCTCTGAAGACGAATGAAGAATTTTTCTGTCTTGATCCAAAAGTCTACGAGGATATTTATTCGCACAAACTTTTCCTGATTTTTCTTCCACAAAAATTCTAAAAAAATACCTCGACGAATGGAGAGATAAAAGGACTAAATAAATGCCTTGTTTATTTGTTTGATTCACTCTAAAGCTCACATACAAAACAATATAGTCCTTCTTCATTTTCTAGGTTGTTTAGAAGAACCACTTTAATTTTCCTAACCACTCCCATTTTTCCAAAAATGTTATAGATTTCTGTAAAGACTATTGGTGTCAATTCAAGATATAGGCGACGAATTTTTTCCCACCCCTAAGATTTCGTTTTGATGGGTTCTTCAAGGCTTTTTTTGAAAACACAATCGGGGTTTTGCAATATTTTGCAATTACCACTGACTGATAATTCCCAAGATATGAAAAGAATCAAAAGCAAATTTGAAGTAAAAATTTTCAAATCGGAAAAATTCAAATTATTTGTAGATCAACTATCTTTATTCTCTCGTACGGCTGCTGTTCGACGATGTCAACATACCGACTGGGATCTATGCGAAAGTGTGAGATTGCAAGAATTACAGGAGGTTGAAAAAGCTTTTTTTTCCTCAATCATAATTCTTTCGCTTCATTTTTTCAATTGATAATCGATTTTCACTTGCAGGCCCGGGAACGCGCTGCTCAGATGGAGAAAACCATGCGTTGGTGGTCGGAATGTACAGCTTGTTGGCGTGAGAAATGGAGCACGGTCAGGGACGAGAGAAACAGAGCTCGGGAAGAAGGTCAAGCACTCAGACATGCCTACGAAGAAGCAAATGTGAGTTTAAACAGCGTTACGAAGTGTTAGTGGATCAATCAACAAGCACATTTTCCACTAGAAAAAAGGCACAAAATATTGCCATTTCACATGCTCAAAGTCAGAATGATGAAAAAAAATTTTTTTTTACAAAATTAGGAAACTAAACATTCGTAGAGAAAATATTGCGATTTTTTGGACCCTCAAAATCGGAGTCACGGAAACTCAAAGGTGAGAATCAACTAACTACGCACGGCCCTTTTTGCTCCTCGGAACGAACCTACAATTTTATCCCGTCTTTCTGTTATCCCAAAAACTCCCTACACCACTTCCTGTAATGCTGTCCCTCCTTTTTCCGAACCCTCGTCATTTTTAGGCTAAGATCGACAAAATCCAGTCCGAGAAACGAGATGTGGAAATGGAGTTGATGAAAACCAAATCGGCCCTACACAAACTGGTTGTACAGAATAGCATAGCACAAAATAGGGTACGTTGGATGCTGATTTCCTAGAGATGAAAGTTCTCTTGCAGTCTTTCGAGATTCCTGAGGTTACGGTAGAACGAATGGATGAAGAATGTGATGTGAAACCAGAGTTATTCACAGAAGGAGTGCAAACAGATGATGATGTAAGGAACAATTCTGGACTCGACAACTGCATGTCATGGACAATTTTTAGCCCCTATCAGAATCAGAGATGACGTCATCTAGGAGCAGTATACTCAGTTCCCGTACCTCACTAGCCCAGCGAGAGTAAGTACACAAAATTCTAGAATTTTATTTCCTCAGTCATTCCATCCATTATTTACTCGCCAATTGACGGCAGTCACTTTTGCCGTTCGATATCCATTTCTCTATGTTTCTTCACTTCTTAACTGAGGCAGTTATTGACATCATTTCCCTTTGGTCGTTTATTCATATTTTCGGTACAGTAATAATCATACAGAAGCTTTGGGTATATTCAAAAGGTACTAATTTCCGGGGTTGGCAAAATGCCAGCCCTTTATTACTTGAGCCTTTTTCATTTTGGGTACACAGTTTTTGAAGCATATGTAGCAGAGAAAAGCTGCGTACTTTGATTCCAAAAAGAATAACTGCCAAATCGCAACTTGTGTGACTCCTAATTTGGTGTTCATCAATTGTTGAATTCCGGAATGTTGATATATCATTCTTTTGGCTTATTCGTAAAGTTTAAATCTATTTTTTCTTCATTTTTTTCTTCTTTCTGCCACTGCATACAAAGATGTGATTTTGCATTATAATCATTGCATATCTTGAAAATCCGTTTGTAGCCGAGTATTTACGCTAATAGTATTTGTCAAGGATGGATACCGTAGTGCATATAGGCCACAGGCAATGATTATTGAATGTTGATCTTGACCATGTACTTTGTATTGTGGCGGCTATAAATAAGGCCGCCCGGCTGTTGTTTGAGTTGTTGCATTTGTTTCCTGTATCTAGTCTTTCAGTAAATTCTTCTATTACTCTCTCGATCCCCACCTGGACATCCGCCCTCGCACTAACGACCCCGGTTAGTACCTGACATGGGAGCCGAACCAAACAGCCACTAACCGCCTCAGTGAGGGCGTGTAACCTGCCTAACGGCAGTGTATATCCCTGGTTTAAAGAGAAGCTCGTTGTGTGACAGATCGAGCCTTCGCAGAGGACCGGAGGAGGGTGTCAGTGACGCCGCCGTGATCTACCCCTACAAGGGAGCAGCGGCGCGTATACCGTATACTGACAGGTCCCTCTTGGCCAAGGGATATACTTTGTGGCTTGTAAGCTACACCGCAAGACCCAGCCTAGAGCGAGGCGGGATATACGCGTGTGTACCATGAACTGATACATCATCGAGATTGAATTTGTGCAGCAGGTGAAGCACAAAATCTTGGATTCAAATAAAGCTCTATCTCCTACAGATATCGAGCTTGGATTATTTTCATTGAAGAAGCCGATGGACACCATGCAGAAGATGCCGGAGTGTCAAAAAAGAGTTCCGCATACAAGCCCGTCGACCAATCGGTATGATAAGGGTGAGGTTGCACAGGCAAATATTGCGGAGATATTTGCAGCAATGGCCCTTCCAGAGGTTGAGCTCTATGGAGATTCCCAGGGAAAGAACTTCGATGATTTTGTTTGCAGATTCATAATGAAGACTTGGACTGCATAACGACATGCTAATACACCTTTTCCTGTCTAAATTGGACGGATACCTAAGGCAGTGGCCGAAACACTATCAAGGAGTTTACGAGAGAGTACCTTCGAAGAAACTGTAGAAGCACTGCGAAACAAATTTAGCATAAATGAGTCTGCTAATCAGATGATTGCGTATGTACGACTCAAACATCTGCGAATGACAAAGGACATTACAGCCTTCTGTCTTGAGTTAGAGAGGCTTACGCGGTTAGCGTACCCAGACACCACAGACAAGCAGCTATCATGTATAAGAGCTGCAGAATTGGTTTTGCAGTTGAGGGACTGGCCTGAGTACCTGCAGTTTTTCTCAACACTGGAAAGCGCATCTAAGGTTCTGGCCTATGAAACTGTGAAAGCAATGACACTGCAATGTGAGCGCAGTAAGGAGTTGGCCATGATGGTGCAAAAATGCGGAGAAATAGCCATTCCGCAATCGAACGCTGAGACATCCGCCAGTGAGAACTCAACTTCAGGCGGAGGCGTAGAGTCGGCTGATCCCCCAGATGCTTCCACAGCATCTTGGAAGAGGCAAATGCGCTGCTAACAACTGTGATGTACTGGGACATCACAGCCGTGACTGTAGCAAGCCAAAAGCCTCGAGATCAGCAAGGGTACCCAAAGGAGCCGCAAGGAACTTTGCGACATCCTTGAACAAGATCTGCAACTCGGTAGATTCGTCGCCGAGGAGAAACGAGCTAGTTGGTGAGCAGATAATCGCAAAAGTGCGTTTACTGGGCCTAGTTCGAAAAGCTGTGCTGGACACGGGATCACAAGTCAGTATCATACCTTTGAAGATGCTCATAGTGAGCAGAGGATTTGACCAGGATACTGATGTAGAAGAGGTCCCGATAGACCAGATAGACCAGCTGGATCTTGTTCACAATGTTTCAAACAAGCGGATGAAATTCAAGGGAGCGGTAAGGCTTTCCTTGCAACTAGAGAACGGCGCTAAGCACAGGATTGCCCTCTTTGTTAGAGCAGGAGGTGGCAGGCAGGATTGTGCTCGGAATGAACGCGCACCGAAACTTGGACTGTGTGGTACAGGTGTTAGTCAAATTCTCGTTGCGCAGGGGTTTGTCTCGCGCAAGACTCCGAGACGGGATAGACGAAGGCAACAGTCTGGAAGTGTCATAATTTCGAAGGAAGTGCAAGCTCAACCAAAGAATGAGATCTTGACTGTCCTTAGAAAAGGCGTGTCACAAAGAAGTGCTCAACACTGTGGCGTAGTTTCCGATACGGACAACAACAGCAGTACCTCCAAGCTCAAGTTGAGGTCAGCTTGGCAAAAGCCAAGCTCAGAAGAGAAGAGGAGGAAGGTACGCTCGAGAATGCATGTAATATAGAGCACAAACCTTTTGCACATTCAGACAACATGCGTGCAAAGCCCGCCGTAAATCGAGCGCTAGACAAGCTCGATCGGGCAGCGAAAAGGAAAAAGAGGAAGCAAAGCCAACTGAGGCTGATGCTGCGAACTGGATGGACAAACTTCGAAAATCCGACTTTGTGTTGGACCAAGGCCGTCTGCTATATGCAGGCAGGAGAGGGTTCAGGCCTCCGTCTCAAAGAAAGAGCTAGTCAAGGAAGCGCAAAAAATGAGGGGTATTTAGGCGCAAGGAGCTTGTTTAGGAAGCTATCAAAGAGTTTCTTCTGGGAGGCGATGAGGCGAGAAATCTGGAGCTGGACTAGAAGACGTCGTCGAAGACGTGTGTCCCGAGACGAAGGCGAACGAAAGAAAGGTACAGGAGCAAGCCATGTACCGAAGGCCGAGCTGACAAAGGATCGAAGCGCACCACTGGAATCAGTCACCTTCATTCAGATGGAAGCTCCGCGAGAGGCCAGGCACAGGGCAATCGTCGCCGCCCTGCTCACTGCATTTACAGTCGCGAGCGCAAACAGATGCGAAGACAACCTCTCGGGGAAGTGTGTGACGCGTGTGTCCAAACGGAGGTGTTCGGATTACCACTGAACGTTCTCACCAATCGCAAATCTGACTACTCTAAAGCAGAGACGAAGGACCGCGATAGCCCGAGAGCAAAGACAGAAGACCCGTTGTCGAGCCGACTGAATCGTGAACATGGAACGTGCTATCCGCCACCCGTACAACCCGTCGATTTAGCCGAGGACGTGAACCGCCATTCCCCACACTGCACAAGAAGCCGACCAAGTCGTGGACGTGGAACCCGCTATCCCCCACTCGTACAAGCTGTCGAACGAGCTGTGAATGTGAATGACGTCCCCCACGCTGATGGAAGAAGTGTTATAAGAGTCGGGACGACTCTTACCGACGGAGGGGCATGTCAAGGATGGAAACCTAGTGCATATAGGCCACAGGCAATGATTATTGAATGTTGATCTTGATCATGTACTTTGTACCGTAGCGGCTATAAATAAGGCCGCCCGGCTGTTGTTTGGTCTCCTATATCTAGTCTCTCAGTAAATTCTTCTATTACTCTCTCGATCCCCACCTGGACATCCGCCCTCGCACTAACGACCCCGGTTAGTGCGTTATTAATAATAACAAAATAATAGGCTCCGTTTTGTTCCTGCCCTTAGATGGAGTGAAAGCATTTACAGACCTTTCCCGGAACTCCTCAATAAGGAAGGAATGTCTGTAAAAACATTTTTCAAAATAAGAATATAACTTCTTATTATTATTCTATCGAAACTTATTCAGTCACAATGTATCTTCATCAATTTTCTAAGCTACTTGTCACTTCAACACTTATCCTGCCGAAGGTCATTTCCTCTGATTTTGGCAGTATATGAGTTCTGCTTTCCTAAACATTGAAAAATTAATCTATTCCCTCTATATACCTTTTCCCTTCTGTTCTTCTTCCTACTAATCATTCGGTTTTAAGATCTAGGTTACAAAAACTTATTTCATCTCGTCAAATATTCAGCCCCAAGTTCAGACGCAAACAACTTGAAGAGCAATGCAATGAATTGCAAGGTCAATTGCATTCTGCCAATGATACGATAAAAGAACTAGAAGACGTCAAAAAGGCAATGACAGAAGAGGTAATCAACTCTCTACTTTGCTAAAACTACTCATTCATCAATGTTTTTCAGATAGCAGAATTGAAACGGTCTTACAACGCAAATGTAGAAAACTCCAAAGCAATTGATGACTCAGAGTTGACTCAGGTAGGATCGAATCAAACCAATTTACCAGATTCTGCTTTACAATAACTTTGCAGGTGCGCGCTGAATTGACTAATGCCCTGGCCGAAGTAGAACGGTTACGTGAAGAAAATACCGCTTTGAAACAGGCACACGGTACCACTGAGAATACGGGAGAGCAAGATAATGCAAATGAAGATCATTCAGAAGCCTGTGATGAAAACTAATTCATTGTCATGTCTACATTGTTGATAGGAATTCATGTAAATAGAAAGAAATTTATGGATAAAATAAAGTGACGAACTTTGCCGAAATTTTTTCCCTGTTCGATAAGTCGTCATCACAGACGAGAAGAAATCTAATGCAATTGTGAAAATTTATTTGTTTATTTATTTATTAAAATGACGATATTTTTATAATCCCCAACGTTGACGCACCAGAAAAAAATACTGGTGTCAGCTAAGGCATCGTACCGTGGTCTTCTTCTTTTCTAAGCGCAGCTGCGTCTCAAAGACACCTTCCCCCAAAGTTCTCAACTTCCAAGTTTTGATCGTTCCGGGGCCTTTTCATGTCCTCAATTTCGAATATGAAGTCGAGAATCAGCGAAAATCCCGGCAATCCCTGTTCCGGAGAACCCGCAGGCCGCTTCTCCGGAACAGTGATTGGCTGAGCGGCAAGGATTTGCGGGCATTGCTGGAGAGGGCGGTGCCAACTTGGGGTCCTAGTTTCTTCGCTATTACGAAAGAATTTTCTCGCTTCCAAAGCGACTTTTACACCGCGACTTGGGTATTGGCTTGATAGGGATTTCCACTATCGTAAGCTGCCACTAGCTTAAGATCCATAACTTAGGGTGGACGTTGCCTTTAAGATGAGTTATAGACTGCAAAAATAAGCGTTCCGCGGGTCTGGACCTCCTTGTTTGGCCTACTCTATGAGTTAACATGGGAATATATCTAGATTTCAACTGATATTCTTGTGGAATTGACAAATCCGCCCAAGAAGTTGACTATTGCACGATTACCCATTGCCGTAACCTTATAGCAACAATATTGTGCAAGATGGGCATAGATTTATCCTAAGAAAATTACCGATAAGCTTTTTTTAAAACATTTGTTTCAGCATGGATACTGGATGCAAACGGATGAGCATCAGCTATCATCTAAAGCAACTTGCATTTGTTTGTAAACATTTTGTTGATTTGCGCGCTCTATCTTTTTTTTTACTCAATTCGTTTCATAATCACTCAATTTGTCGCTTAAAGGCGTGTCCGATATGAGCAACTAAAACGAATTCCAATAATACTAAAACAAACATGGAAAATGAAAGAAACGAAACTATCGACAGTTCTGACATAAGGGACAAGAATTATCTGAGTTTTGAGTGCAAGCCCTTTCCTCCTCAAATTGTTGAGAACGAATCGAGTAATATGAGACAGAGGCGACAAAGTGTTCTTTACTATCCGCCTTGAACGGCCCTCACTTGTGCTGTCGTCAAATACTTCTTTTTCTACTTTTTTTTTGCTATTTCATCACCTTACAATCGTAACCTGTTCAAAAGACGTCATTTATTATTGTTCCAAACATCACGTGTGCAGATGCACGTCAAAAGGTTGTGTACCCACTGTGTAAAATAATTTCGTGTAAGAGTGCAAAATTATGGCAAAATGTGATTATCTCTGTCAATCTGCTGCATTTGAATAAAGTGCTACTTTTAATGACACGGTTCTAAAAATAAAGGGATAAAATATGCAAATGACTTCTCCAACACCATCATTGTACCAGCATTGGTTGAAAAAATGAATTCCAGGTAAGTAGCAACAGAGACAGCAAATTTTCTTCGCTTTTGACGATATAGGCTCTACAATCCTGCATGGAGCTGCTTCAAAAATATCTCCAAGACAAACATTCTTTTATTTTACCTACTATTTACATCCATACTCTTTCCAAGGAATTTTTAAGTAAATTCGTGATTCAGCATATGTGATATAATTAATCATTTAGATATATAATTAACGTTGAAATACTGAAGTCAGTAAATTAAGACGAATTGTATCAATGAATTGAATTGAATCAAGTCGATATAAATACAAATTGAATTTTTTTATGATATTATATTAATTAGTCCCTGTCATACCTTAAGAATGAGGCAAACTTGATTATTACAGGAAGCTTCTGAAACTTTCTAGAATTCAGTAGAAAAAGTGTAACTAAATTAACTGCCAACCCAATCTGTGTTTCGAAGAAAAGGCTAGAACAGACATATTTTTTATCACATATCCCATGCAGGGCTCGGCACGAGCTGGCACCAGAGAAATTTCAAACGAAGTCGCTTTTGACCTTGAAAATTTTGTACGAAGTCCCATCTGACTTTAAACCTTAAACGTAAAAACCCTCAAAAAACGAAAAGTCGATTAAAAAAACGTCGCAATATTCGTGTCTTTCCAGCCAAAAACGATGTCGTCTTTGCTTTTTGTCCTAAAAACGATATCCAGCTATTGCTTACCAACCACCTGGGTCAGGCCCTGATTCCAGGTATGGGGTATATTTGAAGATTACAGGGAGCTCCTGGAACTTTCTAGAATTCAAGAAAAAATGTAACTAAATTATCCGCCATCCCAATCTGTGTTTCAAAGAAAACGTAACAACGAACATATTTTTTTTACCACGATTCCAATGAGAAGGCACAAATCGCTTTGTACAACCGTACGCGAACTCGTTCGAAGCTTACGAGTAACCAGTTTTCTAATGGTTTAGCCGATCCCGGACGGATTCAAGGGGGATTTGGCTTTGGAACGTGGCCATGGACGTGGATAATCCCATTGACAAAAAGAGAAAATGATGTAACGCTGCTCTCTATAGCTTTTTGATGTTTGTTTCAGCATTTGGGGAAAAATTGCCAATAATTCTGATCACTAAAAGTCCAGCGAATAGAGCGCTCAAAGTGCTCAAAGTACCCTCAAAATTCAGAGTTCCAAATTCAAATAGCGATATTAATATTCGGGACAGTTTAGTTACACGGGGACAATTCCTACTCTTCAAAGAGCGCCGTTTTTTCCATGGAAAAACTTTATTAATCATTCGGTTCTCTCGTGCACATGCATAATCGGCTAAATCTACAAATAATAGCAGTCTGCAGCAAAGAAGAGGATTAATTTCTCGATTTCAACAGGACGCTAAAAATACACTTACATATAAAAAAACTTTGCGCCGTTAAAGTGATTAAAATCATCCGGAAATTTGGGACCAAGCTATACTTAGTACTAAGGATAATTTCTTCAAGAAAAGGAGCCCCTTGGAAATTTGCATTAATTTTTTCGACGAATTAAGGCAACAAATGATAAGAAATTATCAGCTGGCATTAAATTTAGTTGAATATGTCCATCAGCCACATTTTTTATTTCGATTTTCGTTCGTAATATCTCTGTGGTTGAAGAGAAAAGTGGTTAATCAAACAAAAAGTATAAAAGTTCTGAATATTAAGTCTTGTGTGTTAACATGCCGGACCCAGGTTTATTATCATTATCATTATTTATCATAATTATTCTTTCTATTATTATTCTTATTATTTAATATTTATTATTTTTATTTATTTATTTTATTCAAGTTCTGATCATCAACTGGAAATAGAACGAGATGTTGATGGCAAGACAAGGTGATATTCTAATAGCAAAGAAAACCTTGACCTGAATTTCATCTTTCAGGAAAATTGGATTTTTCAAAGAGAACGTAAATTCTTCGCATAAAGGCTACTGGGAGCAGAAATGAAATTGATCACCTTTTTTTAGAAAGCCCATACTGCTCCCCTCCGAAGCCCCAAAGAACTCAAGTGAAGCTGTCAAATCATCCAGATGGACAGCCACCACTCCCTAGGGTCATGACGTTCAAGATTTCTTGATGCTTTATCGGAGTAAGACGAAGAACTTCGACTAATTGGGTTCAGTGAAGTTTTTAAAGGTCAAATCTCAGTTTAGGAAATATCAACTGGTGAAATTGTAATCTTAAGAGACTATATCCACTGTCAGGACCACCTACAGTTTTTTTTTGTAACATTTTGGCTCGAATGTCGACAAATAAGAAAATATTGTAAACAACATCAACAATGGGAATGTGATGGCAAGTAGTGAACTCTAACTCCAATAAAATTCGATTCATCAAGTCGTCCCAAAAAATTTCGCTTTTTCGATCGGTCACTAAAACTCGTTATATCGTTCGATAGAAGAAAAAGTAATTATAGAATATTTACTCAAGCTCTGTCAGCGACTGTCAAATAATCTTTGCATTTCAAACGATGCCATTATGAAATCAAGTGAACACAGCCGAAGTGGTAAAAATGATTTTGAAAATTGAAAACGAAAAACAAAATGAGAAATCATTCTTTACCACCCTTGTGCCCAAATGAATTCATACTAATTAGAAATATTTCAGCGTTAAAAGTAGGAAGTGGAGCGAAAATGCGATGGCAAGATGGAATGGTGCATTTTTAGCACAAAAAGTTTTTGAATATCTTTTTTTGGAACAAAAAAGTCGAAAATTTCTGAAAGTGAAAATTTTTTGGAAATTGTCGTGAAATTTTCGTAGAGACTGCTATTTCAGAATTCAAAAATTGCTCAAATGGAATTTCAGGAGAATGAGGATTTTGTAGGATGGGAACTTGAAATTTTTTGATCTTGCCTCCATGCCCCACATGGATCAAACTTTATGCGAATCTTTGGACCATCTTGACTGGAATTTTTTGTGTAAACATTACTCGAATTCAACAGATGGAAAGTTCATGAAAGTAAAAGACCGTAAGCTTCTCGAATGACTGCTACCCCCGAGTTTGATGATCCCGTAAAAGAAACACTCGAGAAGGCAAATTATCTAGTTCAAAATTTTACTGCGCTTTGCTCGAAAGTCGTAACAAATTGAAGAACATGCAGCCAACTTCAAGACGCTGGGAACTAGTTATTTCACAGTTTATGGGCTTTTAGCGAATAGAGTTCTAAAAGCAATGCTAGAGAATCCTGTTCCGTTTTCTAGACAAAAAGTATAGTCACATAAAACCAATCCAAAAGGGTTCCAAAGGCATCTTCATGCGCGACAAAATCTATAACCCTTGCAATAAACTTTCCAAAATTTATTGAGTTACCCTTGCCATGAGACAAGTTCGAAACTCAATCAAGATGTTATCTTTAACCTATTTTTCGCCGAACGACGAGCAATAAAAGTGCCTTGTTAAGTGCAGAACTCACTCTTTTGGGGAGGGGGGGGGGGGCAAAAGTGCAACAAAACTCGCGTAATCCTACGATAACATCGTTACGCTTCGCTTCTTGTCCTCCATTTGTTCAACTTGCCTAGTGACGAAGTAGTCAGGAATTTGGAAAATTGATTTTACGAAGAAATTCAACGCCATCGAACAATACAAACGAAACGTTTCTTTCAACATTTTCTCGCCCTCAGACGTACGCAAAAAAAGAAGAAGCTTTTTTTTCTAAAAAGCTATGACGATAATCTTCACTGAATAAATATTTGAAGTAGGAAGGAGTGTCTTGTTTGCTTTCTACACATTTGCACTTTTCAGCTATCATTGTACGGTTAGAGAGGTTGAATACACATCGGAAAAAACAAATGGAATAAGCTTTACCGTTGGGTGGCTGTACCAGGAATCGGATAAAATATATATTGATAAATGGAAGAGTTATATGAATCAGAATAAAAAAATTAGGCATGAAAATGAAAAACCAAGAATCAAGTGTACCTGGTGGATGAAGCAACTCAGCTAGTATAATACAAAGAGTGGATCTAATAGTGAAATTGTGTGAATGACGAGGAGAATTAATGGATTACGGAACGAAGAAATGCTAAAAATAATGTAATCTTTATCTATATTCAGACAGTTGACCGGAACTTCCGCAGAATGGAGTTCCACCAGGTCATTTGCGGAAGCTCCGTAGACGTATGTGGAAATTTCGAAGAATGCGAGAATGCGAACAGGGTTCAGGGCTTTGAAAAAAAAAACTAGAATCTTTCAAAAATTTAGATTTTCACCGGCTAAAACGAAAGTGTGATTCAGTGACTGCTGTAGAAAGAAAATCTTGCACTTTCTAGGTATGCTCGGCCCAAAAAAATTTTTTTAGGAGTTTTGCAAGCAATCCAAGATGTTCAAAAGAAGCATTCAAATAATCTTTACCAAAAAAAATACAAATTATTCAAAGATAAAAAGAACTACAACAAATTTAAACCCGTCTATTACAAAAAAAATTATGAACCCCCCTAAACCTTCTATCGAGATATGTTTACCTCAGTTTTTCTGGTCGTTGTTCCATGACTCATCCTTTCTGAAAGAATTTCTGGTAACAAGGTGTTTGATAATTTTATAATTTTGAAGTTTTCTCATTCAGCTCTTGGATTATGCCCCAGAATATTCACCTAATGTTTACAAAACATTTCCTTGTACAGAGCGATTTCTATCAAACAAACTCATTGATTTTCAACTTGAAATAATTTTTTTTTCCGTGCAAGGCACACCTCAGCATTATTAACTGAATAAAAATGACCTGGAGTAAGATGTTAGAAGGGAGGGGTTAATGAATTTAGCAAGCTGAAAAATATTACCGAATCAAAATCCATAATGAATAATAGACAAATGATTTTAAGGTCACTTTCATAAATCGATAAATGAGTAAACCAAGTATGAAGACAACCAAAGATTGCTAGAACGGTTGTAAGTTTCTCATATTATTTTTTCGCTACTGAGCAGTTGAATGAAAAATGGAATATTCAATTCTATCCACACAACAGATAAGCAAGGTCCTCCTTATGTTTAAGCCTGCAAAAAATAAGCTAATAACCATCCGGCTCGAGAAACCCTTAGCACTTGTGTGATTTTTGCTCGAAGCCATCGTCAATTAAGTGACTATCGGTGCAAAATCCGACTTATCATTCGACGACACTCACACTAATCCACATCGATCTCTCAACACCCGACTCGGTAATTCACATACCCCTCCCTCCCCCCCCCCCCCCCCCTGCACACCTACCTTATCCTCAAAATCATCGCGCTCTCCATCTGCAGCCACTATTTCCCCCGTTTACCATTCACGCTGCGTCTCCAGGCCGGGTGATGGTGGACGGGGGCCCCGCCCCCGGGTTGAACGCGAGCGCGCGATTCTTCATTCAACACACTAATGCAGCGCGCCACGTACTCACGAGTATGATATTTCTTCTACTAGTGCTCCTTTTAGCTCGTTTAGTTGAAGCTGGTTAGTGGCTTTTGTTGATTGATTCTATTGATTGGTAGTTGTGTATTGTTTGAAAGTGGCTTTTATACGAATTCTAATGCTCTGATTGCTTTCTCTTACCTGCCATCTTTCTATAATTATGTGGCGTTGGGCGTTCTAGGGTATGTAAAAAAGACAATTTGATATTTTCTGTTTGAGATAACTATCATTTTGCCACAAAATTATGACCTAGAAATTGCCTAGAATAATGTCAACTCTGAAAATTGTGATATTTTCATTTTGTATATCTACTCCTAAGCGATATTGCAGTAAGTAGTTTAGAATGATAAACTTGTCTTAACATTTTAAAAAACAATTGCAAATTCGCGATTTTCCTTTTTTGGTTTCGGGAAAGTCTGTGCGTTTTGTAAATTCAAAACAACGCTGCACTTGCATAGCACTTTTGTAAAACACTTCTATTTATAAAAACTCCGACAATTCACTACTCAGCAGAATTTTGAAAAGTGTTTTTCAAGCTGACTGATTCAGTTCTTTATCGTAATTTAACCAACATTCTAATAATGGGGTGAAGCTTACCCATTGTGTGAAGTTTTGTTTACCAGGTTCTATTCGCACTTTTATAGGAAAATTATTAAATGAATGAAAATGTTTCTCAAAACAAATATATCATTGGTTCGTTTGACGTTTACAAAATTCCTTGAGTCTTCCATGATCAACAACAATAGTTTTCCTATTCTGTAAGATTTACCCAGGACAAGTATTTTTATGGCAGTTTATTTTTGATAAAAAAAAACTATTGTGATAACAGAAAAGTTTTTTTTTACATGATGCGTCAACTTCTTCAATATCTATTTACATAATTAAGCCTTATTATCTCAATGACGTAAATTACTCCAGGTCTTGAAGATGCAGAACGAAATTTAGGTTTCTCAAAACGTGATTTCTTCAAAGTAAAACAGAGAATGTCCGGAGTTCAAGAAAGAAAAAAACGCAATTGTTATAAGAAGAAAATTATGGACTGCACCAATATATTGAACTGGTTTTCAATGTTTTCCTACATTTTCAAATGATATGTTATGATGATAAACTGTTTGGTTTGATTGAAAGAAAAGTATTCTTTGGATCGCAATTCTCTGCTTTGTCCAGTCCCATCTATTTTTTTTTACATCTAATAAAACTACCAGCTTAAATCTCGGCGCGAAAAGATGAAGTTATCTCCAAAGAGCAAAAATTTTTGAACAGATGAAATTCATGGGTATCTTTTTTCTGCGAGAATCAGGCTTTCGAAGCGAGATGCGAATTTTTGGACCGATTGGATTATGTAGATGATCTGGATATTTGCATTTTTCCTGGCGCGTAACCTGATTTTTTTTTTGCTGCCGAACCTGGGTGAGCAAATTTTGAAAATTTTTTTCCATAAGCTTTGATCTACTTTAAAGTCTTCTCAGAATAGCGTGGGAATTTTTAAACATAAAAAAGTCTTTGCGACCACAACCTTCCGGTCCCGTCACTTCTTCAAGCGCTCAGTAGCACCCAGTTGTCATTAACCGGATTTCCGCTGCAACCCCCTGCCAACCCGAACCCACGCAAGCTTCCCCCCCCCCCCCCTCCCCCGCCTACCCGGATACCCGGTCCACAAATCAAACACACTACGATACGAGTACGACAGGGGGTGCTAGCGAGTTCTCATGTTCGCGCAGAAGCACGTTTTTCCTCCTCAGGGATCAATCAACAATACAAAGAAAAGCAAACAAACAGCTGAATACGCCGAGTTCTTCTGCGGAAGAAAACATCAGCAAACAGAAAAAAGTGCCACTTTGCACCCCTTGGGAGTACAGCGAATATATGAGCGATCGTGTCAAGTATTTCCTGTTTCGTGCTGAGATTGTGTTTTGTGTGCGATTGCGACTAATCCAAAGAATTCCACAAAATATCGCTTTGGTCATTGTCACGCATGCGTTAAGTTGAGCTATCTGATAAGCTGTGAACGAAAAAGAAAGATACAAAAGCAGAAGACTTGGGGGAGAATGACAGAAAGAAAATCATGAAGAAAACTTCACGAAAAATTTCACAACAGACCTGCGATGCACCATACCGTATATCTACCGTAATCTCGTCGCGAGGCCCTAACGTAAGAATGGATATGGTTGGTGATTAGTATGCTGAATAATCTTTTGAAAACCTGAGGTTGATGTCATAACTTATCTGAGGTTTCGGTTTCATACCGTCCACCTACCGTAACCTGGAAGGTATATGGTACGGGAATGAAACGATGAGAATGCCTTTTTGCTGGTCCCTGCGCAAAAATCTTTCAATTTATGGCGAAGTTTTGACAAAATATCGCATTTTCGGCTTTTCACAGCTCCAGTTCCTCCCTACTAGTGAACCGGCAATCCTAAAGGTGCTAGATTTGCAGGCACATTCGCTGCGGGAACCGCGGGTTTCCTGCTATTTCACCTTTTCTAAATAGCAACGATTTTTTATATACAGATTGTGGATTTTCTCCACTTTGACTGTTCTTTGTATTTTGATTTTTTTTTGAAACACCGCACTATTTAGCAACCTTTCAAAGTGTTCCATCAAACAGTTTATATCTCCGACTTTCTTATCTCGCATTACTCGCTTGATTAGACTTTTTGATAGAACTCTTCTTGAACTCTGATTGCCCTTTCACGGAAGGGAGACCGTGACTATATCATCAATGTTTTCTGTGTAGTTAACGAGTTGTATAACTTCGAGTGTACTTTCGACGTCTTCACTTGCGCGCTAAAAGGGCATGATCTTACTTGGCGGAAGCTTTATAGTGACATAAACGCGCAAACTTTCTGATTGGGACCATTCATAGAAGAATTTTCATTGTGGCAAAGTTGTAGTAAATTCTTTATGCAAGGGCATGGAACGAAATTGCGGGCCAATTCAGCGGCGCCTTTTAGTGAAAGTTCGAAGAAAGTGCAAGCTAGAAGCTGGCAGTAATCTGGGTAGGTCTCTTTTTGAAAAGAAAGACAATTTTTTCTAGGGATTGAAAAAAGAAGTGAGGTAATTTGGTCTTATTTAATAACGCTAACGCTTCCTTGAAATTTTTGCACATAAGCAAAACAAAGGAAATTCTATCTTTTTTTAGTTGGGTTGAATAATTAGCATTAAATGGCTTCTGACTTAAATTTTATATCGGTCCCTTACATACTCTACCTCCTTTTTATAAGTTGATCAATTTTCAAGTTCATTTAACCTTCGATTCAATGGCTTGGCGGCTGGAAGGCGGGGTTTCGTGACCTAATTAAGACCGCTCGCGCCCGCTACGCAGTCTGCGTCTCTCTCGCCCGCTTGATTTCTGATCATTATCTAGCCTAGATTAGGTCACAAAACCCCGTCTTCCATCCGCCAAGTCAGTTGAATCAAAGGGTACTTCTCTTCACATACAAACCGACAGAAAATTATTCTGTAACATTTTTATCATTTCATTCAGTGTAATGAAATATTTTCCTCTGAAGTATGTTTATTTTGTTTCTATTATTATTTTATTCATTAAGATTATTTTATTACTATATTGATTGAATTAAAGTTCAGCTGTAATTTGATGTACCAAAAAAATACCGGTTCCCTTAGAATTGCTTCAAATAATCAAAATTCGGGAAAAATTTCCTAAATTTCTCCCAATGAAAAACTCTCTGTTGCAAAATTTTTCTCAACAATTCGCCGTTTCACGATCGATACTAACCTGTCCATTTAATTGCCTGGGAAATGTTGCGTGCAAGAGGCTATTGTGAATCGACCGGAAGCGTTTTGCACAGCGTGTACCGAGCGTTATGCTGCATGGGTTAGCTTGAATTTTTAATCGCGAATAGCAATTACCATAAAATTTCGGTTTCAGCAGCTCTATAGATAGTCTTGTTCCGTAACGTAGTCAGTTACATTGATGTTAGTTGATTAGTAGGGAGCAATATGTGCAGCCAATAACTGGTGGCGTTTTTGAAGAGCTGCCGCTCCCCGGGTACTGTTTGCCGTCAGCCGATTCCTGGCACCGTTTGTCTACGGGACCGGTGCTTTTTGATGCGGGGAACCTAATGGATGAGCTTGGTTGGGGTAGGGGAAGAGGACCTGCATCAATCAATAAATCAATAATTCTTTCCCTGACTAGCAACATTGATGTTGTACTTGAAAATGTTAGCAGTGCTGAGGAAAGTTCAGGAAAACGAACTTCGAGCCATTAAATGCAATCAAGATTGATGACTATCTGAACGGACATGTGAACCAAAAAACTAAGAATCTGGGAGGGCGACAGATCAAAATGTACATGTCACAGCGCATTTGTGTACAAAAATAATTACATCAGTGGCATTTGCTCTGCCCAAATCACGATCTCTTACGTATCCGTTATACTTCTCAACTTTGGGGAGGCTATCTAGCAACTGTTAGAAACGTCTCGCCATGATGTCACCAATGTTCGGCAAATATTTACCGAAGTCGGAGAATTACTAGCAGGCGCTCAGTAGCGAAGATAGAAGCGAAATTTGCGAACGGGAATAATATCGCCCCCCATATGATCGGGGAACGAAACTCTTACTGGATTGAGCCATGTAAGATCTTTATGTGAGGTATATCTATTGAAAATCTAAGTGGAATCAAGTTATGTAGATGTAATGTCAAAAAGTACGTATTTTGACAATTAACGATCAATAATAGAAAGAACTTTTGCTTCCTATCATCTCCCTCCAATTTTGTGAATTTTTCTTCTTAAAAATGAATCTCCTTCTCAATTTAATTTAGCAACGCATTCAGAATTTATAGCAGAATTTGCGATAAATGTGTGCGATAATTGGAAATACCTGAAAATCCTGCTTGTCCTCGTATAGATCAAATTCGTTTCTACAAACTTAATTTTGATAATTTCCTGCTTTACCTGTTATCGTCGGTTCAAAAAATTACTCTTGATTCTCTCACAGTTCATTTGCGCAATATTTTCGCTTCTATAACTCTTGCCTAAAGCATTTTATGTCCAAACTATATGAGTAAGCAGGAGGAGGATTCAGAAAACTTTGATGTAAGCAGAGTTCTTCTTTAGAAGTTTCGTCAAACTGTTTTTCTACAATTTATTGTTTAACTTTTGATTCTCGACATAGACAAGGTCATCGTGATGATAAACTAATGGAACTGTTTGTTTGGTTCCACTCTAATATAACAATCACAAATTACTGCTGATCACTTCGAATTAATCGCTGTAACTTGAAGTTCGATTGGCTACCTCACAAGACTTTCAAATTTTTACGAAACAATTTACATATTGAATGAGCTCCTGCTCGAAAGGGATTTGATGGATGTTCACGAAATATGACCATCTGTCGCCAAATTGCGTACTACCTTGGTCCATTTCCATCCATTCATCGTTTATTTACGAGTCATAGAAATAGCCCCATAAAAGCCAAATGGAACTTTTGTGAATTTGGGTCAGCGCATTCACCGAGTCTCATAGTCCATTTCAATCGAGGGGCATAAAGGGAGCCACGTGCTGGATGGTTCCGTGCCATCCATCACTAGTGAACCAAACCCCACCTGAACCCTTTGGAAAGGGACGTTCCGATGTCCATCTCGACGTCATTTCTTTCGCAATATCTGTGGTCACACAGCAATGTCGAGAAGTGACGTCGTGCCAGGAAAAGCACTGGTTTCTTCACGTCGGCATTACGCCTAAACAATGAGAATTCTGCGCAAAACCTGTTTACAGCCGAGGAAATGTTAGTTTGCGGGGTGATGAGAGAGTCCTGTTAGACGAGGGGCACTCTAGTGAATTAGTTTTGAACTGGGCAATCTCTAATCTCTCACAGCAGTACATGCAATGTAACAAAATTTAGGGACCGTCTATCTTACTCCTTAATTTATAACCCAGAAAACACATTTTTCAACGACATTTTTTTAGGAGATCCTGCAAGTTACGCTAGATACTCGGACGCACGATTAGAATATTTAAAGTACAATCGCCATTTCTTTTACAATATTCAGATCTTTTACAGCAAGTCGCAAAAAAAAAGAGCAAAGAGACCAAAAATTGTAAGAAGTTGCAAAAAACGTTACAGCTGCGAGCAATTGGAAATTAGATACAACCTCACACTGCTTTCGAATTTTTTTCATCTAGGATCAGATAGAATTGAAAAAATTCTAAAATTTGCGCATATACAGGTTGTTCATTCATAGCACGATTACTTGTATATTCATATGGTTCTTTTCTGTACGTCCTCTTGAAACTTGTCATTCTTATTTCATTGCAACTCATACCTCGGAACTAACTCATGGGAGAGATCATCATATTGTCCGATGAGACGTGTTCTGTGATATTTGGTCTATATGATCTTTTTTCCAAAGTATTTGTTATGATTTTGGAGCCGAATGCTGTTATTTCAAATTATTTTGAAACAAGTGCTCAAAAAATGCTATGCTATCATATTTGAAACTTGATATACTCATTAGATATTTTAGTGCAGCCTTTCAAACTGCAAGGAACATCGCCCGTCCACTTATATTTTCAATCTAACAAACAATGTAAATACGCAGACCATGTGAAACAAAAAGCTGTCAGTTTTTGGTGGGAAAAGACGATACGAAAGCTAAGCAAACTGAAGTATTTATGTACATAAAGAAATCGATTTTCTCCTTTCTTTCATTGTCGTTTTAGTCCAAATGTGCCTCAGAAAAGAGGCCGAAAGAACAGACTAACAACCGACTTTTCTTTGCATTCTTCTCTTTTTATTTCGACTATCTGAAGAATGCAAAAGGAGTTTTTACAAATAAGATACCTTGAGACTTTGCATCGTTGCAGAAAGCGCGTTCTCACGTTTTTTTTTCTGCTTTCATTTTTTCAATCACGTTGGAAAGCTAAAAACTCTGGAAAAAACCTAGGACTGAGTGAACTTTGTGGCATTTTGTCAATTCGTTTCATTTTATTCCATGATATACATAAAGATACGAACGAAAAATAATTTTGAAAAAAAAAACTCGAACAAACATGTCACCAGCCAGTCCTAAGCCTCAAGGGAGATGATGATAAATGTAAATGCATAGACAAACAAAACATGAGGCCTATTCCCATAAGTATACGCAAATATGCGTTTGCTGAAAATTTTGCAGAATTGCGAGAAGGCATAGTTGACCAAAAAGCGACAGACTCAAAATTTTCGAATTTTTGACTATAGATTCCTCCAAGAAGAAAAGAGTTATATATATGGATTGCCTTTAGGCTGTCCATAAGTCTTGCACCAAAAATACCAAAAACATAACTAAAAATATTCAAACAAGGTTTGGATTTGAACTTTGATCTTTTTGACCTACTAAGCGTATTTTAAATAACTATGCAAACTAGGGATTTTATTGGAAACAAAATCAAAACGTCGAGTCATTACCAGTAGTAGGACATCCAGTCACCGATGAGTCATCCGTAAAACCATAACCAAGACTAAATTTAGATTTTTCTGAATCTTTTAACATTTCTAAATATTAGAAGCGAAAAAATACACACTTTGCTTCTCTCAATCAGCTTTCATTGCGATAAGCCAACATACATTTTTGCCTAAAGCACTGTACAAAGTGTGACTTTCTTTTTAAGCTACCTCAAATTAATTTGTTGAGGCACAAATACTTACGATTTTTCGAAATCTTGGTGCAGCACTTATGGATTAACCTAATAGTTCTCGCATCCTCATTCCTACCCAACATTTCCACTATGGAACCACAATTCCAAATCATCTCGGGCATCAATTAGTTGCACCCAGAGTTCTCCAAACCGTATATACACACTCTCCTATTCGGACCAAACCCGATCATTGACGGCGAATGTAATGCGATCCTGTGCGCATTGTGCGCCGTGTGTGCTGAATGTGTGTTGTTCGTGCTCCCGATATTCAGAAAGCCTCCAGCGATACGCGCTGGTAGTGAAGGTATCGGGCTCTACACGGAGTGTTCGACATTGAAACCGTGAATGGGAGAATAAAACTGAGAATTGTCCATGAAACATAATTATCGATTTTATATGCTAAATTGTAGAAAAAAAATTGGAAAATATTATCAAAGTGGCGGCCCAAATTTTTTTTGAAGGAGAGGGAAAGGGCGCGACAGGAGTATTTTTGCACGTTGGATTGTAGCCACGCCTTGCAAAAATATTTTTGCGATGCTTTCCATCTTTTTTATATCGCCTTTTGATTTCATAGAGAGGAAGACTAATCAGTTTTTGAAGACTTAGAAAATTATTTCTATTTTAAAGATCAAAAATGCTTGCGTTATCATAGAACTCTAGGCCACTTTCAAATGATACGATTGCCCGGTACGCTATCGCATGATATTTAAAAACATTTCATTTCTTCATTGATTCACATATATATTTTCACTACTAACTATATTTATCAATATTTTTATATTACACTTTTCATTATAACCTTCTTCATTCTAAGTTATTTCTATATGATTTGGATTTTCATTGTTATTTACATTTAATTTTTCACCCAAGAAAAGATTATCTCTCAAATTCTTTTCTGAATTATAATTCATCGCGCTAATTTTTTTAATGAAGATTGACCTAATTTGATCTTTTACGTATTCCAACTCCCTTTGCTCTTTTTTTGACAAAATAGCTCCCTTTCTCAGATTACCCACATTTTATAACATTCATAAACAAATCGATAGCCAGCGTAATACCCCTTGATCCGAATCCAAAACCTCCAGCACTTATTTGCCAAGCTCTCTACGAGGACAGGGTGCCTCCAGACAGCGCCTGTGTTTGTCTAGACCAGAGCGCATGGATTCATAGAGAACAATCAGCAAATGTATACATGTATACGTTTCAAACATCGTGCAACTTTTGGATATGGAATGTCGTAAGCTAAAAGCGGATTATGTCTGCTAATCTCGCGATATTGCAGCTAGGAAAAGAGCACCTAGACATTTCAAAAAATTTTTCGGTTGTACAATGAGCACAAAAGTGAGAGTTGAAACGCTATCCCCGATATTCACATGAGCAATTCTCAAATTTCGAAGATTGTTCTCGGTCAATATGCTTTTCTAAGATAGTCAGGTTTTATCCATAGGTGGATAGAAATATTTTAAACTCTTGCGGCATCTTACACTTGTAGGTACATAGAGTAACTTAAGAAACCTCAAGATCTTAAAATTGTTCCGCAAACCTACCTCTATAAGAATACACCTATACTTTTCAAGCAAATCATAGTACCTATATCCAGAGACTTAAGCTCCCCCTACGGAATTCTGTGAGATCACGACTCAAAAAAATAGCCGAAATTGCAAATTGCGCCCCTAACAATCCAACTGCCTCTCACATATGTAGCTGATAAATACAGGCATGGTGTTCATCCTCGTGAATATGCTAGTTTTTGAGACATCATAAATTGCATGAAAATATAATTGCTGGAGATGCTATAACATACCCGAAAATCAGTTCGAATAGAAGTTTAAGGCTATTAGCTCATAGAAGACAAAAGTTTGACTTTAGGAAAATATACGAGATAATACCTGGATTAGGTTCAAGAAACTTTTTTACTCAAAAATTCTTTGAGAGAAGCGGGTTCATGTGATATTTCCAAGGACTGGATTAGATGAAGATTTTTTTGCATATTTCGTTGCCCTTTAGAGGGATTTTGTGGACAAAGATACTAGTTGAAGCTATTGACAAGGCTTTAGAGAAGCCATGACAATTAACCTCATTGACCTTTTGATTTGATATCTTTGTTGTATTTGTGTTGTAAGCTGATTTATTTGTTTTTTCAAAGAGATCTCCTTCTACAACCAAAAACGAGATAAAATTTTGCAAATAGAAATTGCATTTACGTTTAGATTTACGCATTGGATTCCCGCTTCATATCAAAAACCGCGGGTATTAAAAACCATCGGAATTGTTTGCGCGTTTGTTTAACGGCCTCTGTCACTCTATATAGGTGCATAAAAGTGTGTCAACTGGGCCTCGTAGCCACAATTGACACGCTTGCCAAATAGCCACCCAGCACCCGACACAGAAACTCTCTCATGCAGTCAGAGCATATTCAGCAAACAAGGGACTGAACTGAACTACTATAGATAGAATGCCTGCACATCTAACTCGACCCATTTTCAGCAGAAGATGTACCGATCTGCGGCACAGGCATTTTCGACATACTGGACATTTTGCCCGGATTTCCACCTCCACCACAAAAACGTGACCATGTGGCAGCGCTGGCCAATGAGCGAGACCAAATTTCAGTTCGAATATTTGAAAATGACACTGGTACGTTAAAAAAAATTGTTGGAACCCCATTCTAAAAGAAGATACTCGGTTTATAGCACCAATTCCACCGGTGAGATGCTCTTTACGGATAGAAACCTGCCCCAGTTGTATTATAAACGTCAAACATCGCCCTCCTGCAGATTTTTTCAACGAGCGGGATATTCGAATGGTAATTTTTTTTCCTTGTTAGGCATTGTGCTGTAATAAACAAATGTTTGAGGAAAATAAAAGAAGGCTAGACTGGATTTGAGCGGGATGCAAACAAATTTGGACTTTTAGAATCGGGCTTTTGAAGCTGATTCGATTGAGAGACAATAAATTATCGTCCAAGCGGTAGTTCATATACTTAATTCATGTATGGAAGACGGATACTAGAGTTTCGCCCACCACTGTACTCTTCCACAGGACCAGCTCGCGTTTTTGAATACGGTAGTGGGCGGACATTCAATATTGAGTCTGTCCACGAATGAAATTCATGAGCTGAATCTAGAGCAGAGGCTCAGTCAAGTAAGAAATTTGGGTAACCGGGTTTACCTGGATCCTGCCTTCATCTCAACCGATGTTTCAAGAAATTCATTCATTTCTACTTGAACGCATGGAAAAGAAAGGCTATTAATCGCTTAGCTTTTCCCTCGCGTATTACGCATCAGATCAAATTTCAATCAGAGTCTATGTGCCTTATTAGTCATCGTCGAATTATTTTTAATGTAAAATGCGTAGTGCACACCACGCGCGCAACTTCACGACTAGTGAGACTTAAACCTTCAATTTTTTGGGATTTCTCCTCGTTTTTTTTTCTCTTTTGGCTCTGTTTCATTTTTACTAGTTATAGATACGCAATTCCACAGTTTGTTCTTCACGAAGAAGTTCTACTGGTAACTACCAGCAATATGTCGTCTTTTGAGGCTCGTAGTGTGCAGGCTCACAAATCAAATTACAATTGACCCTCTCAAACATGTCAATTCACCCATTCCGCTCAAAAAACTTCCGAGAGCAAACTTCACTCCAATAAACCACAAAAGTCAGTGTCACAAGCGAAACTTGTGTTCCGGCGCAGCAGTATAATTACCTATGTGACATGACTTATGCCCCGATCACACCTCACTTTCCAACCATCTAGCGATTTCTGAAGGACACCCACACGCACACAACGTCGTGCATGGCATTGTTCGACCGTAGGCAATTACTGCCGTCGTCGCCGCTCATAAATAACGGATGCGAACGCAATAACCTCACTTACAGGCACTGCTCTAGCAAGTTATTAGGTGATTCCAAAGAAAGGGACGGTAGATTTTTGCGAATATTACATATATATCACGCATAAATTAGAGAAAAAAGAGGCAGAGCAGAAATCTCCAAACAAAAAGGATAACTTATCCTCGAATCATTTGTAACTTGGTGAGCCTGCAGACTATGCGCGCCATCCGACGACATCGTTACTATTCATTTCTTTGAAAAACATTTTTCTAGCGTAACAAACTCTAAAAATTATCACTGAATAATATATCCATTCAAAACGAAAAGCGGAGAGCAATTACTGGAAAACAGTAGGTTTTGATCTTACAAGTCGTCAGTAGCCCGCAAGGTGTGCAATACGCGTACTAAGTTGCAGTGTATGAAGAAATTATCTGCTTACCGTACCCACAAAAAATCAATTTTCTTCCCTTTGAATTGAATTTTAAGATAAAGAAAATTTTTTATACCTATTGGCTGCATTTTTATCTTAATTTAGAATTTTTGCAGATGCCGAGTTGCTACGAATCTCTTGAAGATCCCTGCTTCGATTTACGGTTTATAGAAGAACGAGCTGACACTGCTCTTGATTCTATTTATCAAAAGTCTTCCATATGGGATTTTCCAAGAAGGTATTCACTCCTACACAAGATTGTAATTTTCGCTCACTTGAAACTAGTCCAAAACTTCAGTTTTTTGATCTTCAGTATGAATAGAAGCTGCTGGAAAGAACTCTTTAGTAAAAATTCTTCTAGCTCCTTTAGTTACCTAGTTACCTAGCTCCATAAATCACTTCTTAACCTCTTTAGGTCTGAAGTGAACAGCACAGGCAATTCGATGGTTCTAACAATGACTATGTGGAACATTGACTCCAACTCAACACTTGACACCTATATCGAAGTGAGAAAGACTCAGCCTTTGTCCCCTGTGGAAACTCATGTTGAAAATTTCAGAGTTTATTTCCATTTACCATCACTGCTGTCTCCAATGAGGTGATTATAACCGGTACACCATCTGAGAACATCCTATTACCCAATCAGTCTGCACTAGGATTCATCGAATCTCCAAGGTAAGCTTGAAAATTGGAGGAAAACCAAATTTTTTACAGAACTGTTTGTTGCGCGTTCAGTATCACAAGATTGTGATGTAAATGATCAAGCAAAATTAGATGGAAATCATTGAGAGTAAAATCCTACCATAGTTTGCTAATGGAGTCTAAAATCGTCTACTTTTTCTACTACTTGTACAAATACTAGCTTTCTCATAGCTTTTTAACTTTAAAAATAAATAATTTTGGTAGTTGCATACTCAAGAAAGAAAATTATTCAGTTCAATCATGCTTGCGCTCTAGCTAGTAGTCTATTCAGCCCAATTATCCTTTCATACACAACAGCTTCTAGATATTACATATTCTTCCCTTCCGAACCATTCAACCAGCTAAATTTCGGGTTCATTCATCCATGCTACACCAGCTCACCCATCCATTGGCTGTATGATTTCTAGTTTAACCCAGCTCTTGGATATCAAAAATGAGGGAGGGCCGGAAATATGGGCTTTTGTAAAAGCATTACTCGAGTTTCATCAGATTATATTAGTATTATAATAGAAGATATGGGTCAATATCTGTAGGGGAACCAATGAAGTTACCCGGTCTTATTCTTACAATTAGCCTTAAAGTTTATGTGGGAAATCAAGTAATCTTTCTATATTCAGAAGTCCATTTGCACTTTTTGCAATGAATATCAAAAATAATGATATTAAAAAATTTCCAGGATTCACTCATATGGAGCGGGCTAACTTTATGTCTAAGGCCCCGGACAGACTTCACGCGATTTGATCGTCGCGACTCAATCGCGACGAGACAACTGTTACAACATCATTCCATGCCGATCAACTTGCATTCGGTTGTGATACTTTTCCAGCCCGAAATTTTTGAATGTGAAATGAAAATGAATGGAAATTTTGGCGATTAGATCGCGAAGATAAAGTCGCGTGAAGTTTGACCGAGGCCTAAAGTAACAGTGCGCCTGTATCTTTCAAAACTCCAAACTTCTACGAATATTTTCAGATATCCAGCCGCTTACCCACGTTCGTTGATAAAGAACTACACATTGGTGAATTCCTACGAAGAGGGATATATTCGCCTAATATTCGACGACTTCCATGTACACTTCCAGAGTGAGATGCAGGTAAACTTCGTCACTGACTTCTTTTCAATTGATTGATTATTAGAATATTTTTTTCTTGAAAAGTTCGATTTGTCTTGCACAAGTTGATATGATAAGCAGTCGTTTTGTTTGATAAGGGATTCTTAGGACGCTGATTGATGCACTTTCCATAAGCGAACCGAAGCTAATGCGCAATAATTAGTCAGTATAGTAATAAATACTTTCGTGGTCAAAGTTTAGGTTCAATTTGTTTCCAAAGACGTCATGCATTTGGTGAATCCCAAATTTGCATTTTTTACCCGTAAATATTGGCATTATGCAAAGCTGCGTAGTATAGGATCAACAATTTCATGCTGACATCATCTGATTGGATGCAGAAACAGCAGTTTTTTTTTCATTTGGTTGAAGAAAAAAGGGATTTAGGTGGATACTGTACATAATAATTTTGAATTCTTGTAAAAATTTGGCTGATGAGAAACGATCAACCAAAGCTTGAGTTAATTTTATTTTTGAAGCGAAAACTCATTGCGAAATTTCTTCCAAAAATCTCATTCAAAACATAATTTCTGTTTCACATCAAACTCATAAGACTGTGGGGATGGTATGGTTAGTAATTGCTCTTCACAACCATGCTTATAAATGACTACTGTCGCCAAGGAGAAATGTTATCTTAAGTGGAAACACGACAAATTGAAGCTGAACTTGTCTTATTAACTACATCATCAAAAGTTTTGGTTTCGATAGAGTATAAGGACAGCTTCAAAAAAGCGAATTTAGAGAAAGAACTACTATTTGCTCCAGGGACAGACTAAATTGAGCATTATATCTCCTAGAAAGCGTAAAAACACGATAAAATACTACGTTTCAGATTTTCGACACCGATGGTCGTGAGCTAATCAACACCAAAAGCGTAAATCGTAGACCTCCGGCTATATTGTCCAGCGGAAATAAGCTGACTCTCCGCTTCAGTGCTCATGATTTTACACAAACGGTAAGTGATGTATCGAAAATTATGAGAAAACATTACAAGGGAAAAAGCACGAAAAAATGAGAACAAAACTTGTACTGCTTTCACATAGTCAAAATTTTGGACGCGGCGTAAGCACTTGTATTATTAGAATAAATTGTTATGCAAAATTCAACTACCTGGAAATTTTGAGATGTTTTTTTCATTAGGGGATTCAAGCAGCAGACAAAATAGAGAATAAATGCAAAATCGGGAGCTCATATACGAAACTGAACAAATTTTAGTTGAGAAATTGGTGTTAACAATATTTACGAGTTTGCAGTACAGCTATACTCATAGATAATAATGCAAGCATGAAGTGTACAGAATTTTGATCCTGTTTGAATAGAGCGCGTAGGAGCACTACTGCTGTGTGGTCTTGTGGTGTAGTGGTTATCACGTCTGCTTCACACGCAGAAGGTCGCCGGTTCGATCCCGGCCAAGACCTGCATTTTGCAGCAATTACAAAATTGCTGGTGTTTATGCAAACAACGATTTACAATAGTTCAAATTCTAATTAAGGTTGGCTTTCGAGCGCGTTATGAGTTTGTTGCTGACAAGGAATGGTCCGATAAGCCAAATTCTAGAGGTGAGAAAAATAATATGACTCAAAAGCCCCTAAGCATGCACAACTTCAGATTGCGACGAATTCCTCGAAGGGTATGGTGGAGAGATCAAAATGGACGGCAATTTGCATTTGATTAATACATATGTGGACTGTATATGGATTATAGGACGTTTTCCACATATGGCTCGAACTTTTGACAGAATCTATTTGAAGGTAGGCGCTTAAACCTAGAAGTTAGGATGACTTGACCAATGCCGTTTCAGGTCGAAGAATTCCATATGAAAGGTGTCGGACTTCGGTTAGAAATTAGAGAAGGAGCCGCATCAACTTCGGATCGCCTTTTGCTTCTATTCGATTCACAAACACGTGATCAGTTAGAGCACAAGCAACCGAGGTGGGTTTAGCGGCTTTACCTGATTGGGTAAGTATGAGAACATTCTAGGCACGGCTACACTACCACATCTTCAATGCCAGCATTTTACATTCGGCTACGAGGATACCTATTGGGAAGGTGAGTTACACCAATCAAGGACTGTTAGCAATAAAAATCAAATTATGATCATGAAAAAAAATTATAAAAAAGATCAACCTTAGCAAATCAAAAAAATAGGAGATAGACAAATTTCAACGTAAATGATTACTTAAACCATTTTTTATACTTCCATCTGTAACGTTTACCAAATCAATGTATAATTGAGTAATCTATTCCCAATTTTAGCAGCGGCCTGGAAATCGTTTACACTCAATTCTACCGCTGGGCTACGGCGCTTTGTCCAGGTGCTGGAGAATATCACTGTGATAACGCCCGATGTGTCAAAGTGAGGCTTTTACTCTCCCGAATAATCACTTTTTGTTTTTTAACGTTGAGCTTTTACCCTCTTAGGTAATCTACTTAGTGAACCACAAGGCGGGGTTGCTTACCTGAATAATCAATTTATTGATTTTCATGTTGGGGTTTTACTTTCTGAATTGATCGCTTTATGATTTTTCTAGATGGGGTCTTTACTCTCAGTTGATCGATTTTTTTATTTTTGGACTAACTCATGTAGAAAGATTACCGCTGCTGTGCCATTGTTGAGTTGTTTTCGATTTTTGTTGAACCCGATCCCTACTAAAACTTGACCAATAGCAATAGTTTTTTGAGCGGCATAAGAAATTCATGCGTGCGATAAATAACGTTAACCAAAGGAGACAATATACATGCATAGAATACAATGAACAACAATGTGACTCAGTTGCAAAATATGTAGTACAAATAATTTTTTTAGTCTACGTTACGATGTGATGGAGTGAATCATTGCGGTGATGGTAGCGATGAACAATGTCAACGACCAATTTCGGATTTCAAACAACCGTAAGTGACAAAAAAGCAAGCACGATTGGAATTACGATGAATTACGATAAAAACCATACAATGAGGAGCTTGCACAGGACATGAATCCAATTCATATTCGAGATTCTTCTCTAGGGGTCGCAGTGACCTTCCAAAGTCGTTCAAAATGTATGCAGAAATTCAGGAGTGATTGACACTAAACAAATGCAACCACTGAGATATCAATTTTTTAGCCATAAAACACATTTTTCTTGTGCAAGCCCCTCAAGCATGCATCGCAAACTGTGACTCACGCAGTGTTCCGCAGCCGTAGTGACGATTTATTATCACTTCCTGTAGACCACCAGACCCTATGAGATATTTATCACCACAATCAGAGCACACTCAGGAAAAGGGACAAGCAAAGTAAATCACAGCGATATTTTGTATTGTGCAGAATCCATGAAACGGGGTGAACGGATCGCATCGATATGCGTGTACGAAGATGGAATATACAGGAAAAACTGCGTCTTAAATCCATGCAACGGCATAACAAACAGGCAAAAGTCAACAGAAAATTTTTTTCTGGTGCTATACGCAGATATTCAGTGGTTAAGAAAACGACTAAGCTCGTCAATCGAGTTTACAGCAAGAGTAGAATGTATTGAACTGGCAGGCAGCCAACACGTAAGAAACCTTGTGCTACCCGTGCGCGCTGCGTAGTCAAATATTTTTTAAAGTCTATATGTGTACGAATTCTGGTATTCTAGAATTCAGAAAAAGCTAAAAGTTCAAAATGCTCCATTCTTCTCTTTTTCCTTCTTTCTTTCGTTCTTCTTGGAAAAGGAAGAGGTATGCGCGGTATGTTGACTACCGCAGGAGTACAGTATGCTTTGCAGCTATCGTTGATCTTGGCATTCTCCCTGTTGGGCAGAATTACTGCAAGTACAAGTGTTCGAATTAGCCAAGAATCCATGAAACTAAATCTATTAGTTAGTAGTAGTTATAGTTTCCTCTCAAGGTTCCACCATTCTCATTCCAAAAAAATAACTCGGGAAGTAGATGGAAGTTTGTGCGCTATTTTTTACAAACATCTTCCGTCATTTCGTAACTTTATCGTACAAATTTTCACTAGTTATACCCACATTATCTTGCGAATTGGGATAAATGCGCAAGTTGACAGTTCCAAAACTTAGAATTCATTTGTAGCTCTGTACCTTTTGTTTTCTTTTTTCTGTAGATACTGTGTTTATTTTATATGTGAACCTCCATTCCAGAGACGCTGACGTCTCCGGCCTCATCGCTTTGGTGATCGGAGTTTGTGGATTGATTTTGCTAATTATTTCCACTACTGCAGTGATGGGTCGATTCTACCGACGAAGAATGGCAACACAACTTAGTCGAGCTGATCTGCGAGGTTAGCAAATGTCTGGCTAAAGTAGAACAACTAACGATAAGAAATTGTAAGCCTTCCACTCAACCCAGCATTTCAGCCACCCATTATCCCGAGAGTGCCGTTCCCACAATGCAAACCGTGGGTGAAAGACGGTTTTACGTTGTTCCCGAGAGTCAAATATCGGTCATTGAGGCTCCACCATCATATGATGATGCCCTTAAACACCCAGCGGTAAGTTGGGTTATTGAAGAGAAACGGATTTTATATTAACTTTCTATGATTAAGGTTCCTGTGTCGCGAGCACCGGCCTATATGAATCGTGGCTACATAAGCAGTACAACATCTGAGGTAATAATATATAGTTTTGGAGGCTAGTTCCGGGCGAAGGCAGGTGTCCATTGCACGCGAAAACAGCGTGCGGTTATTGGCAGCGAGCGTCTGCATCAAACGCGCTCCAGCGATAATAGGTGTTTTGTCGGCGCGTTTGCGACGATGCACCATCCGCGTTCCTCGGGGATTAGCCCTTCCACGTTCACTGTAGTTTTTTTTCTGAATTTACAAAATGTTTCCTATAACCTCTCCCTCCTTCCATTTCAAGAAAAAATATTCGCTACTTTGCAGGAACGCATGACTCAATCACCGATGACTGAGGCTCCTCCATCTTTTGATGAGGTTGCAGACACCACAACGGGCAGCGCCTCAGAGGCAGACGATGAACGCAGTGAGATCGCAACGCCTGAGGTCACGTCTCATCCATTGGAGTCCCCAACCGAACCGGATGCCAATGTTCCGTCCCCAAATCCGCAACGGAAAGATGACGAGTCTTGGGTCTAGTCAGCCAAAAGGCAGTGCGTGAAGGCTAATATCGGACGAGGGCGGTTGCCCATTTGAGCGGGGCGTAGGGCGTACGAGCTCGCAAGACCGCCGCCTTTCTCATGGATCAGCCTTTACCCAAATTTTAGCTCTTTCCAAAATGTTCTTGACAAAAGGCTCATCTTATGTCACTGTCTCGTTAACCTTAAACTTAGCCTTCCCTACCTGAAAACACTCATTCCTAAGACTTAAGCAACTCAACTCATGTTCCCTATTTCTCAGGCTTCATCGCTTTATAGTCAATCCGGTTGCTATGCCCAAGAGATCAAATCTGAGACCTTACTCACTACCTTACCCGTAGTCATATTAGATTCTCATAGTGCTTTCTTCAACATTAATGCATTATAGATTTATTCTGATCTGTTTAATTCAGATTTCGTGATACCGCCACATATTTTGCTCTTGCTATGTCGTCATTGTTACGGGTTTTCTATGTTATACATTTGATTTGTTTGTGCAGCTCTGGTGTACAAAATGTGGAAATATAAATGTGCAAAAGTAGAAGTAGAAGTGAAGACAAAATGAAAACTGAATAACGACCACCACTCAAGGGGAAAGGGTGTCTACATGACTTGCTTTCCATTCAAGATATCATTACATATCAGTAGTCAATAAGCGATGATAGAAAGAGCCACATTGAAGGTTTATTTTATTTTATGTTGGTCGATTAAGCCGTCGGTATGTGTGACTGAATTTCTGGAAATAACTGTAAAGCGCGGACTGCACAAGTCAGTCCCTGCCATTCTGCAAGTTATCTCATTGCTGCCCTCAAACCCTTGAGCTGCGTTCAGAGTTCGCGTGCTAGCGCGATCTAGTGCTGGCTGTCCACGTGAGTCTCGGCACGGCGCTGGAACGGCGCTGACACATTACTGGCATTCGACTTAGCGCTGCCTTAATGAAGGATGCGCAGCAGACCAAATTACTGGATTGCTAATATCACATCTTTGCCGGTGCCGTGCTCTTTTTATCGCAGAAAATGGGAGCTTCTCCAAACTGCTATAACTCACTTACTTGAATACTTGAATGTTTGACGTGACGTGCAGGACCCCGCACAAAAGTTTTCATTTCTACCTGTTCCTCGCTTCAGACATCCGCGATCTTCTTGACTGCCGTCGGTGGCTGCGTCCATAAGTTCCAGGTTAATCGTAATCCAGCTAACGATGTCGTCCGCAAAACGAAGATTAGACAGGAATCTCCCATCAACTCGTATGCCTCTCTCGTCCCAGTCCAGTGACTTCCATCACCCACTGCAAGGCCGCGGTGAACAGTTTAGCGAGGTTGTGTCGCCTTGTCGGACCCCCTTTCCAATTGGAATGATCAGGGAGCGATATAATAGGCATCGTCGTTGTACAGTCCGCGTAGCGGTCGGCTAACGCCCTCACATAAGCTGGGTCCACTCCTTGATCGACTAGCGCAGACAGGATGGCGTGGGTTTCGACGCTGTAAAAGGCTCTCTCGTAGTCGACGAAGGTTGAGACGAAATGCAGCCGGTACTTCCGGCAGACTTCTGTGAGCCTCGAAACCGTTAGGATGTGGTCCATGCAGCTGAATCCTTTGCAAAATCCAGCTTGTTCTTAAGGTTTGGCTTCGTTCAGTGTCCTAGGTATGCGAGTGAAAATAATCTTCGTTAAAAGTTTGAACACACTCAGCAAGCATATTGGACGGTAGTTCTCAAGATTCCTACCGTTCACCCTTCTTGAAAAGAAGGACTGTTCTTGACGTTCTCCAGTCGGGAATCCTCTCCTTTTGAAGGTAAGATGTCAGATGCGACGCGAGAATCTCGTGTGGACGTTGTCCTCCGACTCGCAGAAATTCGAGAAAAATGGTCTGGTCCTGCAGCCGTGGACGTCTTCATGGTCCGAATCGCGGTGCGCACTTCAGCAGGTGAAATTCGTAGTGGTACTTCTCCACTGGGAACAAGGGGCATCGGCACAAGTGTTGATGAGCGGAAGAGGTTAGTGTAGAAATTCTTTGCGATAGATTCCATCTTATAAAGGGGAGAAGGAGTCCCGTCTTTGTTCAACAGTACAGCCAGCGGTGCGTGATAGTCACAGAGGTCCCTTCGGCACTTCGTCTTCTTTCGGCTGCTTCCAGTATATTGGCTTACCTGTACTCCCTGAAATCCTCCTGCGAAGCTGTTCTACAACTGGCGTTGGCTATCAGTCGCTCGAGTTGGGTCGCAGTTGGGTCTTTCGCCATGGACCTTTTTCTTTCGAGTAATTTTTTGGTGTTCTTCAAAATGCGTTCCAAGTTCTTTCTTCTCCGGAGTCACAGAGGTGCACCTATTCGCAGGCTCGCAATTTTTTTCAGAAGAGCCGGTTGTAGTCGTACGTTGACGCGACACCGAGCAAGCTCCACCTTCGGTTGGTGAAAATGTGGTCGATCTCCGCGTGAGCCGTTCCGTTGGACGATTCCCAAGTCCACCGGCGATGTTCTTTCTTCATGAAGATAAAATCTCCATGAAAAAGTCGTGCGGGGGGGAGAAGGCCAACGAGACGGTTGTCGTTTTTGTTCCGGAGCCCACATCCAAACTTCCCGATCTTATATTCCTCTTCTAGTGGCATCTCGATCTTCGCGTTGAAGTCGCCCACAACGAACTGTAGAAGAATTGTAGAAGGACTTCTCGCTGCGGACGACCTACTCCACGTCTTCGTTTGAAACATCCAGTCCTGAATCGTCAGCTGCTGATGTTGATGAATAGCAGTTGATGATGCTGCTGGTAGTTTGACGTGGAGGTCGTAGTCTCAGGATGGCCAGACGAGGTGAAAGGATCTCATGTGAATCGACAAGATGGACGATAGATGGGTGGATGACAAAGCCAATGTCTCCAACGTTTCGTGATGGAATTTTCTCACCACGAATGATGAGGGTCCCATCACTCATCTGTTGCACGTCCCTCTTCCTGAACTTCAATTCCTGCAGGGCGATGATGTGGTACTTGATGTGCTCTGCAGCATCGAGAAGAGCGTGTAGGTCGGCGTTTTTGGAGACTGTTCTGGCGTTGTAGGTGCAGAGCATGAGGCAGTCTCTGTGGGTGTCATCCGGGCAAACGTGCCGCCTTTGTCCGATCCGAAAGGCGCCCTGAGTACCTTGACATCGTTCTTGCTACCACCCGGCGAGATGTGATGTGCAGGGTATATTTCTCTTCTTTTTGCTGATCAAGTAATAAAAATGTTTCACTCACAAGAGCAAACTTACTAGGCCAACTCTTGATTTTTTCGGGGCGATCGCTGACCCGGGTGTGGAGCGGGGAGGACTGCCTGTCGACCAGAGGAAATCAAAAGGCGGTGGATGTGGCCTGGCCGGCTCTTAGCTAGGCCTTTGGTCGAAACCGGAAACATCAAACTCTTTCATAGCTTGAGAGGCCCTACCAGAGTATACACTCGGCTGTGCATCGCAGTTCGACGCGCAGGCCCGTAGTAAACCCCCGAAATATGTCGTGATGTAAAGAAACCGAGAACACGACGTATCTGACTGAAGGACGTGCTGCTCACGACCATGTTTTGGTCGCCGCAAAACATACGACCGCACGCGCGATCGAACTACTCGGTGGTAGTTGACGGCGCGCACTGCCACTGCGCTATTCATTCTCCTCGAACCAGAAAAAATTAAAGCTAAAACCAGCGAAGCAAAGATGCGGCAGGCAGAACACTTGCTTACTGCTTAAGAGCAAATCGATAAGCAAGCCCTTATGTGTGTTTGACCTTTATGTAAGTTGTAAAAGTATATACAGCCTTCTCCGAGCCACTATCAAAGCGTGGTACTGGCGGCAGCGCTACAAGAGTGTGCGTGTAGCGCAGTGCCAGTGTTGGTTGGCGCTGAGCTAATGGCGGTGGGTACGAGTGCCATGTGGGCCATTGTTTTGCAACTTGCTGGCTACTAGTTTTTATGTAATTAAACAAAATTTGTAAGCGTTTTGGTAATGGGGAATCATTGCAAAACATAAATTACTGACAATACACGAGAAATTTGGAATATTGTAAAACTATTACTACTTTGGTTGGTGCAAATATGAGCAATTTCATTAGCCATAACGCCAAACGGTTCCCTTCCCCAAATCACGAGGGAAACGCTGGACGCACAGCCAATGAACAGCATTTCAGCGTATAAACATTGTAAAAGGTGCTCAAATAAAAGAAGTAAGAGACCAAGACATGCAGAAGGAAAAATTTGGTGCACAAATGAGTTGCGATGTGAGAATCACAAGAAAATAGTTCAAACATGATAATACACCAGAAAGTAGAATTCAGGAGTAAATCATAATCAAAATAAACTCACCTTTTTTCAATTACAAGAAATATAGCAGTAGAAACGCTTAGGAAACGGAATAAGACGTTGGGCGCGTTACATTTGGGTGCTTATCAGCTGTTGATATCGATTGCATTCGGCGTGCGTTGAACCTATTGCTGTGTGCCTACGGTCCTTGCACAAGGTCGCGAGGGGTGGAGGACTATGTCGCCGAATTTGGAGGAGTCCCGCGCGGATTCCCTGCAGGAACGCATGTCCGCGCATGTACAAGGATGCGTATTTGTCGCAAATGACCGCGGGGACCGCCCTTTTTCGGCGACATATAGTCCCCTACCCGGTCGCGAGCTCGGCGTACTCGACCCCTAGTCACTTGCGCCTTCTTGCGTCTCCACGCTGGGCCCACTATTTCTATTTCTCTGCCCCTTAAGTGACGACGTTCACGACGTGCTCGTCCTCTGCGCGCGGGGACGAGCACGTCCTACAGTCACGACGTCGTGCTATTTCGCCGCGCGTGTGATAAGAGATAGGCGCGCGACGAAACGCGGCCGAAACGACACGTGCTGGGTACGTGCGATGTTTCGAACGTCGCGACCCTCATGACGGGGGGATTACTACAGGCCCCAGTGTCACCCCACGCCATATTGAGGCGGCCGACCATTGTGGGGGAAACTGCTATAAAAGTGTGAAAAATACTCTTCCTTCAACATTCTCATTTCGCTAGCAAAAGAGGCGATTCAAATAAGATACGAAAAATGCCACTGTGGCACTTGGACAGTTGTACAGTCTTTGTGGTGATATTATTCAACTTCGACCATCGCTCAATCTCGGCATTGTTCGATTGCTTTTTGAGACTGCTTGAGCTGCACACCGGGATAAGTAACATCTTTATTGACTGACGTTTCGGCTATATCGCCTTCTTCAGAAATCTGAAATTGTGGAATGCATAGGTAACCTATCCTGTCAAAAACCGCATCAAGACACAGAAAAGACGTTCAATGCGTCAGAAAACCAAGAACTACAAAGGTAAATGCACGAGTAAAGTAGTGCTCACCTAAACAGCTGATGACAGAAGGCGATATAGCCGAAACGTCAGTCAATGAAGAAATCACTAATTTCGGTGCACAGCTCAAGCACCTTAAAGAAGCCTTGTGATAATGTCCTCACGTAAGTTAGGTAGACTCCTTGATCGACTAGCGCTGGTTTCGACGCTGTAAGAAGGTTAGGGCGAGAGGCAGTCGCTAATTCCGGCAGACTTCTATGACCCTTAAAACCGTCTGAATATGGTTCATGCACCTAAATCCTTTACGAAACCCGGCTTGTTTTTGGGCTAAGTCTCATTCAGTGTACTAGATATGCGAGCGAAGATAATCTTACAAGGGAAGGATAACTGGTCGAAATGGAGTCTCCATATGGAATGTACACTGTCTTAAAGAGCATAGAACGCTAATTCCGAATCTGCAAAGGGTTTCAGGACAAGGGTTATGGGAATGTTTTTAGACAAAAATTCAAGCGTTGGGCTAAGGTAAAAACAGGCGTTGAGGTCTTTCCAGTGCTTGGAAGAAGTAACGACTGGCATAATGTATTGGAGTGAAGCTATTAATTACATAGAGCGCCCTGGCAGTAATCACAGCCCCATTTGAGCTCACAGGCTAGAGTTCCGAATAATTTCATTGTAGTCGCAAGATCAAATCTTTGCTTCAAAAAACTTCCATGACTCTCCTCCCAAAAGCGCTTTGCAGATAGCGAAAGCAGATGTGGGATTAGAGTTTTATGCTCTTTAAGACGGTATACATTTCATATGAAAACGCCACTTCGACCAAGTATCTTTCCCTTGTTAGTGAAAAGCTTGTACAATACACTCAGCGGGTATTGGACGGTCAAAGATCCTCTCGTTCGCCTTTCTTGAAAAGAAAAAAGGTTCTTGAAATTCCGCTTTGGTCAGAAATTCTTTCCGAAAATATAATGTTAGATGCGACCCGAGAACTCGTGTAGACGTTGTATTCCGGCTCGCAGAAGCTCGACGGAAAGATGATCTGATCCTGGAGCTGTGAACGTCTTCATGGTCTGCATTGCAGCGCACTTCAGCAGATAAAACTCGTGATGGTACTTCTTCAGTGGGAACAACAGGCATTAGCATGGGCGCTGATGAGCGAAAGAGATTAGTGTAAAGTTTTGGTGATAGATTCCATCTTTTGTCTGAAAAAAGTAGAGGCCCGTCTTCTTTTCGAATGCTGCCAGCGGTACGCAGTTTTCGCAAAGGTCCCTACGCTTCCCAAGACTACGTCTTCCTTCCGCTGCTTTCAGTATCCTCGCTTGCCTACTTCCGAAGATCCTCCTGCGAAGACGTCTGCAACTGTCTCGTTACCAGTGGCTCGAGATGCGTTGATTTTGCCTCAGAGCTCTTTTTCTTCGAGCAATCCCTCGATCTTCTAGATCCGCGTACTGTGGCACAATGCACAATATCTAAGAATGTGGTCATTTTGCGTGAGTAGTCTTAACAAAAGTCATACACAATAACATTGTCCCCTGCGCACGACCTTTTGCAATCTCGCGCTGGAGACCGTGGAGGATTGATCCAACTTATCCATTCTACAGGGCCAGGGCCCGGCACGAGGTCGGCAAATGACAAGCTGGAAATCGTTTTGGGGCCAAAAAGCAAAGGGGAAATCGTTTTTGCGGGGTCCGGGGCGGAGCCCCGGAAAAAAATTGGTAGTTCATGCTCGCTACTTATCTTGACATGTTATGTGCCTCAACAGGCGAACACTGGAGTTCGCGCGCGTCAAACCGCGCCGTCGCTAATTGCGCTATTTGTAACAGCATGCATAACTAGTTCTCAATGTATGTGTAACGATATGGCACCAAATTTTGTGTGCGAACGGAGAGAGGCTAGTGGAAACATAGTATGAAAATTTATGAAAAACTTATGTGAACGGAACGAGTAATTAGCATTTTTTCCGAGAATTTCGCAAAATGCTAAATGAAGATGTGAATTCAAACGGCTCGTTTGGAACGCGCAGATGAACGATATGGCATGAAACTTGGTAAGTACATGCACACGGACTTGCAGGGCTTAACTGAGGAGTTTCATTGAAAAATTATGTGACTGAAGGTTGTGGCAAACTTTTTTATAAAAATTTTGCGCTACCAAAGAAATGGAAAAATGGCTCGTTTGCAAAGCAGAGGTAACGAAATCGCGCGGGATTCGGTGTGTGTATGCGCAGTAGGACTAGGTAACTAAGTATGAAATATTATGAAAAACTTATGTGAATGAAAAGTTTCCTTAACTAATTTCCAAATTAGGTCGGCATTTGCCGACCTAATTCCCACCTGAGGTCGGCAAAACTCTCAGTTCACATAATTTTTTCAAAATTTTTACATAAATCTGTTGTACACCTAAAGTTTACTACATGGTGAAATTTTGGTTCCGAAACTCCTCCTCTTGACCTTGTTAGAGCCCAAAATCGCATCAGCAGCCTAGCTTTTTAAGATGGAAAGCGCGCTCCAGTCAATCGATACGCGCGGGAGCGGCGTCTCTCATTCCTATGAATGCGTTTCTTTGATATTTTCTCATTCCTTAATCATTTTCTTGCTTATTTTTCTTCCTGTTTTCTATCTTGATCCAGCTGAGGAGTAACTTGAGGAATTTGAGCAATTTGGGCGCTTTTGAGCGCTTTTAGGCGAAGTGTGGCCGGTAATCTCGTCGCACAAGCACAAAACGTCATTTTTGGGCTCAAGGGGGTATTCGTAAAATTTATTGGGATCAAAGGGGAATTCGTTTTGGAAAACCCCGTTTGCCCACCTCGTGCCGGGCCCTGTACAGGGCTCCTAAATTGCAGAGTCGTTTGCACCAGCGGTCGCGCGACCGCGTCGCGCCCGTGCATTTTGCCGACGCCGGCGGCATCGATCGAGGCGGCGCCATTGATGCCCGGGCGCGACGCGGTCGCGCGACCGCTGGTGCAAACGACTTTGCAATTTAGGAGCCCTGTACTTCTCCTACAGTGATCTCTGTTATACCGCCAATGACGAGAATTTCATTACATCGTGAGGGCCAATTTCTAGCTACAGCATCCTTCGTCAGCCGAAATTGACTATTCTTTGCAAGAGTTGTGCACAAGATATTTACCCATTTCTAGTTTCCTACAGTCCCATCACTTATCCATTGCCTGCCCGCTACAAGCCATAAATGTGCAGCTTTTCGAACTTAATGGTTTCCGGGAGTGATCCTCAGTTTTGTTCCCCTTTGCGCTCCACGAAATCTCATTTAACAATGTAAATCCAGAATTTGTATCTTATTGTTTAGGTATTCAAGAAACCTATGCCATTTAATCCACTAAAAGGGTTAACAGCCATATGTTGTCGACGAAAGGCAGATATCTCGAAAAAATCGGCCAAAAACAGCATAAAATCAGAGAGAAAATCAGTCAGAAGAAGATCCCCATCAAGCCTGAGCGAAGAAGAGAGTTCGAGACAAACGGCAGGCAGAACAGAAAAATCGAGCTCTTCAGGGAGCTCTTCAGAGAAAAAATCAAGCGGAATAATCAGTGTTAGCTCCTCAAAATCGGAAGAAAAGCCAAAACTAGTCGGAGATGCTAGTCATAAAACGAAGAAGAAGGTGAATCTTAGTAAAGAAAATTATGCTCCCAGATATGTATTAAAAACAAACTATTCAGAACAAATCCAGAGAAATGACTAGGACGCGAAAACGATATAAAGCGGGTTCTTCACATAAAGTCTCACGGCAGGGAAGCTCAGAGCGAAATAAAGATTCCATAAGCTCGTCCAGAAAACGACGGCAAAAAATCAAATCGCAAGAAGACAACTCGGCGAAAGCAAAGCCGGGAACAAGTGACAGTGGTTCCGAAGATGAAGTCATAGATTACTGGACAAATCCTGAAGGAATACAGAAGAAGTATAAAAAACAGGATGAGGAAAAGGAAAAAGTAGATGAAATAAAAGAAGATGACATGCATACAGCGATCGCTACAGAAGCTGGGGACGACAGAGTCGTTCTCTCAATAGTGCAAGAGCCGAACATTGTACCTGACCTACCCAGTAAAGAGAAGATTGAAGAGGAAAAAAAGCCCAAGGAACTAGATTCTTCCAAACGTGGTCAAAAACGAGTAGGATCGGCAGAAACTCAAAATGCCCAAGCACGAGCTGGTCTAGCTTTATGGGTAGGTTTGCATTTCCCTGCAAATTTCATGGGAAAATGCTCTATTTCAGAAAAGACAGAAATTTCGTGGTGGAAAGCAGCAGGCAGCGACAAAAGGCGCCGCATCCGCATCGGCAACACCGAAGGTACTGAATTTGCTATAAACAAACCTCAGATTTTCTAAAGCAAAGCTTTAAGAGCAGAAGTAGACGATTGTTTGGTCCAAGAAGGATATCGAGTGCAAAAGCATCATTACGACAAAAGGTAATGCGTAAAGTTTTACTACATAAATATGACATAGAAAGACAAACATTGACTCATTACAGGCGAAAATACTCGCTAATCAAACCTTGAAGCGTCTTTCCGCAGAAAAAGCTGAAAAGTCACAGGTATGAAGTCATAGATAATAAAAATATTTTGGTGGTCCTAGAAAATTGAACGTACTTCTACAGTTGGTATAGAGGCTATTCTTTAGAACTGTAAAAAATGAGCTCCATAAGGTGCCAGTTGTTGTGGTTCTACTTTCTTGAATGTAAACTCCTAGAGTTATCATTCATCGTGACCACAACAATCTTGGAAACATTTTTGAAGAAAGAGAGGAGAGAATGGAACTTTAGCCATTAATATTTTATTTTATTTGCTTCGCCATGCTTGGAACGCCAGAAGTACAAAGAACGAACCATCTCCCAGAGAAAGCTTGAAGATGAGAAGAAAATTTTATAATATGAATAGTCAACAATATCCCATCAAAATGAGCAATGAGATGTCTCCCCCCGTTTAGCTAGATTTTTTTCGTGATGCTACGGCTAAAAAAAGCATCAAGTAGACGAGTTCGAAAATCATCAGCTAAAACTGCAGTGATTCACTTTCCTTTATTCAAGGATGACCTTAGCATTTTCACCAAAGTCAAGAGTAATATGAAACGAAAGCAAAACGAAAAGTACTTAATTTCCTCCTATTCCCACAAAAATTTAGCGGCGCATTGTTTCATGTAAAAAACAAGCCGATAACTGGGACCGTATTTCATGTACCTCTTCGTCCTCTTACCTCTATAGTTGGAAAAAACAGTCAACTGACATGATGACTGCACAAAACCAAACGTCTGCCCGGACGGCACGCCATGGAGACTGCCTCATGCTCTGCACCTACAACGTCAGGACAGTCTCCACAAACACCGACCTCCACGCTCTTCTCGACGCTGCAGAGCACATCAAGTACCACGTCATCGCTCTGCAGGAAAGAAGTCCAGAAAGAAGGACGTGCGACAGATGAGTGATGGGATCCTCATCATTCGTGCTGATGGTCCATCACGAAAGTTGGAGGCGTTGGTTTTGTCGTTCACCCATCTACCGTCCATGATTTGCATGAAATCCTGTCACCTCATGTCTCAGCCATCTTACGAATGCGAACCTCCACATTAGAAGACCATCAGCATCATCAACTGCTACTCACCAACATCAGCAGCTGACAATTCAAAGCTAGATGCTTTCTACGACGACGTGGAGGAGGACACGGAACGATAAGTCCCTCTACAAGTTTGTTTTGGGCGAATTCATCGCGAAAATCGCCATGCCACTAAATTAGGATATAGGTTCAGGAAGTCTATGCGCCCTGGAACGAAAACTGCAACTGTCTCTTTGGGCTTCTCTCCGCCGCAGACTTTTGCATGGAAATTCCATCTTCAGAAAGGACATCGCCGACGGATGACAACCGCCAAGGTACGACTCACGCGGAGATCGACCACATTCTTACCAACCGAAGGTGAAGCTTGATCGATGTCTCAGTAGTTCCTGTCTGTGTCTCACGACTTCTTTCCTTCTCCAGCGGCTGCGACCACCGCCTCCTTCGAGCAAGATACGATTCAGAATGCTGGAAAAGAAGGTCTGCCGCAGTATAACAGGAAGGAAAGAAGTCGTTTGATGTCAACAGACTGGAAAAGCTTATTTCTAAGTTGTGACTGGCCCATCGAGAAGGACCCAACGGGCTACGACCGGCTTCAGAAAGGACTGTGAGCCTGCGGAGAGAGCGCCTCAGTGACTTTCGAGACAACTAATGCATTTCGAAGACGACCAAGGAAATGCTCGAAAGAAGATTTCTGAGGCAAGATCCGAATGCAACCCATTTCGAGCGATTGGTAGCCAACGCTGATTGCACTTCGACTCCTTCCCGATATAAGATGGAATCTATCGCGAAGAAGTTCTACACTAACATATGCCGCTCATCAACACCCGTGCCGATGCCCCTTGTTCCCACTGGACGCCACCACGAATTCTACCTGCCAAAGTGTGCACCGCGGTTCAGACCATAAACACGTCTACGGCTCCAACCAGACCACCCCGTCGATTTTATAGCCAGATATCACGTCGCATTTAATATCTTAGGCCTAGGGCATACCTCACGCGATTCGGTCGAATCGCCACTTTCACGCGACTTGGCAACTTGTCAGATTTCTACAAATTCATCGTGCGCGCTTCTTGGACGCATATTTGGGTAGCTTGTGTAAGTTACTGCAAACACAGCAATTTCTGACCAAAGGCAGCGCACTGACGACGAATTACAAAAAGTCGCTGTTGTGACGAAGTGCGCAGCGACCGGAATCGTGCGAGATATGCCTTAAGTCTTACTCTCAAAAGGAAAAGACTCCCGACCATCGGAACACATCAAAAACCGTCCTTCTCTTCAAAAAGGGTGAACGGGAGGACCTTCGGAACTACCGTTCAATATGTCTGCTGAGTGTGCTGTACAAGCTTTTCACGAAGATTATCTTCGTTCATCTAGGACACTGGATGAAGCCCAGCCTCAAGAACAAGCTGGATTTCACAGAGGATTTACCTGCATGAACCACATTAGCGAGTTTCGAGAGTCATAGTAAAGTGCGGTTCATAATTATATGAACATTTTGAAAGTTTTTGGACTTTTTGGAAGAAACTCAAACAGCCGTTGTTACCACGCGATAGAGCACAGCCGAAAACCGTATATGATCTATAAGAATGGAAATCGATGTCAATCTTGGAAGTGTTTTTGCACTTAATGCGATTTTTTAGCGGTTCATAATTATATGAACACTTCAAACAAAGGTCCATTTTTTATTCAAGATTGCGATCTATCGAATCCAAATTTTTTGTAGAGTTACAGTAACAAAGTCTGACATATCTGCTACACACTAAACCCAGTGCAGTTCAAAAAGAGGAACTTTACTTTTTCCAGATGGCTCCAAATGCTTTTGGAGTCACTGCGCTTCAAAAACATCCGTTCTTCTGTAGTTCACGCACTCTAATTAGCTTCTACCAAAGCTTTGAGATAAAATAAGCTTTTTCGATTTACATTTTGTTTGGCGCCTGGAAAATCTTAATATTTTTTTGCCGTTTTTCAACCAAGTTCCAACCTTACCCTGGAGTTGGTGCGATTTAAAACCTCCAAAAACACCTTCTGAAGCCCTACAATGAAGTAAGCTTATAGTATGTAGAAGTTTACAAGACTGTGTATTTGATTGGAAAAAATCAACAGCATTGAGCGTTTGTTTCGGCCACGCAGACGTCATTTCATCAAAACCCTTGTTTTTACTATTGCAATCACGCATTTTTTGGTTTGTAGCTCCATAGCTTCAAGACTAGCCGTGCAAAAAACCCAAAAACTTCAGCACGGATACAACATCATGCAAACAATGCAGCTGCTTCATATCAAATGTTTGCGCGGGAGAAAAGCTGAGTTTTGAGAGTCGAAATTATGCTGACTTCAGGGTAAGGTTGGAACTTGGTTGAAAAACGGCACGGAAACGCAAAGATTTTCCAAGCGCTAAACAAAATACCTACCGAAGGAGCTTATTTTACCTCATAGCCTTGGTAGAAGTTAATTAGAGTGCGTGAACTACAGAAGAACGGATGGTTCTGGAGCGCAATCACTCCAAAAGCATTTGGAGCCATCTGGAAAAAGTAAAGTTCCTCTTTTTGAACTGCACTGAGTTTAGTGTGTAGCAGATATGTCAGACTTTGTTAATGTAACTCTACAAAAAATTTGGATTCGATAGATCGCAATCTTGAATAAAAAATGGACCGTTGTTTGAAGTGTTCATATAATTATGAACCGCTAAAAAATCGCATTAGGTGCAAAAACACTTCCAAGATTGACATCGATTTCCATTCTTTTAGATCATATACGGTTTTCGGCTGTGCTCTATCGCGTGGTAACAACGGCTGTTTGAGTTTCTTCCAAAAAGTCCAAAAACTTTCAAAATTTAAGGTGTTCATATAATTATGAACCGCACTTTAGAAATCTGCCGGGAATACCGGCTGCCTATCCTCCTGACCTTTGTTACGAGAAAGCCTTTTATAGCGTCGAAAGCAACGCCATCCTGTCAGCGCTAGTCGATCAAGGAGTGACCCAGCTTTACATCAGGACGTTAACGGACTGCCATAAGGACTGTAGAACGACGACGCAGTTATTCCATCGCCCCCTGACCACTTCGATTGCAAAGGGAGTCCGGCAGGGCAACACAATCTTGCCGAAGTTGTTCACCGCGACGTTGCACTGAATGATGAAGTCACTGAACTGGGACAAGACAGGCATACAAGTTGATAGGAGATTCCTGTCGAACCTTCGTTTGGTGGGCGGGCAACATCTTCTCTTGCCGAGCTTTATCATTGAAGCAGAAACGATGCTGAAAGAACTAAAGAAAAGGGAAGATCGGGTCGCGAATAATCCGAAGATGACTCAGTTCATGAAGAACGCCTTTGCGAAGATGCGGAAATGGAACTAGAAGGCACCTTTAATTCGGAGACGTCTTCTTACCTGTATCCTTGGACGTTCAATGAACATGAAGAATGTTGAGGGAGGAATACAACATAAGAAGAGCAACCTGGGCGGCCTCTGAAGGAAATCCACCAACCGACCAACGGACCGAGAGCTTTGTGCCCACCTGTTCAACTCGACCGCTCTCCCAACGCTCTTTACGCAGCTGAGACTTGGGCTGACACAGTAGCTACATTAAAAGGTCTACGGACCACCCACAGAGCGCTTAAGCGTATTCTTCTGAAGATGACTCGACACAAGCAACATCTAGTACGGCGATCAAATCATGAGAAGAACAGACGACAGATGGCACTACGAACATCTAGTGGAGGCGAGGCCAAGCGTCTCCGAGGGAGTCTCCATTCCTGTGCTGGGGCGCACGTCATATAAAGACGGGTCATCTAACAATAAGTATTTATTTATTTATCTTATTTATCTATCTCATACACGTAAACGTGAGCCAAGCTTTGAGTCAAGAAAACATTGCTAACGTAAGATAGACTAGCCTGTCAACTTCAGGCTCCCGCCAGAGTGCCGAAGTTATGCCAGCAGCGCTACGCCAGCATTTCGATCGATACACGTGTATTTCGTTGGGGCGGGGCTAGCTGACGTCCCCAACGAAATACACGTGTATCGATCGAAATGCTGGCGTAGCGCTGGCATAACTTCGGCACTCTGGCCTGAGCCTCAGCGGAATAAACAGCGAATAAGGGCCTCAGGTGTCGAGGAAAAAAATTTTCTATTTTGTCGAAAGAGGTCAAGTGATTGGCATTGGCATTGGGGAATGCCATTGCCACATTTCCGGGCTGTCCAAAACGTCAGCGATTGGCTCCTGCAAGGTATCCAACCTGCCTTATTCTGGGAAAGCCATGCATGAAACGCAGTTGTCTATAGTCCCAAGGAGCAGTGCTGTTGCTCATCCGAAAGTGGGTGACAAGCAGACAAAGTGCGCTTAGTAAAACGATAGACCGAGAAACACGAAACACGATAAATCGAAAAACACATTAAGTCGCGAACCAACGTAGCAGCAAAGGGCTTCACGAAAGCGGCTGTCGTAAAGCGAAGTGGGGAAGGCAAAGTCGGAAACAATGAGTCGACAAGCGGGGGTCAGCAAGAATAGACCAGAAGCAAGCAGAAACAGAAATGGAAACAGAAACAAGGGGGACTGTTCGGTAACTGGCAAATGTCAACTTTCCTCAGTTTCCTTCTGAATGCTTCACAGTTAGGACTCAAAACTTCGCGAGGTATATACACCGTAACCAACTAGCTTCCCGACAAAAAATTTGATTGAATTGGTTGGCATGTTTCCTCTCAACTTTTGGGTAATGCAAGTTGAAATCACCGTGTCTATCGTAAGCAGGCATAAAGACCCAGTAATCGCTGGGTTTCAACTTGACTTCACTTTTCAGAACCCTGAAGCAAAACAATAGGTCAGACTTAGCTCTTCTGCTAACAAGAGATTCAAATCCCAGCTTTTTGAAGCGGTCATGAAAACTCAGAGCGGTACAATCAGGGGTACATCTCTCATCACAATTCTATGAAAACTCTTTGAACTCTTTCAAATTTTTTAATATGTTTAGCTTTACTCAGACTCCAGAGTTGTGAGCAGTATTCAAGTCTAGGTAAAACAAAAGATTTTTAATGTCGCAACATAATCGTTGGATTATCCGTGTAGACATTTTGAAGTATCCGGAAAACCGAGTCAAATGCCTTGGTAACAGTCTCATTTATATGCTCAGTAAGATCCAGAACTCATTGGAACGAACACCCAAATCATAGATGAAACTACACTGTCTCAAGTCCGCACCATTCAACTTGTACGTCTGCTTTTGGCCACCGCCTAGAAGAGAATTTTTCAAGGTTTTGATCGGTAAGCACCAAGCAGAGGCCCACACAGCAAGTCTACATAAGATGCTTGCAGAGCCGATCTTAGTTCAAGAGAGTTCTCATCCCCATATATCCCATAGGTCTGCATATCGGCGTACAATTTAACTTCAACGTATGTAGACGTGTTTATAGCACTTGGCATATCAACTGGATAAAGCAGGAACAAAAGTGGGGAGAGGGGACAACCTTCGAGGTACTCCACTGGTGGTGCATTATGCCTTTGCGAGTGGCATTGACCAACTCTCACCGTCAGATGTCTGTCAGCTAGGTACGAGGCAATCCATTCCAATAATTTGCCATCTATATTTAAATACTTTAGTTTTCTTGAAGTTTTCCGTGGATAACTTTATCAAACGCCTTTGATAGGTAACATAAATAACATCAACACTTTCCCTTATTCAATGCCAACCCCCAATCCAATAAAATATCCGCTAAATTAGCACGGTAGACGCCCCGGGAATAAAACCATACTGTTCTATAAGAATAACATGAAACCTATTGAGCCATATTAGCAGTCTGGCCCTTATGATCTTTTCCATTACTTCTACTGGTGTAGGCAATAAACTGAGAGGGCGGTAGCTGTTCGAGTGTTTAAGTAAGACATAATAATTTCCCTCCCAAGATTTTTTATTGGAAAAAGAGATCACAATAACGTAAGTTTGTCTGTTGAATTTTCAGAAAAAGAAAAAACAAAAGAAAGCGACATTCTTTGACCGACAGAGAAATCCGGTATGCGCTTAGATGTGTTTTCACGTCGGCAAAAATCCCATTTTCAGAAATTTGTAAAAGCAAGGAGGATGTTGAGCGCGAGAAATATGCAGGTAAGTGCATAGTTGCATTTTTGAGATATCGTCTATTCCCCATAGATAGCGGGCGGAGCTTTGCCGACGTTTGCCAACGTATGCGCGTGACAGTTTTTGGTAGCTAGAGATTATAAAAACCAATGCTTTAAAGTGGAAGTTCAACAAGTTTTTCAAAGTGTTCAAATGTCTGCAGGGCCACGCCCGCTATATGCACGGAAAATGCCTAGATTTAGTTCACAAGTACTTACAATTTAGGCTAAACAAAATCTACTACAGAAAGCGAATTCTGCAGAATCAATGGTCAAGGTGATAGCACTACTCGAAAATTGGTCATCTTGAATACTCTTCATTTAGAATGATGATATGATCAAACAACAGCTGCCGCCCAAAGCATCATCTGCGGAAGTGTTAATGGAATCACAGGTAAGTGTTCAAACTGAGTTCAAAAAGATAGTAGAAGTCCGCTAAGCACTGTCTTTATTCCAAAGAATAGCAAATTACTGCTTTACCAGAATACTAATGAGATTAGAATATATTTCGCAAAAACTTACTTTTTGTTGTATATGAAAAAAGTATTTATTTAAAGCCTCTGTGATGATATACTTGAACATAAAAAATAAGCAAAAAAGCAACCATTTGCGTCTGAAGCTCATAGGATGCTGATGATATTTATTATAGGAAAAACTCTCAAATGAGAAACCAAAGAACGGAAGCGGTGAAAATGTTATCGCTCAGGTATATCCTTACTATAATACTAGCCGGCGGTCCCGGTTTCACTCGGGACTCCAGTTTAGCTAAGGAGAACTTACTTATACTTACGCTTTTGAGCTTCTTCTGCGCAAAAAGGGCTTTGGAACGAATTGCCCGCATCTTTCCGACATTGAGATTAAAATGAGCTTTACCATCCCCTGACTACATGGTCACGGCAAAATGAGTGGTTTGAGCATGTCAAGCTTCATTTTCCCAGATGCAAGTAAACAAATCAACAAATCAATAGAAGGATCTAGTAGATCGCCGCGAAAAGTAGCCCATGTTCTGCGCCGGGGTCCAAAACATAAGTGTGCGAAGTTTCAGCTCATTTAGTCCACTCAGAAAGATTTGTATAAAAAACATACTTATTAACAAACAAACACACTTTGAGTTTTATATATATATATAGAGATGAGAGAGGTTTGGTTTGGAGCTCATGAGGTAAGTGGGATGGACCGTATGAATCTGTAAGACGATCGGTGTAGTCAAACACAACTCGAGCTTTCCATCGTTACTTTATATGTGAACTAGCGACCCTACGGGTCGCTAGCAAGTGGGTTGGGGGCAGATACATTCGAAGCTGCAGCATTCTTGCGACTATGAGTTACAACAAGCAGATCTATCAATTTGACGATTTTTTTTTCACCTAATATGATAAAACAGGAGTTCGAGACTGTTGCCACAATACCGTACTTTTAAAGAAACAGGCATTAAGCAATGAATGGATAGCTATAATTCAACCTTTGTTGTTCTTACTGCAAAAGCATCTTAGCAAGAGCTGGATCCATTTTTTTATATCTGAAATCACCACCAATCATCTATTATATTATGTAGCACATCTGATCCGAGCCGATACGCAGCTCATCTTTTAATGGTGTGCCTCTCAGCCGGAAAAGGGCTATGCATGGTATTCGACTAAAGCTTGCACATCGCTTTTTCTGTAGCTACAGACTTATCGTCAAAATGCAAACATTCAGGAACTAATTTTAAGTATTTCGTGTGTTCTTTGTTCGTAAAATCTGGCATTTCTTCCTTGACAAACCTGCGTGGCATGAAAAACTTCAAGTTAATTTCACATTCTGAAGACTGCCGCTAAAATATTCTCTATAACAGTATCCCGCCTCAGTCATCATTGAGCAGTCATTTAGCCAAAATCTGCTCACTGCTGGGTGTGAAATTGAGATTATTTAATGTGGTACTCCTCAGAGACGAGGCTTTTCGGAAATTCATAGCCAAATGTCCAGCGAGATCAAAGTGTACAATTTGCAGCTTTGGAAGGTTAAATAGAATTACTTCAAACTATTTGAAAAACTCATGAAAAGCTGCAATAGATATTTCGTTGAACGTGCATTGTCGTAGAAATTGTCAGGTCTTTTTCAACAAGAAAAAGGTTTGCACATTTGATCGGGGAGCAGGACAGTGTTTTCCTAAAGTTCCAGTGATTGTCAGGAATTCAAAGGTTCAAACTCAGAGACCTTCTAGCGCGAAACTCTCTTCCTTAGAATACCATACAGTGCAAAGAATTTTCCTTTTCATCGCAATGCTTTCTGCCAAAGTGACGCACCCCCCCCCCATTCCCTTTTCCCAAATTCCAGGAAATGCATAAGATTTCCTTCTTTGAGGCATCTCTCTAGAAGTGAGGCGGAAGCCTCCAAACACCTCGCTTCCCCTTTCAGATGCACCGCCATTTCCGCCACATCCTGAAATTCTTTGCAGTGAATCCGATGCCTTTGTCATTCCCAGGTTTCCCTCCAGACTCAGTATCCTACCAGAAGTACGAGTATAATTTTACATCCTCAAAAGTCCTTGCAAAAAAAACCGCTACAGAATGAAGCGGAACCCTTAGACACCCCTTTTTTAATAAAACTATACGGATTTTATTCAAAATTAAAAACTCTGCACAGTGAATCTTCTAGGTCAAATGATGCGGACCCTCCCTCTCACCCTCCTCCCTTGGATTCCATGCAAAGAGGATTTCTTAAAGCTTCTCTTTAGATGTGACGCTGAACGCTTCAGACCCCCCCTCAGTTTCTTCTCAGCCGCCATTTGTCTCACAGTCACTATAGTAAGTCAATTCCTTTATTCCAATGCTATCTGAGGCAAGAAAACAAAGCCCCTCAGATACCCTCCAGTTCTCTTACCAAGAAAGCAAGAATTACTTCCAAAGTTCATACAGTGTGTCAAAACGCTTTTTACACTTGAAGGCCCCCTACCAGATGTGTATCAAACCTTCTGCTGTGAAACTCCACATGTGCAAAGAGTTTCACCTTTACTTCAAGATTTCTCGCTGGAAGTAAAGCGGTTTACACCCTGCAATTCCATGTAGTGCAAAGATTCTCAAATTCTGGAGCTTCGCTCTAGTGACGCCGAAAAACCTAGACACTCCTTGATTTTCCCTTTCAAACGTGTCTCCTTTTCTTCCACATCCTAAAGATGTTGCGGTACACCCAATGTCATCAACGCTTCGAGAATTCCCTCCAGAGGAGACGCGGGATCTCAAGTACCTCAATCTCCCACCAGAAGCACTGGCATCTCTTACCAATCTTTGAAAACCTTTGCATCTCCAGAAGTGACGGAATCCGTCAAGACACGCCTTAGTTCTCCTATTACAAGTCGAGGGATTTCACGAATCTCTGTTTGTTTATGTGGTAACGAATATCTTCAATACTCATAGGCCCTGGGGTTAAGAGCGCCTTGGTCACCCTTCAAATCCTCTGGCAAAAGGATCCTTACTTTTGCGAATCGAAATTCCTACCGGGACTGTACATTCCCGAAAAATCCACAGTGAACCCACAGTAACGAATGTCATCAACACTTTAAGGCCTCCATGCCAGAAATGACGCATAAGTTCTCAGTCATCTTCAAAGCTCTCCTTGCAGATAAACTGCGATTTAGTCACAACCATTTTCCATACAGCAGAACAAGCGAATATGCTTCCACTTCGGCTTCGCTTCAAAAGTGATGCAACCCGCATACAGTTTTCGCCTCCCAAAAATCTAGTAACAGCCGTTATTCCTTTCAACAAAAATAATAGATTGGTACAAAAATAATGTCCGTTTTTCTAGGCCTACTTTCCGAAAACTTTTTTCCCTCAAAATTTCTTTTTTGATATAAATTTCGCAGAAAATTGGGAAGCTTTCTTCATGTACTTTCCAACAGTGATGAGATTAAGCTTCTACCTCATTTGTGAGAATTTCACCAGCATCTCGCACAACTGCACTTAATCGAAATTTCATTGCTTAAACTTCCTTGCCCATAATTCATTCGTAAACGAAAGAATTCTTTTGAAAACATAGCATCTGTAGGGGATAAATGTTGCTTACCCAGTGCATGTGTTCAAGTAGGTTTTTCGAGAATATCTTGACTAAGAAATCGACGCCTCCAACATAAATACATGCTGCTGGCAATCTGCTGGTCAGAAAATTTCCCATGATAAGGCAATCGAAGAAGTTTCGCTCATTTCCGTAAGCTTGAGATTAGTATATCTTGCCCACAATTTTGGCAGAGAAACTCAGCCATACAGTGCATGAAGAAATCCAAATTTTCGTGATTTGGGACTTTCAAGCCTACCATAAACAGGCTCAAAAAAATGGACAATGTTGAAACTTTATGTTTTCTTTTCGCAGAACTCTTTTGTTGAGATGTTTCCTGTATACTACAGGACTAAAGGACAAGATACTACGTATACTACAGGTGCGCGCTAAGTTATGCGAGGCTTGCTGCTTCTGATATTCTTGATTATGTTCAAAAATAGGGGGACCGAACAAAGTTATAACTTTTCAAATTGAAACTTTCAAAACGAACATTATTTTTGCACCAACCTAATAAATGAGCAAGTAGTACTCACAGTTCAACGATTTCCAGCAGTGAGCGAGATATCTTAGTTTCAAAGTTTTCGTGTGACCGACCCTACAAACTACTCGGGTAGCCGCGGGACCAAAGTTTGCAAGCGGCAGACTTTCGGGCGCAGAAGTAAAAGTTTCAAATGTCTTCGATTTTCATGCTCGGAGCAAAAATAGAATGTCAAATATCTTCGATCTGTAGGAAAAAGTATTGCGAGAAGTCTTTTGTGTAAAAGTGACCTACCCTACAAACTACTCGGGTACCCGCGGGACCAAAGTTTGCAAGTGGTAGAGTTTTGGGCGCAGAAGTACAATTTTTCCAATGTCTTCGATTTTTATGCTCGGAGCAAAAATAGAATGTCGAATATCTCCGATCTGTAGGAAAAATTATTGCGAAAAGTCTTTTTTGTAAAAGTGATCTACCCTACAAACTATTCAGGTACCCGCGGGACCACAGTTTGCAGTGTTCATGAGGCAGAAGTAGGGTTTTTTCAATGTATTCGAATCTCACGGACGGAGCAGAAAGAATGCCAAATATCTTCGATCTGTAGGACCGCCCCTACAAACTACTCGGGTTCCCGCGGGACCACAGTTTGCAGTGTTCATGAGGCAGAAGTAGAGTTTTTTCAATGTATTCGATTTTTATGCTCGGATTAGAAAATGGAATTTCTAATGTCTTCGATCTGTTTGAAGAATTATCAGAAGACATCTTTTGTGTAAAAGTGACCGACCTACAAACTATTCAGGTACCCACGGGACCAAAGTTTGCAGGAGGCAATGTTCTTGAGGCAGAAGTAGAGTTTTTCCAATGTATTCGAATCTCATGGACGGAGCAGAAAGAATGCCAAATATCTTCGATCTGTAGGACCGCCCCTACAAACTACTCGGGTAAACCACGAATGATTTTTTGTGTAAAAGTGGCCAATCCTGAAAACCGTTTGAGTGAACTTCCCAGCGTGACAAAAGTTTGCAGTTGCAAAATTCTGAAAGCAGAAATAGAATAATTTTAATGTATCCAGGGATATATGAAGATCGACTAAAAAATGCTTTCTGCAAAATTCTGCTGTAGAAATTGCCGAGTGTTTTTCCATATAGACTGAACTTGCGTGTAGCAATTCTTTGAGAAAGAATAGGAGTTCTCAAAAAATTTTCAACGTCAGATTTTTAGGTAAAGGAAAAAGCTGAATCGCGAAATATATCTGTAAAAGTGTTCCAGCTCCTTTTCAATGAAGGAACTTGTGCACCGCTTTTCTTTAACGTTGAATTTCTGTTCAAGGAAATTCTCTTAGATGGGCATTTCTCATTAAGTCTCTAGCGGATTGTTGAGGGAAAATATCCTTTGAAACGTCCCTCCATAGAACTCGCTCAACCGTCTTTTCAATGAGACCAGTGCTTGTTCGCCATATTTGTTTGTAGAACAAAACTCAAATTCTTCTATAAATCCACCCAAGCATCGAATTTTTCAATGAAGTCAATGAAAACAAATGGAGGTATTCTCTATTTTGAGGATGTGTCCTGAAATTTTTTTTAGCTTGTTAGTTCGACCAAAACTTGTTCTATTATAAAAACCTTCAATCTTGAACGCGATTAACAGCTGTTTTGATATTTTGCTCAGAATAGAAAAAGATAAAGTGAGAATCGTCGTACCTCTCATTTTGACTGATTCTTTTCAGAATGTGAAAGTCACTTGTATAAATTGCAATTCTGGCTTGATCTGAGCAATGCATGAATCCCAGCGAATTCGGCAGCTGTTTTGACCCCTAGTATGACCGTCTTATTGTGTTAATGTTCAGAGCATGCATGGCTGGCTCGGTTTGCAAAGATCAACTATGATGAGTCAGCTCCTGGCGTGATCAACGGTCTAGACATGTAAATTGGATGACCGTCCCTCGCTTACTACGAAGATCAAGCGCGATGAGTCAGCATCCATTGTGGTCGGCGGTCGAGTATTGGTGCTATTCCAAGGATCAGTTAACAGCAGTCATCGCCAAATTCTCACAATTTGATATCTAGGAGCCTATTATATACCAAGCGAAGTGCATTTAACTCTACTAAAATCAAACATGTATAGAGTCTAACAAAGATTTCTTGACAAAAAAATTGTGATGCGATCTAATGGCAGTGTGCCTGATGGAAAAATGCTCAAGAACTGCACAGCTCAGTGAAAGTTACAAAATTTTGATTGCAAAATAATTGCGTGACAGAATCGCATTTCAAAGCTGAGCTAGTTTACGCGTATTATATTATATCAAAACACTTCTATTAAACAACATTAGAGTTCCCAGCGAATTCGGCAGCTGTTTTGACCCCTAGTATGACCATTTTATTGTGTTAATGTTCAGAGCATGCATGGCTGGCTCGGTTTGCAAAGATCAACTATGATGAGTCAGCTCCTGGCGTGATCAACGGTCCAGACATGTAAATTGGCTGACCCGTCCCAGCTTACTACGAAGAGCAAGCGCGATGAGTCAGCATCCATTGTGGTCGACGGTCGAGTATTGGTGTTATTTCAAGGATCACTTAACAGCAGTCATCGCCAAGTTCTCAAAATTTTCGCTAATGTCTGGGAGAATATTATACACTACTAAGCGAAGTGCGTTCAACTCTGCTAAAATTTAACATGTATATAGTCTAACAAAGATTTTTTGAAAAAAAGCTGTAATGCGATCTAATATTATATTATATCAAAAAACTTCATCTTCCATTATGACATGGGGAGCAGGATCAATTCGCTTATAAAGTGATCTGTGAGGCCGATAAACAGAAGCTCATGTATTTTTGCTAATAAGATAAGTTCTGGAAGTGAGCACCGTGAATCTAGTTGTGATTGTTTGCGTTAAGTTTCATCAAAAAGCTCTAACTCAGTCTTGTATCAGAAACAGGTTATTCCTAAGAACGTTTTGGAACTTAATCATCAAAAATTGGTGTTTCTTTGTCACTGTCATGAAAAAACGTATCAATGGCACAGCTCGGCAAAAATCTGGCCAAATTTTGTAAACGAAATGATTTTGTAAGCAGAGGTGTGGAACTAAGAGGCTGCTGACTGTCTGTATGCCAGATCAAAGCTTCAGCTCCCATCAAAGTGGTAAAAATAGGGAACGTTGACGTGAATGATGGTTTTTGTAACAATTCGAAGGCAACGAACAGAAGTATCTGCGGAGCAAGAAAAGCGCAAGCAGTGTTGGGCTGAATTATTGGCACCATTGCACAATTTGCTACATACAGTGGAAAAGCGCTTGATACCCCCATCCCCTTGAGTTGCTGAGCTTTACAAAGAACGCCAGCACTGTGTGGCTGTACAGCTGCGAATGCAACCCCGCGAGATCACGCCCCCAAAATTCTCTGCGGTCGAGCTCGCTCCTCACTTCGTGCGTGTTTTACTTCTGGCGAAACGCCGCCCACAAACCGCTTTCGATGTTATATTATAAGAGGATATCAAGATGTATATAAGAGTCATTAGCAATCCAGATATGGAAAAATTGATAGTGATCTGAATTGCTCTACTTGTATCAATAGTAAGAACGAAATGAAGGATCGATGCAACCACTCTATATATTTTCACTTATTCGTATATTTCAATTCTTTTCAGGTCATAAAAGAATCACCAATCACAAAATTTTCGCCTGGAAGGAAGAAAAAAGTGAGAATTTTACATGCAATTGTTTTCGTCGGTCAAAATTATTCTTTTAGTTCGCGTATAAAGCTTCCAAACAGTATGTAGTTGCCGGACCCGCAAAGGTAAGATAATTATAGTAAACTTTACACCTACGTGGCAGTTGCGCGTCCAGGATTTCCGGAGGGGGGGGGGGCAAAAAATTTTTATGTTTTCCAAGATTTTCGCAGGCCCAGGTTTGAACAAATCATTTGCACATTTTCAAGTAAGTACTTTTGAAAATTTCGCGACCCGTTCTGGGGAGGAAGGTCAGTACGCCACTTATACATATTAGGTCGTTCCGAAAGTTCTTTCCGTTTTTCAGCCTATCATAAAAACAAGAGGAACGAAGATAAGGAAACGGTTTAAGCACTTCTCGACGCAGCTTTTCCTCCTCTTTCTAACTGTCAAGTTACTATGCCGATTACTCTTTTCTTCACTGAGATAAACGCCGAAATTTCGAACACATGGTTTCTACTATGTCCCAATTTTGCGATTTTCAAAGATCTTCATTTTCAACTTTTCGAAGACCTTTGATAGCGCTCAGATAGAGTAAACGAAGTGCAATGCGATACAATTTTTCGGCATATCCAACTGGCTTTTCAGTATTTTCAAGATAGTTTTTCCAAAAGTCTTCACTTTTGAGAAGTCTCAAAATACAGAAACGCCTCGAACACTGACAAATTATCGGATTTCGGAGCTTTCAGAGGTCGATTACGATTCTTCACTATTTTTACAAAGCAATTGAGCGTTTACCGCTTCAAAATATAAGATTTCGCATTTTACGTGTACAGGCTGGGTCGGGGTTAAATTCAAGAATTATGGATATCGCTAAAGACCCCACAAATTGGAAGGAAAATACACTCACTGGAAAGAGGAGGTAAAGCTGCATCGAATAACACCTTAATTGTGCGCTCTTTCGTGATCTGTGGCTCTCGGCATCATCAAAAGTGGAATTTGATAGAATCAGAGAAATAATTCTAAAAATTTTCTAAGGCTAGCTATAGATGCCACAAAATTGCATTGCGTTGCACTTTGTTTATACTATCTGACTGCTGCCAAAGCTTATCCGAAAGTTAAAAATGAAGATTGTAAAAAATTGCCAAACTTGGACATAGTAAAAACCGTGTGTTCGAAATTTCGGCGTTTATCTCAGTGAAGAAAAGAGTAATCGGCATAGTAACTTGACAGTTAGAAAGAGGAGGAAAAGCGGCGTCAAGATGTGCTCAAACCGTTTTCCTATCTTCGTTCCTCGTGTTTTTATGATAGGCTGAAAAAACGGAAAGAACTTTCGGAACGACCTAATATAAGTCAATTCGAAAGACCCAAATTTAATAGTGAAAGAGACACCAAAGAAAAACATCACACTGCAGAAAATTATATCTGAGTTGTGAGTTTGAGAAAATGTAATTTACTAGGAAACGCGGAGTATTTAGAGTGAGGTTACTAAAAAATGTTTGACTAATCACGTAGAGCGGGGTACGTGAATGCTACAATCAATTATCGAGATCATCATGACAGTGAAAAAGGGAACGAGATCATGAACAAATATTTGACAATCTTTGTGGAGGTTTTCACAATTGATAGGAATAGCTGATACTTTGAGGAAATGCTTTATGAATAAAGGATAGATTCTGGATTAACTCTGACAAAATAAATGAATGAGGCTGAAAACTTTAAGAATTTTTTTCTGAGAGGGATCTAAGAAATGTGAATGATGGTGACTTAGAAACCTAGAAAAATGTGGCTGAGAGATGCTGTGGAAGAACCGACAGATTTCAAGAAAAAAAATTCCAGCTTCTACAAGCAAATCAAAACTGCCTCACGATATTCACCTATGGAGATGAGCAAAGAGGCATTTCTAGCGATGATCTTTGATTTCAGCCGAAAGTGACCAAGATGCCTCCAATAAAACAACCGATGAAGCCGACCATGAAGATAGAATCAAAGCGAGCAGCGCTGCGTCCAAAAGCAAATAAAGTGGAAGTCACTCCGAAATCCGACAAAGTAAAATCCCAGGAAACATTAGAAAAAACGGCCGAGTTACTGTATCCGTCACCAGCACAAGAACGAGAACAGAAAGCAAAGGAAGATCACTGATTATTTTTTGTGTTTGCATATTTCGATTGGCAAAACAATGATATGACAAGAGAATAACAAAAATTTTTATAATAAATTTACAGTGCTTATGAATGTTTCGCAAGACCTAATAAAGTGAAAAAATCTGAAAAGTCTCACGAAACAATTACATTGCTGTATGCCAAGAAAAAAATCGGCTTTGTCTAAACTCTGCGCCTCTTTCGCAAACATGCTCTCTAGCCATAGTCGCACGCTCAATTAGCGATTGAAGCTCCGCCTTTCCCAGCTCTTAATGGGAAACTGATAAGAGAGCATGTTCGCGAACGTGCAGAGTAAATGCGAGGCGGCAGCGCGGGAGGAGAGATGCGGTGCATCTGACTCTGCAATTGATAAGCCGTGTAAATTCCTCTGTTTCATTGCTTAAATGGGCAAAGTTACCCTGGCCTACGGAAATTCAATAATATGTGTTCAAAGATCTACGTCAATTATTTTTCTCTTTGGTTTCAATTCAATTTACTCAAAAGTGGCCTTACGTACGTAAAAGGTCTTCTAGTCAGTCTTGTTGTAATTAAAAAGGTTTGAAAAATAAACATCCTTCATCTTATATATAAAGCTGAATGTCTGTTTGTCTGTATGTCTGTCTGTCTGTATGTCTGTATGTCTGTGTGTACGTATGTTCCGAATAGAAAATTCCATTTCTGAACCGATCCGGACCAAACTTGGCACACATACACTACGGGTCCCGGCGGGTGTCATAGGCTACTTTTCGTCATCGATCGATATCGATTTTATCGATTTTTATCGATTTTTTTGCTGAGTTCACCTACGGGGCTGGGAGTTTGCACAGGGGGGTAATCGAGCATGGGGATTCCGAATACAATATTGGTTTTCAGGATTATCGATTACTTTTATCGATTTTATCGATTTTTTTGCAAAGTTTGAGCTACGGGGCTGGGAGTTGGCACAGGGGGGTAATCGAGCACGGGGATTCCGAATACAATATTGGTTTTCAGGATTATCGATTACTTTTATCGATTTTATCGATTTTTTTGCAAAGTTTGAGCTACGGGGCTGGGAGTTCGCACAGGGGGGTAATCGAGCATGCTGATCATCCTCAAGGGGGGTGATCAGCATGCTCGATTACGCCCCTGTGCCAAATTCCAGCCCCCTAGCTCAAATTTTCAAAAAATAATGGACGATCCTGAAAACTAATATTGTGTTCGTAATCAGCATGCTCGATTACCCCCCTATGCAAAATCCCAGCCCCGTAGCTCAAACTTTACAAAAAAATCAATAAAATCGATAAAAGTAATGGACGATCCTGAAAACTAATATTGTGTTCGTAATCAGCATGCTCGATTACCCCCCTATGCAAAATCCCAGCCCCGTAGCTCAAACTTTACAAAAAAATCAATAAAATCGATAAAAGTAGTGGACGATCCTGAAAACTAATATTGTGTTCGTAATCAGCATGCTCGATTACCCCCCTGTGCAAAATCCCAGCCTCGCATGTCAAACTTTGCAAAAAAATCGATAAAATCAATAAAAGTAATCGATGATTCTGAAAACTAATATTGTATTCGGAATCCCCATGCTCACTTCCCCCCCTGTGCCAACTCCTAGCCCTGTAGGTGAACTCTGCAAAAAAATCGATAAAAATCGGTAAAATCGACATCGATCGATAACGAAAAGTGGACTGTGACACCCGCCGGGGCCCGAAGTGTATGTGTGCCAAGTTTGGTCCGGATACGGCGGAGCCGGGTAAGCCAGCTAGTATGCGGTATTTCCGATCTCATCTAGCTTGTTCAAACGAACCATCATGCCTTTGCGGTTATCTCTAGATTCACACCTATTTACTGCAGGAAAGACGTTTTGTCTACCTTCTCATTACGACGATTACCATTGGCAGGAAATTGGATCAATCACAATTTAACGGTTCATTACTCACATCTCCTACAATGTACTTCAACAAACACAGCTCTTTTTATAATCAGGCAAACAAAGACGAGATATCACAATACTTATCACAGCAAACCCTCCGCATCCATAGAAGAAACCAAACCAGGACTATCATGAGCAACAATTCTGCACAAATAACAAGAATTACAAATCCTAGGATTGCGTATGCCAAGGTTTGTGACCAAAAGTTCTCATTATATATTGAGAAATTACTTGATAAGGTTGAACGAGCAAAAAAAAAATCCAAGTCGACCAAAAGGATATCCAACCCCAGGCAACTTATACAGCCTGCTCAAAAGCAAGACTTTCTAGACAATGGACAACGCTCCAGTCTTCGCATCCCCTTCCACTGACCGAATACCTCACTCAGCTAGCGCTCGTAGGAGAAGCTGGTTCTTTCACTTCCTTGCTGGATTTCTCATCATCTAAAAACAAAATATTGGACAAAATTATCATCAACGAAGCGACAAGCAACTCAGAGCTTATAGCCACCGTAACGACAAGAATACAAGTGCACGCACCGGTGCTGCAATTTTAACTTACTGCGCACCGACTGCGTTTCTTTCCGACATGAAGCCCTAAGCACTTGAGTCGTCTTTACGACTACGGCCGGAGTAAATGAAATCGATTCAGTATTTCCTGCTAAGGATCAAAAAATGCAAAATTAAAAGTGTAGTAGACAGATGTTAGCTAAGTAGCCAAAACAAAGGTGTCTAAATTCAAACGAATGAAACTACAAGTGCTCCACAAATTTCTTGTAACTATGGTGTAAACAACGGCTACCTTTACGTTTATTTCTCTCCGAATACTTTTTTGATTTGAAGTCAGCCGAAGATGTGGCCGTCCCACTTCGGCTTGATGCTGTTGCTGCGCCTAGTGCTGCCAGTAATCTCTCCGATGGCTTTTTGATCGGACGAGATGCTTGACCTAAGATAATCAACTTTTATTCAATTATTTATAGATACACTTGAAGTGCGCCGAAAAAAAGGAACTCGAACTAATGCGATACCAGCTAGTTTCAAACTGAGGCAGATAAAAATGACATAGAAGAAAACAATTACAAATCAAAACACTGTAGATTATTAGAAGAATTTTAGCGAAGAGTACTTTTTGTACTTTTCGAAGAATTCTCAAATTTTTATCAACCATACCTTCTCTCCTTCTCTGTCTCTCGGCGGGATCACGTTTTGGTGGCGGTATCTTTTTCAACGGGGCATCAAGACCCATAGTCCCCTTCACTTCGCTATCATCACGACCCTTTTGCACCTCTGCTTTTTCACCTGGAAATGACTAAAAGCACTAGAACTAATAGAAAGCAAACCTCACCTCCCTCCTCTTTATCCCCTGTAATTTCTGGTTTGGCTTTCACACGCTCTTTTCTCAGCCTCAATGACTGCTTGTCGAACTTTCCAGGAGGTGCCTTTTTCTCTCTAATTTCATTAGCTGGTACTTTCTTAGCATTCGCAAATAGTCTCGCCAAATGATCTGCAGGATCCTCCTCGTCTTTAGCTTCTTTATCTTTTGCTGTATCCTTGCTACCACTGAAAAAACGGTAAATTTCGTACAAAGAAAAAGAAAATATGTTTACCTCTCCCCTCTTCCCTTCTCATCCAAAGCGCTTGTCCGCGAAGATCTAGGACCCCATCCACGTGAACTATTTTTGATTTCAAGGACACCTCCTTTCCTCTCAGCATTCGAAGCCTCATAGCGATCAAAGCCAGATCGACCTGCGCGACGTCTTTCCTAAATCGATGGGTCTCAGCCTTTGATAGAGCAGCGTTAGCTCCCTAACGCTTACCGCTTTACGGAGTGCTTTTGCTTCCATTTCCTTAATTATGTACTGGGTCAGTGGTGTGGGTTGTACAGCAGATGCTAAAGATTCACCTCTGATTGCGTACAAATATAAAAGTTCAACGCAATTGCCTTTTTCCAAAAAAACACACGACTTCAAGTCTTGTGTCTCTGGAAAAAGGCTTCTGCTTATCCAACTTGTGCCCAAGCTTACCTTTAGCATCCAATCTGAGCTGTTGTGCATGCAGCAACTGCTCATCAAGTGATAGTCTCGCCATTTCGTATTCCACTTCCAAATCATGCATAAACTGCTTGTATTCGACTTCTTAGATAAAATAAAAAGGTTTGAGACTTCGAGATAGAACTTGGTTGTCTCACCATTTTCTATGGTGCCACACTTTGGGTCTTTAGCAACATCACTTCTTGGCTTACGTGGAATACGATCATTTGCTGTCAACTCCACCATAGCTATAGAGTGGTTGCCTAAAGCAGAAATACAAATTTTTACTACAGCACAGTGGACTCACCATTGGAGTCCGTAAATCGGTACCCATTCCATTTGCGACTAAATTCTAGCACTTCAGAATTCTTGACAAATGTGAAGTAACACCGAGAAAACGCGTATGGTTCCATGCTGGAAGAAGCTGATTCACCGTCGTATGAAATGACCATTGGCACTCAATATAACTTTATATGTCAGTTCTTGAATCATAAAGATTCTTTAAGGCAAACGGTTAGACCGCACATCAACTTACTCTTTATCAGCTGGTACAAAGTACGTGTAGATAGAAGGAGGAATCTGCCCCAATTTCGACATTAGCTCAGCTTCTGTCATGTCACGGGGGAGCCTTCGTAACACTACCTAAAAACTAATCACAGATACTCATCAACGCAGTGACTTCAGCAAAAAAGCCTAACGGGTTTGAACTTAGAGCTTTCTGCTGCTTCCTACAGATCAATCCCACCTTTGTGCCTTTCGGCGCCGATGGCTTCTCCTTCTCTGCGGCACACATATTTTCACCGTTCTAGAGTGCAGAAAACCGAGTAGTGAATATTTTTTCTAAACTCTAAACACTTCTAAAGCAATTATTACATTGTTCTTTCCTTTATTTGAATACCAAAAGGTACATGAAAGGGTATATAAGACCAGGGAGCAAAATTCCAAGCCAAAATAGCAACTTTATTACATAATTCATCACATGTCACAATTAAAAATAAACTCATCACTTCACGCAACAAAACACCCTGAATGAGGAGATGCATAATTTACTAGTCAAAAATAAGACGAAACACTTGAATAACAAAAACACAATGTCCCGACATAAATTACCAACGCTGTCCCCTTGGGGGATATGGTCTGTAACCAACACCTCCGCCACCGTAACCACCACGACCTTCCCTATTACCCCTCCAGCCAGAATTTCTCATGGGACCGCCACCACCACCACCATTCCATTGACCTCTTCCTCCTCCTCTTCGATCGAAACCGTTGGAACCTCGCCATGGAGCTCCAGCTCCTCTCCAGCCATCACCTCCTCTGCGATTACCGCGACCACCACGCCAGCCATTGTCACCTCGATCACCTGCACAATAGTAAATGGTTCATAGTCTATCGGACTAGCGTAGTCGATGATACCTGCTGAATAATCCATTTCGCTTGAAGACCCGTTATAGCCACCATCATCAATCTCTGCTAGAAGTGAAGCATTTTAACGATATCAATGAACGAAAAGATGCAGATATGCTACCTTTTATGAGGCTACCCTGGAATAGTGGAGTTGGACCGCCAAAGTTGCCACGATCAGGTCCTCCTGGAAATGCATTTCTCATAGGGAACTGGCAGATGAACACAAGCTTACTTAAAATAAGATATGAGCCTACCGTTTGGTCCCGGTCCTCCAAATGAACCTCCTCTCCATCCACGACCTCTAGGTCCTCCACGATCAACGCGAGGGCCTAGAACGCTTATATTGGAAATGAGTCTATGATATATGCAGAGACCGTGAAAAATCAAGGGAAGCAAGATGTAAGCAGTTTTCTAGTTACCTGATCGTGGTCCACCGCGCCCTCTTCCAGCAGTGATAGGTTGAACCTGAATGGTAGAATGCTATATTTGCACTGCCGTTGAGTCTCATAAAGATGGTATCTTCAAACCGAACAAGACTACTAAGCGGTATCGAAAATACAAAAACGATTTCCTATTCATATACCCAAGCAGTGCATGTGAATGTCGTGCTAGAATGTACCGCACAAACAAAAAAGAAATGAGAAGAGTGAATGTATAAGTATGAAATATGTAGCAGAAGATCTTTACCAGAGCTGCATCCGTCAACAACGCATCTTTCATTGGCCCACCACCAGCAAAGAACTCAGGTGATGAGAGCTCCCGTAAGATTGTGCAAAGTTCGCGATCTAGAAAACCCCATTTCGATGGGCAGATTTCACACGGAGAGAAAATTTGTTGCAATTAAAGGAACATGTTGCTAACCTTGTTCGGTGGCCGTCATGAGGGACTCGGGATTTATGCAACTTCTAACAAGCATGGCTTCGATGCAAGGACGTAGTGCCACTATAGATGCTGCCACTTCTACATTCATTTTCAGTGTAATCCTGTAATTACAAAAGAAAAACAATGACACGACGAGTTTGGATCAATTTTCAAAAATCAAAGCACTTACATGTCGTCCAGTCTGATCAGATCTTCTCCCACACACTCAACTTTTCTACAACCGAACATGAGCAATTGTATTCCAGAAATAACAGACAACTGCTTACAAGAGATCACTCTTGTGCGAAGCTAAAACTTTATGAATCTCGGGAAAGTTCGCCTGTTTGGACAAACGCACCTTTTCTGAGAAAACAATCAAAGGTGACGGTAACTCAAAATTGTCGCCTTGGAATGGAGTCAGAACAGATGTCTTGCTGATGAGCGCAGACGCTTGTTCCAGAGTATACACCTCAAATAAGACGATGAATATAGCAAGCAGAAATGTTACTGTTGTAATAAGACATTATGTAATCTATACACAAACAACAAAACGTCCATACCTTTCTTTTCCCTCTATAGTAGCAGATATTTGGATAATAAGCGGTGATCAGAAGAGATAGTAAGAGATCGTAGTCACATTCCGGTGCGGATGAACCATCCATGAATAACTCGCCGGCAAACCCGCACTGATTGGTGAGAACATCAATCAACTGATACTTAGCTCCTCTGGAGAAGAAAGGATAAAGCAAACAAATGCTTCAATTTTATAAGAAAAAAGACGAAGCAAACTTACGCGCTCATTTTCAGAATTGTTTGGCTCAGGGACACCCGGTTGCACAGGGATAGTTCCGCATTTGTACCCATCTCGGTTGCATGTTGAAATGCTTGGTTCACAGCAATCTGGAAAGGTCTTGCGATTCCTGACAACAGCTTCCACCGAATTTTGATGCTCTCCATACCAAAGCGATATGATCCGACCAGCGGTTGCCAGCGTAAGAACGCTGGGCTGAGTTCAAACGAGTATGCGTCCTTTCGCGGGGGACAAACGGAGTTGAGAAAGAAGATGCTGCAGCAATCTCGCACATAAGTGTTCCAACACTAGAATAATTCAAAGCATAAGTAGCAAACATTTGCTGAGCAAGCAATGACCTTACCCAAGGCAAACACCCAGCACAATTGTTTTACCGAGGATTGGTTCGATAGGTAAACGTGCAAGGATGCGACCAAGATCTGTTAGCTCCAGATGTTTGTCAAGAGCTCCCATGTCTGTATAGTACGATTATGAAAGAGCTATTAATGAGAAGATTTCCTTACTTTGCAGTACAGCCTCACTTTCCACGACCATATCATAAGGAGGAGGTTCCAGTGCTTTACCCAAAAAGTCACCGACACTACCTAGCCTCAGCAATTTGATGGTGAGCGCTATTTCGTGCAGCGGCGTACGAAGGATTTCAGCAGTACGATGTTCGTCAAGTCTGTACAAGGGTAAATAAACTCACTCTTGAAAAGACAGATTAAAGGCAGCGTCCAGGCAAGTCTGGACCTATGGGGATTTTACGTGGAAAGTACTTTTGGGGCCCTAACTAAGCCACTGTCCAACCGGCAGCTCAGGTAATGTCCTAACGGCTGAGATATTCCCCTCGAAACTGGACCCCGCGACCGTGTTTCGCATGGATTCATGGCGCAAGGCGTGGATCCTGGCGCGAAACTGCCATGAATCCATGCGATTACGTTCGCGGGGGCCAGTTTCCAGGGGAATATCTCAGCCATTGGAGCACTACCTGAGCTGCCGCTTGGGCAGTGCCTTAGTTAGGGCCCCAAAAGTACTTTGCACGTAAAAGCCCCATAGGTCTAGATTTGCCTGGACACTGCCTTTAAGAGAAACAAAGACTTACGCATCATAACGAGCTTTACTGCATAGATGGAATGCAAAGCCTGCTCGTACACGACCAGCGCGACCACGCCTTTGAGCTAAATTAGTGCGAGAAGCCCACACAGTGGCAAAATGCACCATGTTATTGTTGGAAGTGTACATTCTTTCCTTTGCTCTAAAATGAGCAATTTGATTAGCGCGTTCCAGACCAAAGGAGATATGACGAAAAATGAGTGTAGTTGAAGCCATTGGGACTTACTTGCATGAATCAATCACAAAGACGACGTCGTCGATGGTGATACTTGTCTCCGCGATATTTGTGGCCAGGATGATCTAAGAATAATTTGAATAAGCTGACTTAAAAAATGTCTTTGCTTACCTTTCGCATTTCATCTCCATAATGATCAAAAACCTTGCGCTGTTCACCTCCAGTTAACTGAGAATGAAGTGGCAAGATTATGTATTTGGATGACTTCGCTGAAAAAAATGGAAACGGGGATCATGTTAAGGTTTCGCGATTAAGATGAAGACTCACAGAACTCCGCGTGACAAGTCAAAAAGTTCATGACAAGCATGATTTCGTTCCAACCAGGTAAAAACACCAGCACAGCTCCAGGCTCTCCTCTCGTAGCGATATCCATCAAGATAGCCTAAAAGTTGCACTCGACAGCATAACAGCGTTATTCGGATAAAAGCGGTATGGAAGTTGTGCTTATGTTGAGCCATCAATCGCCACCTGAAGCGAACAAAACCCACTCACCTATTCGACCAAATAAGCACGGTATATGAGCAAGTGCTGCAAAGGTTTTCCAATCGTAGAAAGCTGAAATCAGACGGAATGGCTGGCACAATTCAGTCAGTTTCGAAAAGTAGGCAGAGATCATCCTGTTCGAGGTTCTTGGTGTACATGTAGGACATCAACAACCGCAACGACTGACAGGATCTACTTCATTAATGTCACGATTAACTATCTGTTATCGATAGCAAATCGATAGCACCAGCCATTCCATCGTCTCTTATGCCCAGAAAATGTAGAAAAATGGCTTTTCAACATGGTCTGGCGACAAGCAAACAAACATTCACGTGCTTCGAAAGAACCGACCTCGATGACCCCTAAGGGAATTTCCTTCTCACTAATGTTAGCCATAGCCTTTTGCAGATTTGGATTTACATCACCAGTTAGGATATTTAAGTTCCTCTCCTAAATGAATAAAATAATACCTTCAATTAAACAAGTGATGCGAAGAGTGTTTAGAGCAAACCAGATAGACTGACATAGCATGCACGCACCCACAGATCAATTGTAAAGATTACCTTCTCGTCTATTTCCAAATCAGCATCTTCCTTCTTCTTCTTTTCCAATGCAGGTGGCATATACTTGAGCATTTCGATGACGTCCTCGAGGAAGAAATCTACATAGATGTTTTCACTACAACGGGTGATCCTCACATGGATGAAAATTTCCCACTCACGCTGCACTGGGAAAGTACGACCATGCATTTCTATGACTGGGCAGCCACCAAAGAAGTCGATGAACATTTTGGTGTCGATGGTAGCAGACATCAAGATTACGCGAAGATCGCGATACTCACGCAGCATTTCTCGCAGCACTATCAGGATAAAATCAGTCTAAAGATCATCATTAGAAAAATCAGGTCGAAACAGATTTCAATAACTCACGTTCACATCTCTTTCATGAATTTCGTCAATAATTATGTGGGAAATGCCGCGGAGCCCGCTTTCCATTTTCCTCAGAAGCACTCCAACAGTGCAAAACAAGATAGCTCCATAGGGCCGAGGCGAAACTCCATCAAATCTCAAAATATGAATGATATCTTCGGACTTCTTTTGAAGAAATCGATTAGTGGTAGAGTTGGATTAGAGGTAGAAAAATGAATGTGAGAGCCCTTACCTAACACCATAACCAACTGATTCTCCTAGTTCTTCTCCCATTTCAGCGGCAACTCTTTCAGCAAGCGAGATTGCTGATATGCGACGTGGTTGAGAGACAAACGCGTTGAACTCTGCGCCTCGATTCGAGCGTACATACGATTCGTGCAGATATTGCACAACCTTCAAAGAGAACCCTTAGCAAAAAAAATGCAGTCACTTTTCCTACCTGGGTACTCTTTCCGCAACCAGTTTCACCTTTGATCAGCGTCACAGGATTTTCTCGCACAACGCGCAGAATTTCGTCTTTGAACTGCGAAACCGGCAAATCATCACGAGTTTTAGACATTACAGAGTTTCTCGGTTTTGCTTCCTCCATTTGTTTCAACTTTGCACTAATCTCGGGCAAGGACATCTGAAATAGTGCATGAGTATGTCACACAAAATGAAAAACTAAGAAGTAAGCAGCAATTACAAAAGCCAGTGGCGGTTCATCGATATTGCTAGCGCGCCACGCGTTCCAGTTCTGCATTGGGGGTGCCCAAGAAATGTTTCCAGCTGGCATTACCTAGGTATCGCAATCATAACTGAACTACAAAACACTGAATTCGCAAAACATACTTGAGACTCGGGGAATTCGTCAAGCTTGATGTTGGTAAGAATGGATTTAGGCAATTCTGGTGTCGGCTTTTCCTCTGGTTTAAGGGTGATTGGCTGGACTCCAGAACTTGTCACAAAAGCCTTCACTCGTTCAGCTAAGTGGTCGGGAACATTGATGGGAATTTCGGGAAGCTGGAACACGATCAAAATTAAAGATATTGATCTAACAAGTACTGATAATCTCCTACTGTTGCAGCTGTAGTCTTCTTTCGTTCACCCTTGAACTCAGCGAGAATCCCAAGATGGAATAGCTGCCGAACAATGCCCATCGAACAGATCGACTCAGCAACTTTCTTTGATGACCCCTGCCCTCTTCCAGAAATTTCTAAAAAAAAACAATCAAGAGAGTCACGCAATTTCATCACGCTTGCTCTGAAACTTACGTCTACGGAGCTGAGGCACGAATACGGACGCTTCGGCGACATAGGTTCTGTGATTGAGATGTGTGAAACAGAGTTATCTCGAAAAAAAAAAATGCTCAACTACCTGCAATTATTCGCTTCTCTGAGATGTGTATTGTAGGCAATGCTTGGTTGACGCATCTTTTGCAGAAACTCATTGAGTGCCTGTTTGCTATTGTCCATCGTCCATCCACCGTGAATTTCGGCTTTCAGATCGACAGATTCTGACTTAAAAGCAATTGTTTGCATATGAAAACGGAGATAGTTGGGATAGTAACTAAACTAGCATATACTACTATACTGTATGCTACAATAATATAAGAATGCAGGCGCAAATAACATTACCTGGGCAATTTCTTCAGCTTTCTGCGTCACGTAAGCATCATGAGCAGTTGGTGGAGCCCTGCTCCACGGAACCGTGTTTCCCTGCAACGAAATTGGATTTTACATCATCAGCTCTAAAAAGAGTTTCGTCTTGGGAATTTCACATGGGCTGGAAAAACTGAATTGTGCAAACTCACCCCAAGCTGCTGTTCCGCGCTGCCACTTCCATTTGCTGCATCGTTTTTGAAGAATGAGCCTCGGTCGGCACCAAAATCGGTACCTGTACCTGGGGTTGCGGTCGTTGCTTCCAGTGAAGAAGCCTACACGAGATCATATTCAAATGAAAAATAATGTAAATCACTTAGAAGCGTATCTGATGCGGATTACCTCTAGAGCGGGGACATCCGAAGCTTTCAGCAGCCCTTGGCGAACGAGATAATTACAAAAGTCCATGGCTGCATTGGTAGCTGCATCCTGAAAATTGCAAAGACTAATTTTGTTTGTTTAACTATGCGTGCTCAACAGACTTAACGTTTTACGCAAAGACATCGAAGGTAGAACAAAGTTCTTCACCTTTTTATTAAGCGAGTTCCCAAGTCCGACGTAAGAGTGACCGGGGACGCGAAGCTCACACCTGAAGCGTTGTGTTCCTCCGCGAGTTACGGGATTGACAGTGTACTGGGGTGCACCAATCTTCTGCTTTCCCAACCAGCCGTACAAAAAACCTTTGAGATCTTTGGTATCCATACCTGGAAAATTCAACTGGATTAATTTTTTCAAAGAAATGGAAGGGAATGAAGCTGAGGACACTTCCGCAGATGAACAACAGGCAAACAAATCTTGAAAAAGTCACAACAGTTACAGATGAACAGGGGAAGACTCTTCTTCCTTCAAAATTAGTGTAAATGGTTTGCATATATCTGCCGATGAGTTTTTAACCATAACTAACAATAGGCTAAGTAAGATACCGATACGTTGATAATCCGTGGGCTGACATCAAAAAGATACTTTATTACTTGACAGCGAAAAAAAACAATTCATAAAGAGTAAAATCCACAAAATATTAGGTTGTTCCGAAAGTTCTTTCCGTTTTTTCAACCTATTATAAAAACACGTGCAATGAAGGTAGGGAAACGCTTCAGGCAATATCCGACGCAGCTTTTCTTCCTCTTTTCAACTGTCATTTTCATGTGCCGCTTGCTCTTGCGGTCAGTGAAGTAATGGCCGAAACTTCGAACCAATGGTTTTTACCGTCCAACTTGGCAATTTTTCACAATCTTCTTTTTTGACTTTTGGAGAAGCTTTGAAGCAGTCTGATAGAGCAAACAAAATGCAATTTAATGGAGTTTTTTGGCAATTTCAACTGGCTTCTCAGTATTTTTTGAAATAACTTTTCCAGAAGTTTTCACTTTTCCAGAGTCACAAAACACACAAACGCTCCGAACATTAACAAATCTTCTGATTTCGACACTTTCAATAGTTGCTTATGATTGTCCACTATTTTTACAAAGTAAATGAGTGTTTACCGCTTCGAAATATCAGGTTTCGCAATTCACGTGCACACCCTTAGGCGGGTTCAAAATCAAGAATTATGGAAATTTTATCGCCAAAAACCCCCCCCACAAATTGGAAAGAAAACTCAATAGAAAGAGAAGGAAAAGCTGCATCGAATGACACCTTAGTTGTGGCCGTTTTAAGTTCTATGGCCTTGTCATCACCAAAAGTGGATGTTGATAGCATCAGAAATCAATTTTAAAGAATTTTTGAGGCTAGCTATAGACGCCGAAAAATTGCATTAAATTACACTTTGTTTACTCTTTCTGACTGCTGTCAACTTCTCCAAAAATCCAAAAAAAGATTGTAAATTTGCCAAAATTGGACAGAGTAAAGACTTGGTTCGAGATTTCGGCCATTACCTCACTGACCAATAGAGCACGGCACATGAATATGACAGTTGAAAAGAGGAAGAAAAGCTGCGTCGGATAGTGCCTGAAGCGTTTCCTTACCTTCATTCCACGTGTTTTTATGGTAGGTTGGAGAAACGGAAAGAACTTTCGGAACGATCTAATAGACAGAGCAGCTGAATTCAAAAAATGCATTGATTCAAATCCCCACATGCGTAAAAATGCGCGTAAGATAGAGCATTTCTGCAAAACCAGAAACATTTAAACGACGCCTCTTCCAACATTCAGCGCGAATATTTCCTCCTTGAAACCCCACAACGTCGAGTGATGGTAAAAATGTTCCAACACCTGGTAGGACATTTCGTCCTTATTTTCTTAGATAGGTTCATCATATAACATAGATATTAGGTTGTAAAGAAAGTTCTGCCAATTAATCTTAAGCCTAAGGGGCCATACTTTGCCCGTGTTACCGGTGTTGAAAGTGTTGCCGGTGTTGAAAGTGTTGAAAGTGTCGCCGGTGTTGAAAGTGTTGAAGAGATCATCAGTCTAGCAGTTTCATTCTTTCTCGAACGATCTCACCGGCTGGTGGATACGTTGGCAATGGAATTGGGGAATGAGAAATGAAACTGAAATGAGATGGGGAATGTTTTCGCATGCAAAAGATCTTCAAACAAACTTTTTGAAAAGTAGACGGCTTGTCTAGAATAGGCAATCTCCAATATTTGCACGCTGCAAGCGCTGCAGACCTCACTTAGGTCCCTTCACTAATCGCAAGCGCGGCAGGATTCGAACTACAGCACATTACTACTCAGACGTCAGCTTTCTCAAATATTGGAGACTGCCTATTCCAGACAAGCCGTCCACTTTTCAAAAAGTTTGTTTGAAGATCTTTCGCATTTCAATTTCATTTCTCATTCCCCAATTCCATTTCCAACGTATTCACCAACCGGTGAGATCATTCGAGAAAGAATGAAACTGCTAGACTGATGATCTCCATTCAACACTTTCAACACCGGCAACACTTTCAACACTTTCAACACTGGCAACACTTTCAACGCTTTCAACACCGGCAACACTTTCAACATTTCAACACCGGCAACACTTTCAACACCGGCAACACGGGCAAAGTATGGCCAAAACTATAATTACCGAAAATGAATGCGAATGCAAGGGGAGGTTTAGATTGTGTTCGATGGCCTCAACTACCAAATACACTATTCAGCTTGAAAAAATTGTGAACCAAGGAAACCAAACAAGAAGAGCCCAAAAAAGGAGAAAAATCCTCCCCCAGCTGTGCGAAAAGGCACATTTTTCAAATTATAGAGGCGCAGAACTTGCAGAAGCTCGGTTTGAAAATTTGTTTTATACCCTTTGTATTGGTTAGATGAACCAATATCCGACTATAACTTGTCCGACATCTGGGCCTTTTCTCAAGCAAGAAATGGCCCATGGATTTCAGGCTTAAAAAAACGAACTCCCCACCTGTTCCTAGACGCAGCAGGCGCTCTTCGTAAAAGAGCATTATTTACGTAATCGTCCAAGTATCAGTGCACTCACCAGGATATCGTTGATTGACAGCCACGATGAAGATATAGTTAGAACAACTTAACTTACTATTGGCAAAACTTTCTTTAGAACCTAATATATGAATTAGCATGATTGTCCACTTCTTTTCATATGTTGGCCTTCATTGAGAAAAAAACAGTTCACTGTTTTTGGCTCGTAGACACAGTTTCTTTTAGAGTTCTATAGAACATTTCTGAGAATATCTGCAACTGCCTTTTACACAACATTTGAAAGATAGTAAAAGGGCTTACAGTTTGGGCCTCAAATAAAAATGTTAGCTCAACCCACCCCTCTTCTTTTTCGTCGGATCTTCCGATTTCGCACTGCCAGACTGGCATCGTTCAATCGAGTGTAGCCGCCAATCCTCCTTCAGCTTGTTTTGCTGCATAACAAGTGCTGAATGACAAGATCAGTTCTATCCGAAATTGTAGATACCATAATGGTAAATGTCTAAATGGTGCACAAACCCACTATGTTTAACAGCCGACTGCTTGCTTGTGAGCAACTCCATGGAGCATTTCGAACAAAGCTTCGACGATATGTCTGCTTGTGACACTCCAATTTTGCGATCTAAATACAGTAATTTCCGGCTGAGATGGAACGTTGTTCCAGCAAACCCACTAGGTTTTAAATCTGGTTCGACGACGCCTAAAGCGGGTTCTTTGACATTCTCATCCTTTTTGCGTTTTGCGGTTGACTCTGATGACCCGGGCTTTTCATTCTTCGCTGGAAATAATCCTAAACAGGGAAGTGGAACTCAAAGAACAAGCGGCGCTATTCCAGTATCCGGGCCCCAAATTTTTTTTGTCGTGGATTTTGTCGAAACTTGGCCCAGGGGGGGGGGGTTATTCGGCCCGCTGATGTCGAATATCATATTGGTTTTGCACGGTAGCGTCATTTTCTCGGGTTACGGTGGGTATACGGTACGGGGTCAAAATCACGGAATTCGCTGAAACTTGGCTCAGGGGGGTTATCTGACATGCTGATCACGAATATCATACTTTCTCCGCAAGAAATCGCCTCCCTGTAAGGTTACGGTGGGCGTACGGTAGGGGGCCAAAATCACGGATTTCGCGGAAACTTGGCCAAGGGGAGTTATTCGGCCAGCTGATGCCAAATATCACATTGGTTTTGAACCATAGCGTCATTTTCTCGAGTTACGGTAGCTACACTGTAACGGGTGTAAAAAATAGTTTTGCCTGAAACGGGTGTATGGCGATTTCGTCGTGAAGCTCTGCACACACACAACCACCGCCGCGCGCTACACACCCTGCTGCGGCTTTTGCCTAAGCAAAGCACAGGGGAAAGATACATTTGCCAATTTGTGATTTTGACCCCTACCGTAAACCTACCGTAACCTTACAGGGAGACGTTTTCGTGCAGAGAAAGTGTGACATTTCTAATCAGCATGTCGAATAACCCCTCTGTGCGAAGTTACAGCGGATTTTGAGATTTTGACCACCTACCGTGTACCCACCGTAACCTTACAGGGAGGCGATTTCTTGCGGAGAAAATATGATATTCGTAATCAGCATGTCAGACAACCCCCGTGGGCCAAGTTTCAGCGAATTCCGTGATTTTGACCCCGTACCGTATACTCACCGTAACCCGAGGAAATGACGCTACCGTGCAAAACCAATATGATATTCGACATCAGCGGGCCGAATAACCCTCCTGGGCCAAGTTTCGACAAAATCCACGACAAAAAAATTTTGGGGCCCGGATACTGGAATAGCGCCGAACAAGCTTGGAACCAAACCAAAATCTGGGTGAAGTCAAGTTGAATCCTGGGCGACTTTCAAATTTGTAATATTCTCAGTGTATACAAACAAATATCTGTATTACGACCCCACGCTTTCTATAGAGTGATATATCATTACCCAGACGCTGCAGCAATAAATCAATTCTGTTACGCACTTCTTTTCACAGATTTAGTGTGACTGTAGCCGACTGGGACGCCTGCGCCGCTTGCGTTTTCTGCGTTCTGCTGCGTTGGATTTGAAACAACTCTGGAAGTCGTCTCGGAGATACAATCGGCATCATCTCCCAAAGAGCGCATTTTGCTGTAATAACAACCAACACCATGAGAAAAAAGCAAATTAGAACTTACGCTGGTCGCTTCTTCGATCTCATCGTGACGTATGTCTCACCTATCACAGGAGGACAAAATCGGACCAATAAATCAAAGCAATAACTAATGGTTATTATTTAGAAATGCGACGAAACTGCTTCGTGAAACGCACAGGCTTGCTGTGACTCCATGCAGGACCACCACAGGTATCTCGCACATGCGACTCGCTGCAGGACACGGCAAGGTGCTACATTCCCGCTGGTTGCGATATGCAAAAGATAGGTTTTGCCGTAGATATCGGAGGCAAAAGTGCTATATGTCACTGTATATACTGTTACTTTATTCCATTTCATTCCAGCACCCGCTACTGCCTGCTACTTATTTTTCAAGCTGATAAACTCTTGCGGTAAGCTTGCTGGATGCCTATACAAAGCAGCATATAACAACAGTCATTCTACTTCTATTAAACATCTTTAGAGTCCACAAAGAAAGCTGGCTGTCCAGAGCATACATTTTTCCGATGAAGAGGCATTTAGGATTAATTTTAGGATTCTTTCAAAACTAGTTTTCATATCAGTCATTTACGACTGGAAATAAGTTGCTTGCACAGTTTCATAACCCATGTAAATGTTTGCAGATTCGTGACATACGCTTCCTTCTAGAAGGTATACGGGATTCATGACACGCAAAGACTGGGCGCCGTTGCTTCCGGCTAAGATATTTACTGCAAGGGAGAGACAATGAATGGTAAGAGAAACAAAAGAGAGCTTGATCTGAGAGGCGCTGAACATCCGCAGTCTGTGCTGTGAATCACCTATATACAGAAAATCACAGGACGAAAAATGCTTTATTTAGGCATGATTGTTTATTACAGCAAATAACTGTATATACATGTGTCATCCTGAAAATGTAGACAACAAAAATAAGAACGGAGAAAGCTCATTTTTTCTCCAGACTGAACAAAATCTTGCACATCACCAACGCAGGAATTGCGTCCAGTGCGGCGGCGCGGAGGGCTAACGTTTGTCAGTGGACATGGGCAGAAGAAATTTTACACATTTGCATCGCCATTTGAAACACAAACATCAACAAGTCACATTTGCACAGAAGTAAACCTATATAAACTTGTACCTAGCTGAGCCAACTGGGAGAAAGAATCGAAACAGACTCGTAGCCTTGTGACTGTACTGAAGGTGAAAGCGCATGTGGTGATAGAACTGTTGCGGAAAAGAATGGCGATGAACAGATAGCCGGAGAAAGAACAAAGGGTGAAAGAATTACAGGTGATAGAGCGCTGGGATTGAGAATAAATGGATTCAGAACGTATGGTGACAAAATCATAGGATTCCGAACTGCAGGCGAAAGCACGGCCGGCGACAATACCAAAGGAGAAAGAATTGTGGGCGAAAGCACGCCTGGGCTCAGGACAGTAGGGCCCAAAACAATTGGGTTGAGAATAACAGGAGACAGAAGATATGGGGACAATATTGTAGGACAAAGTACCTTCGAAGAAAGGATGGTGGGCACAAAAACCCATGGCGAAAGTATAAAACCGCCGAGAATGGTTGGTGACAATATGACAGGGTCAAACAATAGCGGGAACAAGATGAACGGTTCAGAAACACTCGGACTAAGGATTACCGGAGCAAACACGCTTGGCGACAGCGTAATGTCCTTTCTTCGCGATACCTTGAACTTGATGGTCTCAGCAGCAATTCCACGAATTGTTCTGTCGAGCAGTGCAGGAACATCCGTAGTCGATATGGTTGAGAGACGTCGGTGGATCTCGGGGTCATGAAAAGGTGACCCACGGCCGTAGAGCAAGTGCACCTGCTTCTGATTAAGGATCGCATACCCCATAGAGCTCAAAGCTGCTGTCTGTGAAGTTACGAAGTTTTCAAAACGGCTTTCACATGGTACTGAAGGCAGTACTCATTGTCAGTCAAGTGTGAGTAATGGACCCCTTCTACATAAATTGGTTGGGAGAGGGCCAGTCATTCATATGGCAGCCCATATTAGGTTGATACATAATTCTTGCACCAAAATTTGAAATTCTGTTACTTCATCCAGCTTCAATGAAATCTTCTGGTTTGATTCATATTAGAGTGAGAAAATCTTGCGCTTTTTGAAAGTGCTCAATTCAAATGTTGAGGGCATACGTCAAAGATATAAGTTAATCAAGAGAAATACCCAAAGTGGTTTTTTGGATCTTGGTCACTAAAATTGCTAAAACTTCTATTAAAATTCAAAGCTTTTTTTGGTGTTAGTTTTGTGACATATCTTAAGGAGAAGTTGGTAGCAGTGGCGGACCGAGGGGGGGGGCGCCTCTCCCCCCGCGAAATGGATCGCGAATCTTTGAAATTTACCTATATGGGTTATAAAAATGTGCAAACGACTTGATTATTTTTGTAAATAATCAAAATAATTTTTAAAATTCTTTAAAAATTCAATTAGCCTTATAAAAAAATTTTTTTCGGGGGCGTGGCGTCAGCCACGCCCCCTTTTTCCAGATTTTAGGGTTTGGAAACTTCTCAAAAATTTTGAGAAGCACCCCAAAATTTTTTTCAGAGTTCGTGGCTAATGTCACGCACCTTCATTTAAAAATTTTTGTCGCCCCCCCCCCCCCCGGTCCGAAATCCTGGGACCGCCACTAGTTGGTAGTGATTGGTGTCTCCGCGGATTAGTTATGACTTTTGTTTTGAATTGACTTATTGATTTTGTTTCATGTTGTTTTCTAAAATGTACCAGAAAATACTATTTTGATTTATATAATAATAAGCATGTTCGGCAAATTGACTAGCTTGTTCAAGCATTTTTAAAACAATTTTTTTTCTATTTTTTGGTGCACGAATTGTGCATCAACCTTATATATTCTCTAAGGGGATCAACTCTTCCGTAATACAGTACTCGACGACGCTGATTGGTCAAAAACTAGATCGAACGTGAGTTTAGAGTAATTTCATGCCGACGGAATTGTATAAGCTACTGCTGCACTCTTATAACACTCTTGTAACACCCAATGCTTTTAAGCATAAGAATTCCAGATAATCAGATTTCGTGTACACTGCCTACAATTCTAATGAAGTTCATACTACACATTCTGCTGTGAACCAAAGCCAATACCTGTTCGTCGGAGTAGGTTCTGTGGAGTTCTTCGAATAATTCCACCTTTTTCGTTTCTTTTTCACCGTAGATCTCAGTTATATTCTCCTTAGTGAACCATAGACGTTGTTCCTTATTTGGATCAAAAGGGCTATCTCTTTGAATAGAACTGTACCTGCTCCTATGCTTCTGTAAGCACATGTAATCAGAAAAGAAGGATCAGTTTTACAAAAAGTACCTTCATTTTGTCCACCGCGTCAGAGACACCAGAAACCTCGATAATAAAGTTGAGCAAGGCCGAGTAATCCTTCTTTCCAAAGAGATTCAAAGCCTCTCCCAGACTTGTTTGCTTTTCCAGACCTTGTCCATCTTTGTGCAAAGCAAAGAGTGAAGGTGATATAAGACTGACCTGTAAGATGTACTACACCTTTTCTGGCGCTTTCGCCGCAGAATAGAAAGTACCGAGTCCTTTTTCTTTTCTTCAGGAACCACTGGGAAGAGTCTCGGAGAAAGTAGTTTGATTTTCTTCTTATCCAAGCTCGTCAGATTTTTTCCAGACAGCATCATACCTATTTTCACACCTAGACGGCAAAAAATTCTTAAACGAAACGAAATTTCTGTTTCAACGCTTGTTAAATGCAAAATTACCTCGTTTCAGCAGCTCAATCGGTGCTCGCAACAAAATTTCCTCTTTTATCTTCCGTTTTCCTTCATCTCCATTTTTTAACATCATTTTCTTCATATGTGAAAGTTCTTTATCACCGAACATATTCATTTTCTGAATTTGATGGGTTCCCACTTGGAGACACACGATAGCCGGACAGATACCTTCGCTAAATCTACACCTTCATCTTTTTGCAACACTCTCATGAATGTCCTTAGCCGTCTGTCGAGGATTCGCTTAGCTTTCTTCTCTTTTTGCATCTTTTTGCCCTCTTCACGCACTTCGGAAACCACTTGTGCCCATCTGGAACGATTCGTCGAGAATTTTGAATGAGATTAGTTACATTCAAAAGCATGATTTCACTGTGGGTTCATTGACTCTTATCGAACCTTTTTCGCAGTGAGAGCTTCACTAATCAAAAATGAAATTCCTCGAGAAAATCTCAGAATGCGTTCCGGCATTGGTGGGTGTAATTTTTCTTATTTTACGAAGAGACAAAAACTCACGATTTGATATCGTCATCTTTCTTGTTTTTCAGCCTTCTCATTGCTCGAAGCATATGCTCTGCCACCATGCCCAGAGGAGATTCAGCTCGCTCTAAAGCACATATTGCGAAAGACAAAAAAATATCATGTCCATTTTGTAATATGTACCTCCTAAGAGATCATATTTGTTCTTTGTGATAGGTTTGACTCGCATGTTGATTCGTTTTGTAGAACGTTTAGTACGCATTTTGAACGAGCCTATCCAGTTTTCGTCGTCCTAACATCGAAACAAATTTATCTTATCTCCTTTACGCTGGCACTCTTTTTACGAAAAATACCTCCTTTAGTTGCTTCTGCCAAACTCTTCTGGGGGGTTTCTTCCATGAAAAATCCGTGTGCTTCCCAAGGTTTAATGTGGACATTCTAGCCATCCTCGCTCCCATTGTTTTGAGTTGTTCTAGAGCAATGGTCAACTAGCCATTTCATCTGTAACTTCGGTAGGGTACCTCTATTGTTCTTCTTCTCAAACTTCTTTAACCACTGATATTTCTTTTCCGCATCCAGCAGAGCCACCACACAATTTGCGTGAGCCACCATCGATGTAGCTCCTTTATTGCATCGTTCATGTGCTAGTTTTTCCTTATACCCAACATGTCTGAGCCTTGATTCAATATGACATACTGACTTAGATCCATCCTCTAGGAGAAATTTGTAAAGTACTCACTTAATATTTGCTACGGCTGCCATGAGTCCAGACAACGCTTGGTCAGCCCAGTGCTGTAATAGTTTCCTTCCTGCCTCTTCGGTTATGGTAATGACGATCTTCTTCCCATCATTTTGAACTGAGTTCGGTGAAATCTGATCATCAGCAGGGAAGTCACTGGCGTCTTTATCTCTGACTACGTCACTCTAAACAAAGCTCTAGAAAGTGAGAGTAAGGAGGGGCAGGTGGAGGCAGAAGAAAGGGAAAAGATGAAGTGGAGACAAACATGTACAAATGTATAAATGCTTCAAACGTTGATAACAAACTAAACTGCGATCTTATTTAAACCCCAATCTAACACCTACGTCATTCAGAAAATCTTTTCTAAGCTACAGATTCTTAGCAACTTCCCTACTCCTATGAGATATACAATCTGGCAAAATTTTTTTCAAGTACGTGGAGGGGGATTTCACCTTTATTTCTTTCTACGATAGAACTATAGCCGCGCTGTTCGCGACCACATAACAAACATTGAAAGGAAGGCGTGGCGATAGCGAATAAAAAAGCTTTTTCTACATAATTAATTCTCCTGAGAAAGAATAATAATAATATTTTCAATTACTCACGGGCAAGCCACTATGATTTTATATCCATGTAGGTGAATGACAAAAACTCACATCATTCGCTTTCCGTCTTCCTTCGCGTTGCTCTACCGCAGTGATATTCACATAAGGCCAAAACAATGGTGGAATATCACTTCGCCTCAAAAGTTCTTCTTGTTCTTTGGAGACGTTCTCGATGGATATATGTTCAAGTTCAACTAAATTTCGCACCACTGAGGATGATCGAATGGCCTTGTTGAAGCTCTGATGATTTGGAAATTGCGATGTTGCTAAAAAGGCAATTTTTCGAAATAATATTGTTGTTAGGTTGATGCATAATCAATGCATGTTACTTATTCTTGAGCGGCAAAAAATGTATAAAAATCTAAGAAACATATCATTCAATAAAGCAAAGAATCTACAAGACGGCCTTCAAGTAGTCTCAAAAAGTTCGATAGTGAAAATCAAGAAGAAAAATTCATTTCTCTAGTGCCTAGAAATCGATTCTCTGTTCAGAAAATTCTTACAACCTCTCACCTGTTCACGAAAATCACTCATCGCATCAGCTATACACTCAGACAGCGGATAGGACCCCTCCGGCGGAGAAATGGCAGGGTCGCGGGGTTTCCCCAGCGGTGGGTCTGCCACTCGTCCGCCGGAGCCCTCCCATTTCTGCTCCGGAGACCTCCCATTTCTGCTTCGGAGCCCTCCCATTTTGTGCTCCGGAGCCCTCCCATTTGTGCTCCGAAGACCTCGCATTTGTGCTCCGGATCCCTCCGATTTTCTCCGGCGCGGCTTGCCAAATCTGGCGTACCTCCGGAGCAGAAATGGCGTACCTTTGCAGCAGGGCCGGAGAAGGGTCCCACTTGCCTGCCAGTGATGTCACCGCGACCTACAAGAAGGGACCGCCCAATCGCCCCGCTCTCATTGGTCAACTGGGTCCGGCGCGACTCTGGCAGATTCCGACTGTCCGGCGGAGGGGTCCGGTCGATTGTCTGAGCATATGTACACTGCTGTATTTTTATCCATGCAAGAAGTTGAGATAATAAAATTCCGCATATCCCACCAAATATGTTTTGTCCTGACATAGATAATTTCCTACTACAAGCCTTCGCAAGTATTAGGTTGTTGCAAAAATAATGTCCGTTTTGCAAATTTTTACTTTGGAAGGCTATAACTTCGTTCAGTCTCCATATTTTTGAATGCAGTCAAGACCATCAGAAACATCAAACATTTCTTAACTTGGCGCGCCCCTGCATATACTGATATCGCAAACGGGAAGAAAACCATGCGTCAGAAAACTGAAAGTTTTTCTCTTAAAAACCTCGTCTTCAAGAGCTTACAACTCCCTTCAAGCTTTGTCCTTATGTCTGCTAATTAGCTTATTTTGTAGCCGCAGGCCAATAGTATACGTGTGTATAGAAAAAACTCCAACGAAGGAGTTCTGCGAAAAGAAAAGATAAAAATTCAAAAATGTTCACTCTTTTGAGCCTATTTGTTGTGGGCTTGTAAGTGCCTAATTTTGAAAATTTGGAATTCTTCGCACACTGAATAGCTGAGTTTCTCTTTAAATATTGTAGTTAAGGTGCGCTAATTTCAAGCTTACAGAAATGGGCGAAGCTTTGGCGATTGCCTTAATTATGAGAAATTTCTGACCCATAGAATGCCAGCAGTGAGTGTCTATTTCGACGCGTCAATTTCTCAGTCCACATATCTCCAAAAATCTACATAAGCACGCAGTAGGTAAGCAATCTCTATCCAACACATTTGCTATGTTTTCAAAAGAATTCGTTGATTTGCTCCTAAATTGTGGTCACGAAAGTGGAAGCTATGAGATTCTGATTTTGAGCGCGGATGTGGAAAATGCTGGTGAAATTCTCACAAGTGAGGATAGCAGCTTATTTCTACCGCCACGAGAAAGTACATGAAGAGGGCTTTCCAATGGTATGCAGAGATTATATCGAAAAAGGAAGTCTGATGGGAAAAAAGTTGTTTGGAATAGAGGCTAGAAAAACGGACATTATTTTTGCAACAACCTAATATTAAAATAAATTTTTAGCCTTTTTGAGGGGTTAGTTGTCTAGAAATATTAAATGTAACATGGACCCAAAGAAGGCGATATTTTCGAACCTTTGGCTTAATTGTTATTTAAATTTCCAGTTACGAAAAAGTACGGCAAGTGTACATATTCGGCAACACATATCTCATGTGTTCAGTATATGTTTGCTACGTTGGGGGTTTTGTAGGATCATTCTAGACACAATTCTAATTTGGTATTTAAAATTTTCTAGATCTTTTCCTCAAAATTCACGCAGATCGAATTTTTGCGATTGCTCGGACCTTTGCTCTATCGAGTGATGTATTTCAGACATTTTCCATCTCCTCTGCCGCTTTAGAATAAGGAACGTGCATTAATTTTGCATCAACATAATAACTTTAGAACCTCACTATGTAACTTTCTTTTTGAACAGAAGCTTTGATTATGTGAAGTGATTCTGGGCATGATTGTCCTGTTATACTCTGTGTTAGCACAGAGTTAAATTTTTGTTCGAAGTTTAGCCAAATTTTTTTATAGCTTTCATGAGGATTATGCGCAACCTTTTTTTTTATTCAGACCTTGGATATTTCTTCAAAACTAAAGCTGATAATGTCTACTCTATAAAACTAAATTTTAGGTGCAGATAGCCAAACAATACTTGAAGAGAGCGAACTTTATGTTTTATCAAATTTCTTTTCTCTTTTTCTGAGAGATATCATACATGCGCGAAGTGTAATGAGCTATGGGAATGGCGGTAATGAGTAAAAGTAGCTAAATTCACAAATGCGTGGTTGTAGCGATGCATCTCTTCTATTCGTTTGAAAAGTTTTTTTCTAGTTGAAAGGGCTACTCAGCATGACGGAGTTGGGTCAAAATGAGCAGTCACCTAGAAATAAGAATGGAGGGAGATGTGGATACGATGAGATTAGGTTAAAATTGAAGGCAGAACAGGGCTCGGCACGAGCTGGCACCAGGAAATTTTCAAAACGAAGTCCCCTTTGACTTTCCCAAAATTTTACGAAGTTCCCTTTGACCTTCAACGATATCCCCTCCAAAAACCTGAAAAATTCCCCAAAATCCCCCCAAAAACGAAATGTCGACTAAAAAAAAGGTCGCCAATTTTTGACGTGTCTTCGCCCATAAAAAGAAACCCCCTTTGCTTTTTGCCCCAAAAACGATATCCAGCTTGCCCCGTGCCAGCTGGTGCCAGGCCCTGAGGCAGAAATGGCGAGTTTTCTTAGCGATGAATCCTTTACTACAGATTCGCTTTAAAACAATCATTTCGAGCTACATTTACCATCATTTTTCTTCATGCCAGTATCCACACTTTCGGTACAAAATTTATGCCAACGAAGCTCACCTCTACCATTCATCTCAGAAGAAGCCATCGTAGTATAGAAACACAGCATAGTGCAAAAACTGCAGAATAATATTACGATAAAGTTTCTCACAGGTAACATCGAGAGGCGGTAGGTGGGAACAGGCCGGAAGGATTTTCTCGAGCCTTTGTACGCCCCATTGAAGGACATGTAACGGCGCAAAGTATGGGTTTGTATGAATGCATGAATTGCCGTATCATAATTGGAGAAAGGGGTAAACGAACGTAAGAAACGAAGATCACGACTCTAAAAGAAAAGTGGATCCGCCTGGATGTGATGATTATATAGGTCTACACATACACATAGGAATGCCGACAAAAGAAGTCATGGAAGCTACATAAAATGATGGGTCATAAGTCAGTCTATCAAGTTGTTACATAAGTTTTGTTACACTTTCTTTGTCTTCCTCTGGAAAACTCTGGAAAGGCAAGGTCTAATATTTGGCATACACGGGGAAGGGGGTAAGGGCTATCCGCTGGCATCATCATTTATGCCGTAACGAAATGACTTACAAGAATATAAAGGCAGCTCTATAAGGGCACTACCAACCTCCATTTTTCCTTATTTTTTATTTTTTCTTATTCTCCTTTTCCGCCTTTTTAGATTTTTTGTGGACTTCTAGGAGCATTGTTATACTCAGATAATCTGGAAGTTTAAGCTTTTTCATAACCAAAATTGGAAATTCGCCAGAAATAATTCGAAAAAATTTCCAAAAAATTCGAAAATTTGACTTTTTATGTGGGACATGTATATATCAAAAATCTGCAACAGTACACACAGTTGGGAGATAAAGAAAAATCCTTTGCAAAGTTATGAGAGTTTTTTCAGTCGAGTGTAAGAAAACTTGTGTAACAACCTGATACATCAACTGACTTCTAACCTTTTCATCAATTTACAGTTTGTCATGTGTAGTTGCACGTCAGTCGAAAGGATTGTCCACTATATTTGTGGCCAATAGTTTTTGTTCATTGCGTGTACATGTTAGTTCGCTGTGCCTAGATATTAAATAAATGCGCTTGCGATTTGCAAATCGCAAACTAATTTCTGCTGGAACTCATCAATGATCTCAGAAACAACTACTTTTTCTATCTTACATAGTATAGCTACAAACACCTGGAATTCAATCCAAATGCCCTTGTGCTATCCAAAGTCAGGGGTGGGCGGCAAGGGCGTCGAGCATTTTCCATACATTTTCTTTGATTTCAAGCAGTGCATACCTCGAGATGCGAGAAATAAAAATATAATACGGAGCATGGTGACTGGGCATGGATGGAGGTCCTCGTGCATCTTCGCTATTCCGAAGAGATTTTCTCGCTTCCGAAGCCACATTTCGCGCCGCGACTTGAGCATTGACTTGATAGGGGCCCTACTAGCACATGCTGCTAAAAGCTTAAGACCCTCTTAGGGTGGACGGTGCCTTTGAGCAGTTTTAACTTTCCACTTCATCTCTACTTTTGTGACCACTGCTTTTACTTACACTCATGACATTGATAACATTGGCACTATCTCTTGAATTAGGAACAGATTTAGCAACAGTTTCAGAAAGGTTGGAAGGACATCAATGATGAGACTTACTAAATAATTCGGACCATTTGGTGAAAATCTTGGTACTGAATGCGAAAGCCCAAAAGCTTCATCATCAGCGTTTTTTTCTGATGTATCGGCTTCTAAGCACTGCCAAAGTAATCTCTAGAATTACCAGAATCAAGAGTAGGTGTCTCTAGAGCTGACAAGTTCCTTCTGTGGCCGTATTCGTCAACGAAACCCGTGGGTTCCGGAACCCACTGGGTTAGTGCTTTTGATGATTTTGAATATCGATTCTACTCCAGGGAAGAATTCAAAAGCACTAACTCAGTGGGTTCCGGAACCCACGGGTTTCGTTGATGAATACGACCACTGGAGGGAGGGCATTGATGAGAAATACGTAGTAAGTCGGAAAACACATTACTTCCTGTAAAAGTTTTGATCCGATAGGTTTATTCATCATATACAGTAGAATGATATGTGCAGACGCAATACTTTACCACATAATTCGAGAATTTACGAGTATTTATATTACAAATCAATGGGCTCAAAATATTTGCTAAGTTATTGCTCAGATGAGGCACTACTAGATTATAATAACTTTTTTTGTAAATTACGTAGTCAATCAAACAATAAGTGGCTTTTTGTAAGATCACACGTACACCGAGTAATGTTGCAAATATTCACAAAATGAAGGCATCACATAATGTCCATTTCACAAGGTCATCTTCACTCATCTTTTGCAACTCCCCTTACAAACGAAGAAGGGGGTGCTGTGGAAGATCTCGGTCTACTCCTATAATCGGCTTCTATTTGCATATGGCCGTCTTTCATTTCTTTCAGATCGCGGAGATCGATTTTTAGTTCCACCTAAACCTGATTTTTTATTATAGAAACATACAAAATGGTGCAACTTACAACGCTATTTTTTCTTCTCGGGTTGTCACTGTAGAAGGACTGAAAGAAGAAAAAATCATATGGAAGTACTATTAACTTATTAAGGCAGCGTGATATTTGCCCTTTTACCACAGAGAAAGTTTGCTCAGAAACTCACTCCGGAATTAGCGTTCATAAACCGTGATCTCCGATCCGACGCTTCGCATTCTCTTTCCGATGACATAGAGTTTTTCTCCTAAACCTTTTCTTTTTTCTCAGGAAATGTTGAAAAATCGGTAAGCTCACAGGCGCGTCTGCGGATGACACTTTGTTGGTGAGTGCTCGTAATCGTGCTCTTGTATGACTCATATCTGTTCCCTCCTTACGAATGCGGAACAGTTTAAAACCGCTCATAGTTTCTTCCAGTTGTTTTTCATGTTCCTAAATAATAAACAATTATCAGCGCTACTTCCGAAGTTTCCGTGCCAGCACCATTCTAGCGCCGTGCCACAACTATGCCGGCGAGATCGATCGGACAATGTGCACTGCATCCATAAGTTTACGGCGCTGGCACGGCGATAGAATGGCGTTGGCGCGGGACTGGAACGGCGCCAGCATATGAAAACTGGGGTGCAGCCTCATGGACAAAACACCTTGAATAGGAAAGATCACCTTTTCGTGTTCCTTTTTCCGATACATGTAAAGTCTGCGCTTGCTTGAAAATGTAATCCAACCAATCTTTGAAAAATACATCAAAATCTCGACTACAGTAATTACGCTCATTCCTAGGAACAATCCCATATTTCCACCGATATCACCTATAACAAGCTATGCAACTATTTATTGAGCACGAAGGTCTCAAAGAGAAAATAGACCTACTAAGAGTTTCGGTAAGAGTGGTGCCTTGCACTTGTACATATTCCATGTAGGACATATCGCGGAAGAACACATTTACTGTCAAAAAATTTGATCTGAAACAGATAGATTGACTTTATGATTCCTCAAAAAATCTTTTGCTTGCGTTTCCTAGCACTCCATCAATTCAAATGGTCATACCCAGAGTTGCGATAGAGTCGGAGCCGAGTCTCCGCCTACCTTCACTTTTGAGCTGGTACAGGGCGACCACCTTCACTTTTGGGTTTGAAAAATTTTTTTTTGCTGAATAAAAGAAGGAAAATAAGCAAAAGGAAGCAAAAGAAAGTATTGAGGGCATATATCTATGTAGTAGGTCGATCTAGGCAGTAACCGCCGAGAACCAGAATTTCAAATGATAAAGTAACATAAAATCATGCGAAATTTCCACTGTTATAAATCTGGTGGTTGAAGCTGTCAGCAAATGCGACTTCATAGGGTTTTTTTGAAGGGCAGGTGCTGTTCTACCAGATAATTGAAGAACTAGGTCGATTTGAGCAGTGGCCGCCGAGAACGAGAATTTCAAAAAATTAAGCGATTTTAGGTTACTTAGTGACAGCTGACAATTAAAGTCCTATGATTCTTGAATGTGAAAGTATGTGATAATGCGACTTCATAGGTTTTATAGAGTAAGGTTACCTTACTCTATAAAACCTATGAAGTCGCAGGTTTACCTTATCAGAATATATTAGGTTGTCCCGAAATTCTGTCCCTCCATTTTCAAAAAATCATAACTTCTTTCGGTCACGACGGTTTGGCGCAACTCAAATTCTGTCTGAAAGCGTAAAGCATGTAGTTTCCAAAGGCTCCCTGGGAGCTTCTCAACATGCTCAGGTTGCAGAGATAAAAATGAAAGAACGAGATCATCCGAAATTAGGAATTTTTAAGCAAGAATTCCAAAAATTCAAAAGCTGCGCGATAAAATCCAGAAAAGCCATTATCTTAATTTTTCTTACATTTGATCACTAACTGAGTCAAGTTTGTGCTGATCGAGGTTTCCTTTCAAAAGTTATGAATTTTTGAAAAAAAATGCTAAAAAACCCATTTCTTAAGAATTCTTAGGAAATTGATTTTTCGGCATTATTTTTCAAAAAATCATAACTTTTAAAAGAAGGGCTCGATCAGCACAAACTTGACTCAGTTAGTGATCAAATTTAAGAAAAATTAAGATAATGGCTTTTCTGGATTTTATCGCACAGTTTCTGAATTTTTAGAATTCTTGCTTAAAAATTCCTAATTTCGGATGATCTCGTTCTTTCATTTTTATCTCTGCAACCTGAGCATGTCGGGAACTTCCCAGGGAACTTTTGGAAACTACATGCTTTACGCTTTCAGGCAAAATTTGAATTGCGCCAAACCGTCGTGACCGAAAGAAGTTATGATTTTTTGATGGAGGGACAGAACTTTCGGGACAACCTAATACAGTGCTGGCCAAAACTATAGATCCACTATAAAAAACTGCCGTAGTTCATCTGCTTCTCAACGAATTGATCTGAGATTTGGTACAGTTGTGTGTTCAACAGGCATTCATCAGTGACCGGAGCGGATTCCGCTTTCGTTAGATTATGCAGGAAAAAAATTAAAAATTTCGAAAAAAGCAGGCTCGAAGGCTGGCCAAAACTATAGATCCACCTAAAATTTCTGTCTGCTAACGTGACTCTTAGCTTCCAAAATCTTTTGTGCATAAACCTAGTCGAAAGTCAAAGCAGTGGGTTTAGTTTAGCTGCGTCATACCTTTATAAGAAACGCTTATCTGCTTTTTTCCACTCAAAAACTGCTCTCATGCGTATTTTGTTCCCGAGAATGTGTTTTTGTAGAGGATTCCGCACTTTTTTGACTGGTTTGAAAGTGATAGGGCTCCATCTATCTTGTAGATGCTTAGTAGCGTGAGCAGCAGAAAAAAATTCGGGTTTTGTATCTAAAGCGCACCTGACATAGACCTAACCGCAGACCTGCGTTCAAATTTATGCCTTCAAGCTCTTTCTGCAACGTTGTCATGAGCGTGAACTGGAGTAGTTGCATTGTTGGTATGTATGAGAGTCCGTGTGCAGTGGTTGCAGGTTTCTGCAGATCCTAGTATGCAGGCTAATTGAGGACTTCATCCTGCAAATAGTGATTTGCAACAAGCCTTGAAGTTATTTCTGCTTCTGACCATAATGCTCATGTGAATCACAAGGCAACATATATTGCAGGGTGTATTCAATAGTTAGCAGCTAAAAAGTGGCAAAATTCAAAGAAGGTACCAGTTGGTAAGTACTTTGAGATTGCCGAACACACCGCAAGACTTATGCTTTGAAAAAGAATTAAAGTGCGACTTCGCAAGCAATCGTAACTATAGTTTACAAACTTCTTTTTAGGTGAATAATGCTAAATAATGCTTCTACATTATTTTGAGCTTATAAAAATAGCGGATACCAATTTTGAAGGCAAAAATTCGAGCGCAGGCCTACGGTTATGTCTGTGTCAGGTGCGCTTTGGATACGAAAACCCGAATTTTTTTCTGCTGCTCACGCTACTAAGCATCTACAAGATAGATGGAGTCCTATCACTTTCAAACCAGTCAAAAAAGTGCGGAATTCTCTACAAAAACACATTCTCGGGAACAAAATACGCATGAGAGCAGTTTTTGAGTGGAAAAAAAGCAGATAAGCGTTTCTTATAAAGGTATGACGCAGCTAAACTAAACCCACTGCTTTGACTTTCGACTAGGTTTATGCACAAAAGATTTTGGAAGCTAAGAGTCACGTTAGCAGACAGAAATTTTAGGTGGATCTATAGTTTTGGCCAGCCTTCGAGCCTGCTTTTTTCGAAATTTTTAATTTTTTTCCTGCATAATCTAACGAAAGCGGAATCCGCTCCGGTCACTGATGAATGCCTGTTGAACACACAACTGTACCAAATCTCAGATCAATTCGTTGAGAAGCAGATGAACTACGGCAGTTTTTTATAGTGGATCTATAGTTTTGGCCAGCACTGTATGTTAGCCATACCGATCCACTGAGATACAGCCGACATTCAGGCTTTTAAAAAACAGGTAGAAAACCGCTTTTTGAACTTTGACAGCTCATAACTTCTTCAGAATCGCATGAATCATGTTGAGGCTTCATAGGTTGGATTCTACTCTTCAAGAGCTTTCAGATGATTTAAAATATGTGGGAGGTTCGATGTTTTTTGCGGCCCTAACCCGGGGTGGAGACTTTTCATACCAAAGTCTCCACCTCGCCCATTTTAATGTATGACTGAAGGCCGCCAGCGGAGACTTTGTAAAAGTCTATGCCGTGAGAGGCGCAAAACCCCCACATGTTATAGATCACTGAAAGTGAAGAGGAGAATCCAACCTAAGACGACACTATCTCAAGAAATTCTTTTATTAGGTTAATAGTTTCCCTTTCTTCTATGAAGTCTCAACATGATTCATGCAATTCTAGAGAAGTCTGAGCTGTTGGATTTCAAAAAGCGGTTTTTTACCTGCTTTTTCAAGACCCTGGATCTCGGCACTGTTTCAGTGGATCGGTACAGATATATTCCGATCAGGCAATTTTACTCTACAAAACCTATGAAATCGCAACATTGCACACCTTCACATTCCAGATTTGAAGAAGTCTAAACGTCAGCTGTCACTAAGTAACCTAAATTCGCTTAATTTTTTGAATTTCGTTCTCGGCGCCCACTGCTCAAATCGATCTAATTCCTTTACTATCCTAGTAGAACTACATTTACCCTTTAAACCTATGAAGTCGCATTTGCTGACATCTTCAAACACCAGATTTACAGCAGTGGAAATTTCGCATAATTTTTCGTTACTTTATTATTCAAAATTCTGGTTCTCGGCGCTTATTCCCTGGATCGACCTACTTTCTTGCAGTACGTTATAGCAAAATTTACTCAATAAAATACGATTATAAAGAAGTAAATGGAGCTTTTGAGGAAGAAATTTTTTTGCGAAAAAAAAAGTCGAGCAGTGCTTTCTTCCCCCCCCCCTGTCGACGTCTTTGAGTGTCTGGCACTACTACCTTCACTTTTGGCCGCCAGAGGTAGCTGGAACCAATTTCACTTTTGGAGGGCTCCACCTATCGCACCTCTGGTCATACCAATAATTCACACGAATGTGGAAAAAAAATTCAGATGGTGGCAATGTTTTTTGTTTCTATATTTTCGACGCTTGAAACGTCCCAGGAGGTTTCATGTTTGACATAAGTTCTGTTATGCCTACTTCATATGTGGTATGCTCCATGATTTGTTTTTCTTATTGAGCCAGGTCAATGCACCATTACTGAATCCATGCCCGTAGGAGTTGTAAGCATGGTAAACAATACTATCGCATTCGATTTGACATTCTTTGCATCTTGGAATATCGTAGTAATCAACATCTGCAAATAAAATTCTTACTCCAGTTTCGCCAAAAACTTACATGAAAGTGTAACTCGCTAGTCCGACCTACCATTTCTGAGAAACTTAAAAGATTTACAATGGATTAATCTGCGCATACCCTTCACAGTCTTCCTTATGTGATCATCAATGCATCGGACCGTCTGAAATGGTGTGCACATCGTGAAAGCTGTAACAATTGACAATAAATTCTCACAATCAAGAAGAAAACATGATTTAACTTACAGTGTTCAATATCATATGTAAATGGGCTGCAACCGCATTTCTGCTTGAAAAACATTGCCTTGCATATGGAATCACAATTTACAGATGAATAGGGCAACTTTGAATGAAATCCTCGCGGCCATTTTGATGTGCAGTTACCCCAACGTTCAGCAGGCAGGAGTATATACTGTAACATCATCTATATTTTTTAATGTGAATACTGTATCCTTCTATGACTCAGACTTTTGTTTCGTTGTTACGCTACGTAATCGACCACTTACAGTATTCGTTGAGATTGCTGAGTATACTCTCGTACTCGGCGAAACACTGATTCCTTCAGAAACGAGATACGGTATCGTCTCGGGCGCGTGCACGAAGTAGCGGAAACCATTTTCGAAATCATCCGAGAATATTGGTTCCGGGTCATCTAAAAAATTCAAAGCTAATTTGGGCATGGAGTTGACATAAGCAAAAGCAGTTGATCATCAAAGGTTTGTTGATAGTAGATGAAAAAAAAAAACAGAGTGGACTTACCTCCTGTCCCATCAAACTGCTCCTCCAGATGTGCATCTAGAACGATTTGTAACCTTAAAGTTTTTTCTCAGCTTTATCACTGAATGACAGCAAGAAACCTTGCAAAGGTCTTAAAACCTTTGATTCAACTGACTTGGCGGCTGGAAAGCGGGACTTTGTGACCTAATCAAAGCCGCTCGCGCCCGCGACGCAGTCTGCTTGTCTCTCGCGCGCGTGCTCTCTGATCATCACCTAGCCCCAATTAGGTCACGAAGCCCCGCCTTCCAGCCGCCAAGCGAATTAAAGCAAAGGATATAGTGTGGACCCCGGCCAGCTTCCTATAGGTACCTGCGCGACGCACCCGCAACGCACGCCTTCAGTGCGTCTCGTGTCTTAGCTTCTGATGGAAATCCTCCTTTCCTTCTCTTTTTTTTGTTTTTGGTGTACTATATTCCCTCTATTTTAGGTATAAACAATTCGCGATGACCGGTGACGAGATTATACGTGCTCTAACAGTTCTAAGAGCTTCAGTCTTGTGTGGTAGTCTTGTGTTTTCCCTTTTTTCTCTGAAAAATTGAGATTTGATTGGATACTGAGATGATATCTTTTCAAAAGCTTCTTGTATATAATAAGAGTCCCCTTCCGTTTGACGTGTAAGGTGTAGACATGTTTCAAGTCAAAATTGAGCCTTCCGAGAAGCCAGTAGGCATTTGTTTACTGAAATATCCACTTTTTTGGAATCTTTGACCACTCTAGTTTCTGTCTACAAAGAGGAATGTTTTAAGAATGCCGTTGTTCTTTAATTTTTCTACGTTTAGCTATTACAACCTATCCATCAGTGCAAGTTTGGAATATGCATCCATTCATTGAATTTGAGGTATTCATGGAACTTGCCTGCGTTTCATTCTTGCATACTTCTCTTTCGTAGGGAACCTAGAAGTTTCCACATTACATTTTTCTCCTTTGTGAGCATAAATATGCTCTACTGCTCATGAGTGAGGCAAGAGGCATTGAGAAGGGCGCGCGCTGCGTGCGCGCTGCCGAAGTACCTATGGGAACCTGGCCGGGGTCCACACTATACATACTTTCATTAAAAGCTATAACAAAATGAGAATGTTATAGCAATTGTGAAAAAGCTTATGTGTATGTTACAATTAGATTTTAGAATTACACAAGAATCTAGCCAAATCAGAAACGCAAAGCCATAAGAACTTACTAATGCAAGCTAACTCATTAAGGACCATGCAGATTTTGAGTTTTCTGCATCTTGCAACCGGGGTCTGTCACGGATCAGTCAATATTTTTCAGATTACATCATAATGACGTCTGCAGTACAGTACCTATGGGACAAAATAGATGGAGGTTTTTTAAACCAGCGTAAAAGAAAGCTCCTGAAGTGAGTTTGTCCCAAACCGCAATTCACAGATTTAGTCAAATGACGTCTAGCCGTCATTTTACTAAAGTTTAACCTTAATCCACATGGTAGTCATTGCTTGAAATACCATATCATCAAAGTGTTGAATAACTTTTCTGAAAGACGCACCCTGCGGTAACACCGGCTTCCAACTGCTTTTGCATCCAGTCCTTTCCGGAACCTTGCATATCCAATCTGAAAAAAGTTTCCTTTTTCTGGTAAATCTTATGCCCCCTAGTAGAGTAAAGTGTCAGAACTGAGATCAAACAAATGCGGTGATACTTACGTGTAACATTTTCCTAAATTTGTTAATATTGCATTCATGTGCTGGCAGCAAACAAACTGTCGCCCACCAAACGAACAGAGCTTCATTGTTTCTTCACATGAAAATCTGTAACTTATAGATTATCAAATCACCTCATTCCGCTATAGTAAAAGGAACTAATAACCCAACCCAGCATTCATGAAGAAGTCCCGTACGGTAAAGTTTGGATGAGCCGATTGATATACCTCAAAGGCTTTTTGACCTGAAATGAAAAATGCTCGTAAGTGTAGGGTGAAGGGTTCTTGCAGAATCGGAGATAAGTAAACAGACGTCGTAAATCCCATTGTTATTGAAATAAGACCAGCTCCAACCATAATTTGCCCACCTACATGCAAAGTTTCTCTATCAGCAGTTCCATAGAGTGTGTTTGGATCAATCAAGAACTCCATGAGATAGTCGAGCAAATCGTCAGTAAAATCACCCGTTTTGTTCAAATCTGGAAAAAAGATTCGAATAGGCAACATGATTGCGATTTGTTTCAAAGCCCCTTCTTGGTTCAATTTTTTCTCAAATATTTCACATAAGGTTCCGAAAAAAAAATTATAGGCGGTGAAGGAATTTTACTCGCAAGAAACTTCAGACTTTTGATATCTACATATTTTGAAATTTAGCTTCTGAAAAAGCTCGAGCAACTTACGTTTGATGTAGGATTTCTTTATGGGATTGAAATTACACAATGTGATCATCGGAAATTCAATCCCATCATCTTTGATAAGGAAGGACACCTGAATACAGCTAAAAAAAACAAAGAACCATATGACTCTAAATTCATCTTTCTCTTCGTTCAAATTACCCAGTAAGAGTCAAGAACTAAAAAGCATGGATTGATTGCATGTTCAAAATAGAAATGGTATGCACAAATGAAATTTTGCAAAAAGAAATTTAGGACTCGGCGCCCACCTGCGATACGGTAGGATGACTAGCATACATCGATCCAAGAGTTACTACTTGGGTAACTAATAATATCATAGACGTACACATCATAACTATCCAGAAGACAAACGAGCACTTTTTTCCATAGTAGATACGTTTCGGACCATGTAAAGTTGTATTGTCTAAATTTAGAGACTTGATTTGATACGCTGAGAAACTACATTTCTACCCAAAAAATATACTCTGAAATTTTCTGTTATGCTAACCTGAAAAATGTTTGGACTCCCGCTTTATCGAACTGATTGATTCTGTTTCGTTGATTTTTCTCAAGTGAGCTGCTGGGACCTCCAAAATGATTTGTGATGCGCGCTTTTTCAGCCAGTTGGTCTGATCAAATATCGAACCACGGGACTGATACCTAATAACAGCATTGTTTACATTCGAATAAGTGCTCACATTTTTGCCAGATGGTAAAAGAAAATATCCTAGGCAAAACGTTAAAAAAGGATTCTAAGTGTGGTGTACAGCAAGGCTTTTCAAAGAAAAGTATAATTGACAGCAATCTCACAAAAATCTGACCTCTCTGATGGTGGTGCCAGCGAATTAGGAGAACTCGGCGCTGATGAGTTATTGTCTTTATTAGGAGAGCTGGGAGAAGACGATGGATCATCTGGCAGAAAAAATGAAACCTGCAAAAGTTCATCAAATTCTTCACAATCGAAATGCTGTTCGAAAAATTAACAGCATTTAAGTAAATTCATATAAATGCTATCACCTAGGAAGGCTACTCACTCGAGGTTCTGCATTGGTGGGAGTTGTCTTTGAGTCCGTCGGGTATGCTACTTTGGTTACAACCATGGAGTCAGTTCAAAACCTAAAGTGTCATTAGAAGAAGCGAAACATTAAGAAACAACATAGCACAAACTCCTTTAGCACTTGAACCGCCATATTTGGGAATTTGGGTTGATAAGGGATACTTGAGTTCAAAGACGTAAATATGTTTGTACTCTTCCTTACATATTTTGGTATGTTTTGCAGTAAGAGAACAGAGAACAATGTGAAGCAAGCAAAAATGAAACATGAAAAAGTGGTAATAATTCCAGTTGGTGTTGAGTAGAAAAAATGCTTAGAAAGCTACTTTGCTACTGTACGTTCTGCTTCGAAAAGTCAACATTGATGGAGTTCCTTAGCGCAATAAACAGCACGAGAAAACCATCTGAAGTTAGTGATAAAGTTATTGACCCAATGATAATATCTACATCTGTAAATAACAATAAAAGGACATTTATGCAGATAGGTACTCCTGTAGATTAATTAGATTCATTTAGCAAACAAGCAGTTCTTCGTTAACAAGCAATTAAGCGGGTAATTAAATTTTTAATTACACTGATAACGCTAAGAAAAGACCGTGTTGGCAAAAGCCGGGTCCACTAAACTCATGCATTTGTTTGTAAGTAATAAAATTTTTTAAACAAACAATCCATCCTATGACCTAATTTTTCAAAGTAATAGCAAGCTTGATGTTTTCAACATATCTTCAGCACACATCGTAAGTCATAGGTGGAACTGAAAGTTGGTGCTGTTTTTTAGACCTATCCTCAAGTCATTCGGAATAGAGATAGACAAACATTCTAAGAAGGATGTAATGCAGATTTTCTTCCTATTTCCAGCAGTAGTGTTTCTGTTCAAATTTCTTTGATGTTCGCTTGGAAAAACGTCAGAATCTTTGACCCATGGTTATCACCTACCCTGACTTTTGCTATTTTTTAAATTTTTGCTCTGGACTTTTGGAAATACTTTGATAACCGCAAACAGCTAGGCGTCATTCGATGCAATTTCTTCTCCTCTTCTTGATAAATATTTTTCTTTCCTATTCGTTGAGATCTCGAGGAAAAAATCACCATAATTCTAGTCTTTTGGTCCGTCCCAGGCTGCACCCGAAAACTTCAAAAATCAATCTTTCGAGACGGTAGAAACTTATTCACCTTCAAAACTTAGTGTTTGATCATGATCGCTTTCTGGCAGCTCCATTTTGTTAATATTCTATAGTGTTTGAAGCGTTTGTATATTTCACGACTTCGCAAATGTAGGACTTTTGCAAAACTTGTTTTTGAAAATACTGAACTGCCAGCTATCGATGCCAAAAAATGGATTTTGTAGCATTTTGTTTATGCAATCCAACCGTTATCAAAGCATAACCAAAAGTCCAGAACGAAAATTTCAAAAAATAGCTAAAATTGGAGTACGTAAAATTTATGGGTTGGATATTGTGGCGATTATTCGAAAGGAGATTAGAGGAGGAAGAAATTCTGCATAGAACACCTTTTGTGCTTGTCTATCTTTATGGTGAATAATTTGAATTTAGGTCTAAAAACGGCACAAACTTTCGGACCCACCTTATATGTTCAACGCAGTAATACCTTCAACCTCATTTGCTAATAATCTTGGTAACTGTGACAATGGTAATTTTAACCCAGCTTCAGACTAAATGATGACTGAATGCTGGAAATATCATTCTTCACAGCCACAAGCAAGCTTAGCAGTTTCTGCCGATTACTCAAAAGGTGTAAAAATAACATAAAGGTTCCCTTTATAAGCTCATTGAGTACCCAATGACTGCGTTGGTGATTCTTGTTATTGGAACCTCAGCCTATTGTTCAAAACTTGGAAAAATTAAGTAACAAAACGTTTATCAAAACTGGTGTCATGAGATGCCGATACCGTAGTTTTCTGATTACTCCCCTTTTGCTTGTCTTGTCGCTATTTATAATTTATAACAGCTAAAAAAGCGACTGCAGACAGCTGCGTTGCACAAAAAGGGAAACGGATAGAAAAACGGTTCGGTTATTTCTGCTTTGAATCATATTGGAACTTCGAATTTTATCTCGGCGCTCAAAAATTTTTTTACAACTTGAAAAAATCATTCGCCAAGGAAATCCTATTCGGTATCTTTCGAATACGTTTGCCCCAGTTCGGCTACTCCAAGTTCAGGAATATAGCGCTTCCTTGACGTTTACTACTTGGACACAGAGATCAACTCGGTTCGTTTGCGAATACATTCCAATCATGTCAATCACCAAAATGGTCTGATAAAGCCACAGCGTACAGATAGTACTACAGAAGGACATGAGCACTCATTCCATTCATAACCAACTCTGTTTCTCGCTGACTTTTATCAGTAGAAAGTGAAATTGCATTCCCTTCTGAAGAAGCGATAGTGTTGTCAGATTTTGACAGCAGAAGCTTCTGTTAGATCTGATATGAGGACCGATTTTAGGTTTGGGAACAGATTTTCGTTGTTAGAGGAAATACGCTACCAGCGCGAACAATTTGCGATGGTACTTCAATAAGGGAATTTTGTGAGCCCCAAATCTGACAATGAGGAAGACAACTGCACCGGCTGCCAAGAAACTGAATAACTTTTTCTTCAACCGCAAAAGCTTTTTGATCAGCTAAAGACCTATTAATGTAGAATATCCCAAATCCTCAACACATTCACGACAACGTCCCACTGTGAGTTGTATGTGCTGTGCCATTTTGGACAAAACTATGTGCTCTGCCTTTTTGGACAAAACGACCCACCGATGGATCGTAATATTCCTGAAGCTCTAGCTCTGCCAGTCAACGATGTTCTCGGGGTTCTGGCTCATGATTGGGGACACTTGGGCGTGGCTCCAGCCAGAGTGATCCGGGGTCGAGATACTGTAATACTACGGAAGATATACGCTATACCGTAGATAGTTATAAGGCACAGACTAGCTCAAATTCTTCGCAGAATGATGCTCTTACTGGAAAATCAAGTGTACATGCGCGGGTGATACGGCGATCAAGAGACTGACGTTACACCATCAAAAAACTGATACTCTCAAGTTCTAATGCCATCTTCGTACGTCAGTTTCTTGATTTTTACGAAAATTTCACCTACTGCTACCGTAGCCCCATTGTGGGAGAGTGTTGAACAAAGTGGATCCTTAATCGTGATCAGCACGTGAAATAACCCCAAAACATTTTTAATGAAAATCCGTGATGTTGGTTTCGCACAGAATGACTACCTAATATTACCGTATATTGCCAAAAACTGATTTTTTTTTTGATAATCAGCGCCTTCTATTACCCCCTCTGGGAAAATTCTCATAGACATGTTTTGAACTTTTTCCAAAAAGACTACCAATTTGGACAATACGACCCACCGGAGGTTCGTAAGTTTGACAAGGCGAAAAAGACTCTGGTCCGAAACCCAGCAGTAATCCAAAAATCGACCTTGTCATGAATGTGTTGGAAATGCCACTTTCGAGCAGAGATGTGCTATCAGAAACAAGTGGGAAGATCAGTCAGAGAGTATAAATTACCTAAGGGTGAGAGACAATCGTCAAATATCGCACATTCAGACAAATCTGGTTCCCATTATTCCAAAGAGAATAAAAAAATTCTAAACTTTGAAGTTAGTTAGAAAACCTATGAAATCGAGATATATGCGAATGAGTACGACTGTTTGAATGTTCTCGTTTTATGTGGATCTGCAAGGAACAAATCAGAATTCAATTAAAATGAGAGCAAAAAATGTATAGTTGATTTTCTGGTTCCTTCTTCTATTCTATAAACCTAACAGTCACATAACCCTTAACACTGAAAACTACTGACTGAAAAAAAACCTACAGTATTGACAACGATATAGTTTGAAACATGGAAATAGGCACTCAATAAACCGGTCACTAATTTGTTTAAACTCTATACATCTCTGAGCGAACTCTTCTTAAACTCTTCTCAGACATTCTTTGCTAAGTCAACAAATATAGCCATAATACCCTTTCTCACACTATACAGTCTATTGCAACACTCTGAATCATTTTTCCTTTCTTTGGCAAATGCGGAAGTTGGCGTGTATCTAACTTTATGGAGAGCGAGCATGTACCAATTCTCATACCACAAATCTCTATATATAAAACTCAAAGTGTGTTTGTCTGTTAATAAGTATGTTTTTTATACAAATCTTTCTGAGTGGACTAAATGAGCTGAAACTTTGCACACTTATGTTTTGGACCCCGGCGCAGAACATAGGCTACTTTTCGCAGCGATTTACTAGATCCTTCTATTGATTTGTTGATTTGTTTACTTACATCTGGGAAAATGAAGCTTGACATGCTCAAACCAATCATTTTGCCATGATCATGTAGTCAGGGGATAGTAAAGCTCATTTTAATCTCAATGTCGGAAAGATGCGGGCAATTCGTTTCAAAGCCCTTTTTGCGCAGAAAAAGCTCAAAAGCGTAAGTATGGGTAACTTCTGGTTAGCTAAACTGGAATCCCGAGTGAAACCGGGACCGCCGGCTAGTAATAAATAAGAGTGTTGAGTTCTACAAATTTTTGTTAGGCATTCACTCTGATTTGCGTCCAGTGGGCAGCATTAGATTACCCTGAGTCACGAAAAAATTCGAAGTGATTTTGCTACGTAAATGATAAAGTGAGAATAGTTTCTTACTAGACAGAGCCTTTTGTATTAGAACAAGCTTCAAAAAAAACGTTTTTTACCCATTTTTACCATGAAGACTATTTTAACTTCTCTGCCAGCAAAACTGACAAAAGAACTCCAGTAACATAACAGAAGACAAGAAGGCGACATGATAAGAATGTCAATCCTATAAGAGCCAGATTGAAGAAAGCACTGTATGCACTGATAACCAAATTTTTGTTTCAATCTTGAGGTGCCACAAACAACTCTTTTACTCCATACCAAGTGCGGTCCACAGAAAAATTTTATTTGAGAGGAGGGGGCGGGGAGAGAGAGAGGTGAGAACTGCGATGCTTTCTTCTGACAAAATTAACACATCTTAAACATAGCAAATTCTTAATATTTTTACTTACAACTAGAGATCAGTTATTTCCGCAAATTCAGAACTCATGTGATAAGGCAAAAAAAAAGAATAAAACTAAAGCTTCACCGCATAGTCGAGAGAGAAAATCAACAATGCGTGCATTGAAAAAAAGAAAAGTTGGGGATGATCAGAAAAACATGGCAACGACACACAGAAAATCTGATCAGAGGCGAACTTCCATAATTTTATGCGAGAACTATCCAAGAGCCATGAAAAACAGATCTACCAAATGGAAAGTGTTTGATTGTAAAACATTTACCTCTCATTTATCAGTCTTCATCAGATATATTCCATTAGGCCTCACACTTTCATACACTTCATAGGAAACACCTTTACGTAGCTATAAAATCTTTCTTCTGCATAGTCGCACAGCAGCTACATACACTTCATAATCGAATTGCAGATCGTAAACTACACAGAAGTGTTTGAAGATGAATCGCGATGACAAAGTTTTCCCTTCCTAAAGCCTGCTGATATTTCAGATTTCCAGCGCCCTGTAGTACGGCTCCGATATATACTTAAGTATGCGAAAGACGATACAAAAGTCCGCTTTACAGTATGATAAAGCAGCCCAAAGGTAAACCAGAAACCTTCCTGGATACCTGCGAGGTTTTCCATGAGATAATTTGAGTACTGAACTCTGGACTTCTGATAACATGGATTATTTATTTGATACGAAAGCTCGTCGCTTTGATTTTCAAAAATTCGTAACTGTTCCCATATCTCCGGTAAGAAAATTCATTTGCTTTCTAAAAGTATCTTTGAGGCTCTTCAACGATAAGGGAATCTCGAGATGAAAATTCGAATATGAGACCAACTCTTACTCCTGATTTTCCAGAATAAACTGTCAAGATTCTGGCTCTGCAAAAAAAATTTGAAAGCATGTCTCTTACGTCAACTTAAGCTGCTCTTTCTAATAGTGCCAAGTTTGCATTGATCGAATTTCTCTATGTAAGGTTGTAATTTTCGTGAAAAGTGCAAAAAAAATGCTAAAAAAATCATTTTTGCCGTTTTTTGCATTTCTCATGGAAATCACAACTTTTTTTTTAGAGATAAACTCGATCAGCACAAACTTGTACTATTAGAAAGAGAAGCTCACGTTGACTTTAAGAGATGATAGATGTTTTCAAAATTTTTCTGCAGCGTTCCAGAACTTCGATTATTCTCGAAAATCAGGAGTTAAAGCGTGTTTCCTATTTAAATTTCTATCTCTGGAGTTCCTTGTCGTCAAAGAGCTGCAAAGTTGTTACTAAAAAGTAGATGAATTTTTTCTATCTGGAGATTTTTCTTGTAAGTAAATGTTCACATAGGGAGCTGTTACGAAATTTTCAAAATCAAAGTGACAGAACTTTCGGACCAACCTAACATTTTAATCTCTTTGCAACATTTTCCCCTTCAAGCAAATCGTTCAGACCAACACGGCATATCGCTTGAGACATGTGGACACCGCAATTGCCGAATTTAAGTATGATTTCACGTAATGCGCGTTTTGGAGCCAGCTTCTGAGATCTACTGCGTCCAGAAGTCCTTCAACATGCCAAGTTGTTCCCATTTTCGAATGTTGCCAAAGCGAAGAAACAAATTAAAAAGAGAGTTAAGAGCAAAAGAGGTATCATGCGACCATAACTGAGCGGTACAAAAGCTTTCAACTCGCCAGAGATTCAATTCAAGCTCATTCACAAACGTAAGTATATGAGTTACGCCCTCATACATTAAGTAAGGGAAATATCCGTAGATAGAACAGATGAAAGAAGGCGAAGTCCGTATCAATTCATTTTAAGCACCCGGTTTATTTCTTCGTATGGGAAATTCCATCGCATTCTCTTTTGCAGAAGAAGGTCTCCGGAGTCTAGTGACGAATGAGATCGATGACGTTATTGGGTGTGAGTTATAAACAAATTGGAAAAAAAGATAACATTTCTGGATGAAAATAGAGTTAAAATAAAATTTCCATCATCTCGTCAAAACGTATAAAGATCAGCCTGCACGAAGAAGACAGAACATGATGAAAATAGAGAAGATGAGTTGTTATAGACCTGATAGACCAAAGTACATATTGCTTCTATAAATCAGTGATCACAAAGATGTCCACATGCTACCAAATGCTTCCTACTTTTTAACAGTCTTATCACTAACCTTTTATGGTTGTTCTCCCTTTGCGTCAGCTACACATTTACAGCTTCTTTGGCATTCGACAGTAGTTTTGAAAGTACACTTACAAAAAGGACACCGCATCTGTCAGCACCATGAGAGACCTGAAACTCGTTCGATGATTGAAGGGGATTGCAGAAGCACGTAACTTACACTCAATGTAGCAAAAGCATGCTTCTCAAGACAGATAATAGAAAAAAGCAAAAAATGTCCATCAATACAACGGCGTAACTTCAACGACTATGTGATCTAGTCAGTCTCGCACGCATTCTTCGTAAGAGTTTACGCCTCTGAAATATTCCCATGGCATAATTTGAAGCTCATATAGCGGACACTGATCAAAAGAATAATTTTGCGTATAAATTCACCCGAATATGTTCTGCAACCGGCAATCCTCTTTTCATCCGAAGAAGTTGCATGTCCGATCTCTGCTGTAGAACCTGTAATTGATAAATCAAAGCGACGACAGGAATGTAAACTATTCAAGTCTAGGTAGAGGGGTATGTTATAAAACACTGTGATACAAAATTCACCTCCAATTTTTTCGTATCAACAACGTATCCACACCAATTTATGTAACGTCCACTCCTCAACACGTTTGAAATCGCAAAGGAAGCCTGAATTACCGGATAAGGAAAACCATACATTCAAATTTATTATGTGCTTATAGCAGCATCTAGGCGATTCTCGCTCAATTCTTTGCCTTATCTAGGCCGTTTCATGGTGCTGATCTTATATATAAAGCTGAATGTCTGTTTGTTTGTCTGTCTGTCTGTATGTATGTATGTCTGTCCGTACGTATGTTCCGAATAGAAAATTCCATTTCTGAACCGATCGGGACCAAACTTGGCACACATACACTTCGGGCCCCGGCGGGTGTCATAGGCTACTTTTCGTCATCGATCGATATCGATTTTATCGATTTTTCGCAAAATTTGAGCTAGGGGGCTGGGAGTTGGCACAGGGGGTATTACACCCCTCTGCTAAATTCCAGCCCCCTAGCTCAAATTTTGCCAAAAATCGATAAAGTCGACATCGATCGATAACGAAAAGTGGACTGTGACACCCGCCGGGGCCCGAAGTGTATGTGTGCCAAGTTTGGTCCGGATCGGTTAAGAAATGGAATTTCTATTTGGAACATACGACGGAGCCGGGTAAGCCAGCTAGTTATAAATATGGCACAAACAGACAAAATGTACCTGACATTTGTTCAACCTCGCCATTACTCCGAAATCATTCTGAGTTTGCAATCTCTGTAGGATCTGCAAATAACGCTGAACGCGGATGATGTCGAATTCCTGCTTACCTCCAGTACTCCTCTCTTCGAATACGAGCAAACCAGGTAGTCATCAACATAACGAAGTACACAAGTTTGACTGGACATTCTGTTCCATGTCATATGCTCAAAATATAGCAAGTAAATCTAAATCTTTTGGGTAAAGAAACCATGATAATGCAAAATCGATGCTGAGAGTTACGTGAGCTAGACGGCACGACAGCTCGAATCCTTGTGGAACGCCTTTTTGCATTGTGTAGATCGCATCGGTACTGTCTAGCTTCAACTAGAACAAACTTTAACTGTGATGAAAATGCTATTTGAAAATCAGAAGTTGGAAAAATGAAAAAGCTAACTATAAATTACCCTAATATCGCTCAATAGTCCCATTATAGTGTCTACCACCTCCATGCTCTGGCGCATCTGTAAAACCATACACTCCAAATTCATACAAGCTATTGGGCACTCAAAAAATCGTGACGATGGCCGACCGCGAACGACACGCATGCATACCCAACAACTGCTATTTTCTTGGTTTTCACCTCTACTCGGATGTTTTATTTTCTGCCTACATATGATAGCATTCAGAAACTGGAAGTTACTGAACTGAGAGTTGAGGTGATGCCATTTTGTATGCTTTCTGCTCTGTGGGCGCAAAGACCGCAGTCAAATCCCTCGTCACGATTTTATAAATGACCTATATAAGTACCGTGCTTTACCTCGATAGTCACTCGATTCTGCGAAGAGGTTCGCAAACCTTTTCGCGTCACTGCTCGAAACATCAAATTCATAGCTGCCTCAGCAGTCGCCGCAGCTTTGGCAATGCAAACTTTTTTACGGTCATTGGTCTCACAAAATCCAAATGCGATGAACATTGCTCTGCAATTAGCAACTTTCATTCCCAGATGGAAAATGTTTAATTGCTTACCGAGTGCCCACAAGTTTTCGCAATGCCATTTCCAGAATGACTCTATCTACAGCTGCAAAGCAGTTGGAGATATCTGCTTTAGCAAAGAAAAGCCTGCGTGATTGTCTCGAAACACCTAGAATTGTCACGTCAGCAAGGCATCAGAACAGAAGAAAAATCTACCTCTACCCCTCCCACATCTGCGTCTTGTGGTACACCTTTTCAAAAATCTATGCAACCGTACCACTTCCAATTTTAGAGCTAAAAAATTTTTTAAAACAGTGAGTGAGCAAAAGGATGTACAGAGCTAGCCTTCCTTATTTCAGCGGTCAATTTATATAACTACGCAAGTAAATTTAACATTACATTAGACCTAATCAAATTATTTGCAGTGAATTATTCAGAAATTCTAGAGTCACAACGACTATACTCATTGGATGTATTTAAATAATCAGTCAATCGATTTTCATGATGACGCAAAGTCATTATGATGTGCAATCATTGGCAATCCGAGGCTTTTTAGTAGGTTCTGTGCAATCGCTTTCTTTACAGTTTCGTCGTGTTACACTGTTTATGAGAACTTGAGAGTCACAAAGTTAAAAAAGTTTTAAGAAGGTGATACACAATTTTCTTCAAGGGGTTCGTACGCCCACAAAAAATTTTTCCGCTTTTTGAATTATGAACTCGAAATCCCGAGATTACAAAAACCCTGGAAAAATTCATTCAAGGAGTCACTTGCATTTTTTTCTATTCAAAAAATCATTTGATTATTCAAAAGTAGCAAATTGTTTACACATTATCTTTACATGTGACTTCATTGCGACCTACGCTCGAAAAAGGACGTCTCCCTCCACGACCCCTCGATCCGCCATCTGTTGAGCTCGTTAGTAATTTCTTATTCAACAGAATATGATCTGCTACTTACCTCCAGCTGGCTTCAAACCGGCTGCCTCGATGTAACCATCAAGACAAGCTGCCAAAATCTTCATCTCGCTTTTTCTCGCGTTTCCGTGCTACAGAATGATGTTACCAGTGTTCACGATGATCAAGAAAAAACTTACTTCGAACGTGGCACGCAAAACAGTCCTACATGGAGTCGAGTAAGCGCTGAGTACCTAAAAGAACTTTACTAAGCCCTATTTTACGGATCACAGTTGACCAACAGAGTCGATAATTTCAACATGGTCGCCAAGTCGCACGTCGTAATCCCTTACAAACTTTCGTTTCTCGAGTTCAGTCCAGAATACAAAATTAGTCCTGTCGTAGTGCAAGTACGGGAAAGTGGGTGAAGCTGCGTAAAACTGAACAAAATCCCTGCAATAACTGCTAGTCTAGTAGAGTTCTTTTGTAATCAGCAGCCTTTAAGACAAAGCTCACTCACAGTAAATTCACTAGCATAAACTTGGTCAAAAAGCGTGCTAATTTGATTAACAGCTGTCGCTGCAGCACTGACAAAGGCACAGACAATACTATCTGCCGCGAACGAAGTGCACGACATGCATCACCTTGAAAACAAAAACAAAGAAGAGGACTTTAAGCAGAAATGATGCAAACACTCACATTCCAACGTTTTCAATGGAAGCTTAGAGATCACCAGGGCCTTGTTGAGACTCCAAGACGAAATCGCAACGGAAGTAAGCCGCACAAGGTTTGCAGTGTTTGCAGCACCAAGAAATCCGCGGGGAAAGACACTGGCGGTTTCTTCCAAGAACTTCTGCACTTGTTGTACGCTGGCCATACCTCTCCTAAACAAAAAAATTTCTTTAAAGGGACAATATGCTGCTATCAAATTTCTCAGAGGATCCCGCATCCCACGATCAGCAACATCTCTCACACAATTGCCGTTATCTGTTTCCTATAGTGGAACGAAATTATGTTTTGCTAGCAAAGACATTCTTGTTGCAGAATTTGCTGAATAATCAGTTGAGAGCAATATTTTGGTATTCTTGAGATATAATGTAGATAATAATATCCAGAATTAGATCGTAGTTGTGCGGAGTTTGAGTTTGTTTCATATTTCCCATTAAGAAAACCTGGATGTTTGACTGTTTAAACGCATGATGAATTTGTGGCAGCATACAGAGTTACCCGTGACTGTGCTGTGCCGGTGCCGTGCTAGCGCCATGTCGATGCCGGTCGATCAGTGCGAGCGTGTTTAGGGGAATTCCGGCACGGCGTTAGCACGGCCCTGGCACGGACAACCGTGAACGAAGCCTAAGCAGCAAACGCGCCAATAATTGGTCATTTGGCTAAATGGACCTGACTCGATCAATATAGTAAAGCGATCCAAAATTTGGCATTCCTATATGTATATAGAACATTTTGTTCGCAAATTGTAGACTATCAAATTCAACCTAATGAAGGCAAAAGAACAAATAGACTTCAACTAAGGCAAGGTACGGTCTGTCACTATCTTCGTCGTTTTGAAGACTACGCACGGCAATTGATTAACGTAGGAGCAAGATTTGGGAGCTCATTCACTTAGCTTTATCGAAACTCACCTCATAAACTTTTGTGCGCTGGACAGACGCTGTGGAAATATATTTCTCAATCCCTCTTGGAAACCGGATTCGCTGACACACTGCTGGCAGTAAAATATAGCCGCTGTCAGGACCCTGTCAGTCTCAGTTCCAGAGATGCGTACGAGGAGCTCATCAAGTACAACTGCTTTCAACAATTCAACACCACTTTGGCGAAACTGAAAAGTACTACATGATTACAAAACCAAAACCGTAGTAAAAATTGAACTCACGAAACCGAACCGGTAATGATTGATCTCCTCACCAAGCTCGTCCAAAAAACCTCGAATTCCTTTCCCTTCACATCTGAGCATTTTCGAGTGAACGTCTGAGATTCGATATGTTTGGATATAATGAACCAAAGCGCTTAATTGACAGAAATTCGATATGTGATAGAATGACAATCTTAGGCGCACTTCCACCATCGGCTCATTACAGAGTTTCTTGTTTCATCAAACTATTTAGTCCAGACGAAGACCATATAAAAGCCGGAAATTTCTTGATAACGTAACAAAATTTTATTTACCGGGATAAACCTACAACATGCAAATGAGTATAGAAAGACAAAAAAATGTCATAAAAAACTATAAAAAGGCATACTAACTACTCACCACATTACAACTATAAAAAGACTTCGATAGAATAAGTTACACCCAAGATGATAAGAGAGTATGAACAACATACTGAAGGAGATGTCGTAAAACTTACAATTTTGAACAGTCAAGCGATCTTATAAATATATAGCCGATTTTACCCACAGAGCTTGACACTGCAATGTCTGAACTAGACAGTTCTTGTTTTGGAGAGACGGCAGATGGCAAGAAAGTTGTACATGCAAGACAACGCCGACAACTTTCGCGTCATGTTTCTGCGTACGATGACTCGCCTATATTCTCATTACCTTCTACCAGATCTCATCGTATCAATAACATTTTTCAAATCCCTGTTACTAGCTACTAAACATCGAATCAGCATTTTGTAATGAACAGGAAGTGATGGATCTGCCAGAGCTGCATCCAAAATCTTTGTCCAGTCATCCTGTGCACGAGTTGGATTTGATATGAGTGTGTTTCCACGGCTGTCGGTAGGTAAGGCGTCCCTCGTTTCGTTCTGCATCGTTTGTGGAGAAGCTGACTCGAAGGCAGGAGTTTCTGGCTCCTCTTTGATGCAAAATGGCTGAACAGGAAAAACTAGGTCTTGATGTTCATGCACACTGGTATATAGCGCACGTGTCTTTTCAAGACAGTATCTAGTAGTTAAATACTTGATCGGATAAGAATTGATGCTGTACTAATTCAAAACTCACGCGAGTAACCGAAACTTTTTCGTGCTCATGTTTCCTCGGATGACCGAAGTGAACAACACAAAAACGAACTGCGACTTCCTTATGAAAGGTTGCCTAAGAATAGAATGTCGCATCCCTAGAAGTGGTAGAACGAAAGATAGTTGTTACTCTGATGAAAGACGTGCAAAGTTGAGGATTCTTATTGGCACTTAGTTCACGGACACTGAAAAGTTACTGGTCATTTCTATCGGAAACGTGATGTTTGAATCAATTAATTACATCATAACAACCTGTCGCAAACGAAATGTATGGTCAAAATTGGACCAAAGTTGTGGCGCTCTCCAACTTTCCAGGAACTATGTTGTTCATGTTCTAAACGTTTCTTCCAGATCTAAATCAGTCAACTAGCTATTCTTGATATTGGATAAAGCGCTAAACACTCACGTAGAAATCGTCTTCTGAAGTAAAACGTGCATTTTGAACAGCGAACTGTTCACCATGTGCTGTGCAGCAGTGATCATTGAAATGTTCTTGACCATAAACAAGTGCTGCGCACCCAGGACAATGATAAGTCTTCAAGTCAGCATTCAAAGTGCTGAACTGCAAGGTGCTTACAGCAGCAGCTTTCTTATGTGAAGGAACTGCAGATTTGCACTCTTTGACCTATAACACATCTCTTTTGAGCCGTGCTTTGCCCTTTCATGTTCTATTTGCAGCCGTGTGCAGCCGATGTCACCACATTGTCTATCCAGCCGATTGGCTCATATCTTCACATATGCATGACTCCAAATTGATGACAGCTCGTTCAAGTTGCCCAATACAGAGGTTTCATTGTATAAATTAGTAGGCTCCCATCTAAAGCATAGCCCAGATGCGAGGCCGACTCGACCCCAAGCGAGGTATGTAAGCACTTGAGCACACGTATAGAATCCTTCCCCTCCTTTCCCGCTATTTTCGCGCTGTTCCAAGCTGCAACAACATCAGCATAATATTTAAACCCAGGTAAGCGCTACCAGAAAACGAGGATCAGAACGCTACTTATGTACTAGGTTGCTTTACCCGAACAGCCTAAAAGATTATTCAAAAAGTCATGTATTAGTCTGCGGGTAGTGTAGGCCTCGGGCAAAGTTCATGCGACTTCATCGTCAGATATCACTGCCACTATCAGCATCAATGATATTGTTACAGTTGTCTTGTCGCGATTGATGCCGATCTTCTCGCATTTCGGTTGTGATAGTTTTCCAACACTAATCGGACTAACTATCACAACCGAAATACAAGAAGATCGACATGCAATGAACTCGTAACAATTGTCTTGTAGCGATAAATCGCGGCGACGAAATCGCTGGACTCTGCCCGAGGCAACTGCTATTTCGGATAAGTCTCATAACGCCAAGTGCATCCTGAAACTGACGACGACAAAGGCAGTATCCGATCTTACGAGCAAGAGCCCTAGCCATGTCACGCCCTAAACGCAAAGACGTAAATAATATCAGAGATGATGGAAGTGGTCCAGAACGTAGTTTTTTTCGATGGAGGGGTAGTTCCCGTGGCTGGACAAACGGATGAAAAACTTGTAGGCTCGAAGTTCATCGGTTATAGTAACAGTCTTTGCAAAAAATGAGACCATAGACTGACTTTACTATAAAATCAAGATGTGGTAGAACCCACACCTTTTTCCCATTCCGACGCAGTGAATTTTTTCCCGAATGACAAGGTCTGGTTTTTTGTTGCTCCTCCATTTTCGCTCGCCGTTTCTTCCTCTTCTTGAATTGCTGAACTGGCAAACACATGGAAGGCACCTTGGCGGACCGTTTGCATGTGCAATTCATCTAAACTCTGTGCTTAATGTAAAAGCGAAAATGCCTAGAGTTCAAAACTGATAGAACTCCTATGACTCCTCAACCCAACTGAGAGTGACTCACGTTCTTGTTCTCAAGCAAAACTGTTTTGCAAAGTATCGTCAGCTTTTGTAGCAGGCGTTCAAGTTTACTGCTTACAAATTTGTTTAGGCTAAGAGAACGCATATTTGTTTGCGTTTACGGCAAAGCATTTGGAAAGTCCAGAATACTTGGTTTACAAGAATCCAACAGTTTTATGACCAAAACAAAAACAAGCAAGGGAATCCAACAATCAGTAGTTCAACAAAGGCTTGAAAAAATGAGATATAGAACATACCCGTTCAAAAAATGGAGAGTGAAAGTTAGAAAACGCGATGAACCATATTTTTAGTATTAGGATTGACCAGACTTCATCATGACTATTATGTTCTTCATGTCTCTGTTGCTAGCTACTAAGCAGTGAATCATCGTCTTATAATGTGGTGCTAAATTTGGATCGGTAAGAGCCATAGCCAACATGTCTGACCAATCGTCGTAAATCACAGAATAAGCAGGAGTGTATAAAGAATGAGCTGTATCGTTGAGAAGACATGGCTGAGATGGTGCCTGCCTTGACTGCACAGTTTCTTTGGGTTGCTCTGTTGATGCAGTGACAGCGACGGATACCTTCGTAGTCGAGGGATTCACTGACTCATCCTCGTCTTTCAACTCAATAACCTCAACAGCCGATTACCCAATATTATCGGAGAGTGTAATTATACGTTTATGACTACCTCGATCTTAGCGGCCTCTGCTGCCGACTCTTTTTTCATATCCTGATAGGAGAGGCTTCTTGTTGACGAGTTAGTGCTCTGCAAAATTTTGACACGGTGTAACTGATAAGTTTTTGAGAATACAAGCTAGCTTACGGTCTGCGTTTCCCAGATACCGTCATCAGTCTTGCACTTCATATCTGCCTCAACTTCGTCAGGAGTAGCTAAATGTTTCCGTTTCCTTTTCTTGGTGAGATTTTTGCCTAGAACTTCTTTCTGGAAGAGAGAAGCTGTGTTAACATATTTACTAGCTGTGGATGTATAGTTCAAAAGGAGAATAAAGCATACAAAAATCAATAGATTCTCACAACAAGATATCTGGATTGTACAGTAAAAATAGTGAAGAAAACCCACCCCTTTTTGTTGGTATTGAACAAGAGTAAGTGGACGAAGACGGTAAGAAATCTTTCCCTTGCTATCGCACTCTAGCGTAGACACTTCACTGAGGAACACATGGTTAAAAGTGTAAATTATACAGTGATTGCAAGAAAACTTACCAAATCCAATCCAGGCAGTATTTCAATACGAAGTCCATAATATTGCAAACCATTTCTTCCTTCATCCGAGCTAAGTGCGGATAGCTCGCGGTCAACTGCTCCATCGGTCCAAGAGCATTTACCACGGCAGCTAAAGCAAAGAGGAACAGAATTCAAAAATGAGAGGAACAGCTTCAGACTTACGGAGGTGCTCCTCCGAACGCAACCTTGGTACGCTGTTATACAGTGCTCTTCCATTCTTGAACTCGTAAAGCTTGCTCAGCAAAAAACCTTTGGCGACAAGCAATAAAGGCTTGAATACTGAGTTGTTTAATATAGTTAGAGGGAATCGCGTAAGAAATGACCGCATAACTTGTTTATTTATGAACTGATCTTTATCGTCCTTTTGTCTGAAACGAAACATTAGCAAAAAAAAATCCTGACGAGTTTGAAACAAAATCGGAACTGAGACACATACTTTCTGATTTCATTGTATGTCCATCGTAGTGCAGCTGCAGAAGAAAATTTGAGCTGCTTTTGTTTCACATATACCATGGAAGTAACGAGCTACAAAAATTTTTGCAAATGAGTGCACACGAAAGTCAATGACTCACACTTTTACATTCAGGAAGATCCAAGAAAACTTCATAAACAGAGGGACCTATAACCAATGCACTGAGCTGTGATGGAGAACATGCTGCAACCTGTAAAAAAAGCGTGCAGCAAGATACAATAACACCAACAAAGCATCTGAATATCACAGATTCTATTTATTTGTAAATTATCAATCGTTTGCAAAATTCCTTTGAACCACCAAAAACTGACGAAATAAATTCGAACAAAAAGAAAATTCAATAAACACAATAATACTGTACGTGGAGCAAACCTTGCGTATCAGCGACTCCCTTTCTTTTAAATGTGCATCTGACAAGAAACCAAATGTTGGCCCATGCATTTTTTCGGTATCTAATGGCATTTGCATTGAATAGCAGACACTGCAATTTCCTTTACAATAAACGAATTAACACATATCATAAAACCATGAATGATTAAAGCATATACAAAACGTGAGCCAATTTTTCCTCTATAGATATATCTAGGTTACCAACAGATTCGAATCTCAGTCGAGAATGATTGAAGCGTCTTTTTGAATGTGCTGCACTTGCACAGATGTCGCGCATACAGTACTCGCAAAGATCTTCCGATAAAAATTTTCTAGGCAGTGTCCGACTTGAAAGCTCTTGCTAGCTCTAACGCTTAACTCTGGTTGCGCTTTATAGAGGGATTCCAACCGGGTTTTCAGGGCTACCTGGGCATCCCCGAGTGATGGACAGGGGCTAATCGCCTGCCGGAAGTGACCCGCTCCTGCTGTGAAAAGCAAGCGGAGCTGGGGGACACTCTGTCTCCACCAAAAGCTTCCATCTTATCGAATAGGTGTGGAAAAGGCGGGCTCGAGTCCCTCTAACAAATACGCTCCGGCTGCCCTCGTGGGAGATTCTGAGGCCAACAAGCTATTTTTTTTTTCAAGTAAAAAAGGTCTGTTCCACATTAGTTGACCCAAAAAATGAAAATCGTGGATTTCACTACAACTTCGTCTAAGGGTGCTACTTTGCACGCTGATTACGAATATCACTTTATTTCGCACGTTACTCATTTGGTGGAGTTACGGTAGGATTACGGTAAGGGGTCAAAACTATAGATTGTCTCAATTTTCGTTTGGCACCCTAAACATGAAAATCATATTCATTTCGTAGGGTAGCTCCAATTTCTCGGGCTACGGTGGATCTACGGTAGATGGCTAAAAATTCCGAATCGCCCAAAAATTTCCTGGAAGGGTTGCTAAGCACGCTGTTTTCGAATATTGCATTCATTTCGCATGATAGAGCCTTTTCGTGGATTTTTGTAATCTAAATTTGGCTGTAAAGCGGAAAAGTTGCTTCACGCACTGCAGCTCATCGTAAAACAATTAGACATTGTTGCACCGAACGAGCATGATGTTTGCAATCAGCATGCTTAAGAATCCCTTCAGGCAAGGTTTTGAGCGAACGGGATTCTCAATCATCTACCGTATACCCACCGTAACCCAAAAAACTGGTGCTACTGCACGAGATCATCATGATAATCATATTCAGCTTGCCAAATAGCCCCTCTAGACGATGCTTGGAGCAAATCCGTGGTTTTGACCCAATACCGTGTTCCTACCGTAACTCCACCGGATGGCACTACCATGTGAAATAAATATGCTAATCGTAATCAGCATGCAAAATAACCCCTCTAAACGAAGTTTCATCGAAATCCGCGATCTTCATTTTTTGTGCCAACTAATGTGGAATAGCACCGTAAAAAATCATTAGCACAACGATAATATGCAAAGCTCGCTTGACTTCGGAAAAGCCATTGGGAAGGCAGCGCCAATGCGGACAAAGTTTGAAGGGCGATTTAGGCTGCCGCAAGCGAGGACAATGATGAGATTTTGTAAAGTCGCCTGCACGAAATCGCCCGGGTTGCTGTAGGCTGAACGCAGGCCAGCGCGCCTGCAACGCGGCTGCCAAGTACGGACGCTATGCTCAGACATTCGCGGTTGTCACCCGCAGGTTAAAATGGTGTGATCTCATCGACCAACGGCGCGTCACACGAAATCGGTGTCGGGGCAAAATCAGGTCACCTGTGTTTGCAGCGGGGTGACCTGCGGGAGACACCATTATGCCCCGATCCTTAAAGCAGCGGTTCACCCTGATGGGTACATATATAATGGTATATATATATATTGATATTAAGTATATAGTGGAACACACAAGTATAGAGTACATACTCTATACTGGTGTGTTTCACGTCTACCGCGCTGTCATCTTTCACTGTCCCTAACAAATCAAGCCATAGTATTTATTAAAAACTTCATGGTACAGAAAAATCTACATCAGCGCAAACTCAAATAAACTACATCGAGAGAACACTTGACAAAAAACAACTGGAATTGGACTAATGTGTGTCGTTCGCATCGGTTACTGCAATGTCGGCGTCCGTTTTTTCGATGATGTTCGAGTCAGTGCTCACGTTAGATATCCTGGGCCGGTTCTTCTGAAAAACATCAGTATCAGATGCGTAAACTTTTTGAGACAAAAGTTTTACCTTTGACGCCTTTGTCGCATTCTTGTGCAAATGCAAATTGTAGAAGTTCTTTGTCCGGTAGGCCAAAAGCGTCCAATACAAACCCTGAATAAATTATTCGACTTGATGTACAAAATGACGTAACAACCTACTTATTAGGAAATCCACAGTGCTTTCCGGGAGATCCTTGAATGGTCATTTTTTTCCTTTTTTGCCAGTTTGCCTACATGCATACTTTTGAGTTCCTCTGCCGGTTCACAAGTCCAAAAAATTATGTGTAAGGCAAGAATTCGTTCAGCAGTGATCCCTTGCATTGACGAAATAGTGCCTAAGAAAATCAAAAACATGATGAAAATGCAGAAAATGATCATGTTTATGTGCGCAAGCCGATCTCTTCCGTTTTAAGATTTCAGTCAAATTCAGCTCCTAAAAATACGATGCCTTTCGTTAATTCATTTCATATTCAAAAACCTCAATCGGGCTGGGTTTTAAAAAGCAGACTTTCTTTTTTCGGTTATACAGACAAGAGCAATTGTGGGACTATGATTGAGCGAGTTAGAAAGCTGAATATCATTTTTTCCGTGTTTGAAAGATGGGTTTTGACAACTGCGATTTCTTCTTTTCGGTGTGGATTGTTGCCTCATCATGCCAAAATTCAAACAGCTTCTGATACTCGTTAATTTCGAAAAATTGCGATTTTCGGGTTACAGCGGCTGGTTAATTAAAATTTGAGCTGGATCACTTTTAAGTAAGGAACGAAGTCAGAAAGGACCACACTGAAGCAAAAGAATGTGGAGAAGACGACTACCATCGAAACATGTATAAAATAGAGCAAAGAATGGATTTTTGGCAGCCCATCAAACTTCATGTGAGCCATATTTGAACAAGCAGGATTTCGCCTTCTAACTCGCCCATTCTTGATCCCACAAATTCTCTTTCTGGTCTATCTGCGAGAAAAAAAAAGACCCCTCTTTTAAATACGGACCACAGACTTGCCAAAAAGTGACCCAACGAGAGCCGTGGACGAAAGCCCGCAAAAAACCATTGCATGCATTGTGGAAATTTCTCTGAAGAGAATAAATTCTCTTATCAAGGCCGGAAGCCAGAGCCATAGCTGGACATTTGACTAGCTATGGCTTTGCAGACGGGAACTCAAAGATCTGATGGGGTACGGGTACCAAACATGCATTTTACACCCAGATTTAGCTCTTTGTTTCCTGCATGAAAATAAATTTGAGTAAATTTTTTTACACAGCCAGTCCATATACGGCTGCAGCCGGTCTTACTTCTGTGAAACTGCGAAAACAAGCTATGGAAAAGCCCATTCTGCAGGAGAAATTTTCTTATAAAAACACATTTTTCGAACTATGACAATACTTCGGGCGCTAAACCGTTTTTTTTTGCTGGAAAAGTATTGAGTCATAAGGATTTTCTCGTAAAATGACGTTTTCGCAAATTTTTGTTCTGCACGTGTCAAGTTGAAGCTACCCACAATAAGTAATGAATAGTATAAGTTACATGTTTTGACAGATTTTAGCTAGCTAGCGAGCTTCAACGGTTTGTTGAACCCGACACAAGGTTACGATATTTCAAGTTTGTTTAAGCTTGTAGTTGGCTTGAAACTTAGTCAAATCAGGCTTGTGGTTAACAATTTGAGTCTAAGCTCACAAAATTGCACTCCGCAAATTTGCTGAGTTGGAAGGAGTCCTGAAGTAACCTACTGAATTGAGAAGAAAATGCTTACCTTCGATCTACAACACCAGCGCAGAGATTGCAAGTGAAGTTGCCATTTTGGACGCGCGATCTCATGTGAACTGACAAACCGTCAAATCGATGTCCTACGGAAACGGTGACCTCACTTCTATTGATGTGCTGGTAAAATTAAGGAAAAATAATAAACGAAATTGAATCAAAAGGCACCATTAAGTATGATTAAGATAGAGTAGGTCTGGTATAATGACAAGTTTATGTTACGAAAGAACACAAATGATCCCAAGGAGCGATTATAAGCGATGTATAAGAAAGAATGAAAGCAAAAACATTGAAGAAAAAGGCGCCAATCAACAAAAAGCAATCACCAAGAGAAGACGACTATTTCGCAACATCACTATCATACACGCATGCGGCGTGCATTCGGGCAAAATCGCAGTAAAATCCGGTCAAAACTAAATTCATGTCTCCCGAGGGTGCACCGGGTTTTGGTGTGATCAGCCATTTTGTGGGCGGTCCACCTGCGGGTGACAACGGCAATGTCTGAGTGATGACTCATGCGCGCGAATGCCAATGCTAGCCCGCAAGAAACACTCGCGTGCTCATTCCGGGCGATTCCGTGTAGTCAACTATACTTGTAACGCACAGACATCGGAAGATCTGAGGATGCAAAGAAGGAAGATCAAGTACAACTTCGTCGGATTGACGAGTCAAAAAGCACCACCCGACCGCGTTCGAAATGGGAGAGGAATAACGGAACAAGCGACGGTAGAAGAGTTGGCAATGTGGAAGTTCTTTACAACAGGTGGCCGTGAACTTCGATTTCTTCAAACAATCAGCAACCCTAATAGAACGTCTATGAAAATGAAGATGTAGATCATCCCAACCTTGGTCTTCCAAAGCGTATGTACATCAAGTTACGACGAGGACAGCTTGAGTGAAACAGGACTTTGGGATGAAGCTGTTCAGGATGCTAAAAATTTACGCTTTTTGGGAAGACACGAAGTTAAATTGACTGCGCAGATGACATCGACTGCTTGAACATCTCTCCAAGGCATGCCACCGAACAATACTCTTTTTTGACGTCAAAATTTCCACCGTGAAGCAGGTTTTTGATCACTAAAACAAAAGATCATCATCACTTAGTCGCTCCAAGAAGCCAATAGCGAGGGTTGACTTGCAGGAGGAAAGCTTCATCCATCTTCTGAGATGGTTTGCGCGGTAATCGCTTCGACAACAAGATGCTGCTGATTCTTGTGTCTCAGATGTGTGGATGGCATCCTGAAGAAGGAATTGCTGGCCTGAACTAATACCCATCTTGCCGGGAGCAATTGCCTTCCAGCAGAATAGCGGGTACTTTTCCGTTATCCGGACCCATTTTTTCAAAAGGCTCTCGTGAATGCGCTATTTAGTTTGAGGGCAATTTTTTTATAGATTCTACGAGGACCGCCTCCCTGCCACGTTCAGAAAAAAAATGACATGTTTTGATCCAATTTGACATGTTTTTTTTGAAAGTATTCGCCATGAAGTAGAAGGGCATTCATGATCACCTAAAAGCTGTTTAACGGGTTTCTGTAAGAGAAAAACAATTTGGAACTTATATTAGGACATTTATTGCTTTTAGGAATGATTCAAGAATGACTTTCTCTACAAACTCTGTCCGCCATGCGATTTTAGCCAAGATGGACTGTAAATGATGGCTGAAGTACCTCCCTACTCTTGTTTCGCCGCTAAAATGATGAGAATCTATTCTGAATTCTTAATAATTCTCTATTCTGAGCAAGTCCAGTCTGTTCATTTATAATAGGATAACGTCATAATCACAATGATATTTATTTTTGAAATTGTTTACTCGAAAATGGGGTCATTATTGATTGAAAAATCGATTGAACTTAAGTCAGTAGGTAAGGCAATACAAACTCCTGGTAAAACCTGCTAAATATGTGGATGACATGTCAAATTTTTTTACACGTGGCAGAAGGTTGACACTCCTTTCCTGTGAATTTAGGAGCAAATATGGTACAAGGAGAGAAGCAATATCCTTCTTTGAAATAATGGGTCCGGATAACAGAAAAGTACCGGATAGCGCACCTGCGCACACAGCGAAGATTATTCAAGCAAGGCTCCAAAGCAACGAGGACTTCGTTACTCCTGCGGGATAACCTCCGTATTGGCCGGATCTGAATACCCTCGCTGGTCAGTTCTTTAGGCCAAAGCCTGTGCTCACCCACGAGTTGACCGTGCAGTCTTTGCGACGTGCTCTTCAAAATGGGTGGGAGTCGACATTGAGCACCTCCATATCGCCATGGGCAGCGTTCACAAGCGTTTTCGAGCTTGTGTTCGCGTCAAAAGAGGATTCTTCGAATAAAGTCAATTTCATGTAACAAACAGTTGAGCAAACATTATTTACTGATAATAGAATCATCTTGCCCAACTTCTTCATTACGATAGAAATACCGTGTTCAAGGACTTTCCCCAACCCTAAATTGCCTGACAGAACGTTTCGCCTCGCGGGCGTTGCTGCTGTTTCACACGTTTTGTGTTCTACACGTCAACCATCACCTCCGTGTCAGTTTTACTTCTCACGGGACAAGAGAGAGCCGCTAAGCACAGGAAGCACCATCTAAAAATAATCTTTAACTGGATCTGTTTTCTTCGATATCCGGCTTTTTGGGATACATCGACCAAGCACTGAGAGTTCATGAAATACAAGAAAACGTCTCTTATTACTGGAGCTGATATGCTGACGTGCACAAGCACGAGCCACAACAGGCAACTACCAACTGACGTGCGAGCTTGCGAAGGAAACCACAAATGAAGATTATAAGAAACTAGCTGGCTTACCCGGCTCCGCCGTATGTTCCGAATAGAAAATTCCATTTCTCAACCGATCCGAACCAAACTTGGCACACATACACTTCGGGCCCCGGCGGGTGTCACAGTCCACTTTTCGTTATCGATTGATGCCGATCTTATCGATTTTTTGCAAAATTTGAGCTAGGGGGCTGGGATTTGGCACAGGGGGGTAATCGAGCATGCTGATTACGAATACAATATTAGTTTTCGGAACCGTGCAACTTTTATCGATTTTATCAATTTTTTGCAAAATTTGAGCTAGGGGGCTGGAGTTTGGCAGGGGTGTAATCGACTCGATTACCCCCCTGTGCCAAATCCCAGCCCCGTAGCTCAAACTTTGCAAAAATCGATAAAATCGATATCGATCGATACGAAAAGTAGCCTATGACACCCGCCGGGGCCCGAAGTGTATATGTGCCAAGTTTGGTCCCGATCGGTTCAGAAATGGAATTTTCTATTCGGAACATACGTACACACAGACAGACATACAGACATACATACAAACAAACATTCACCTTTATATATAAGAAGAAGTAGGCGTAGTCGTTGAAAGTACACGCCCACCGAAGCATTGTCAGCTTCAAGGCCCGGATGACAGCACTTCGCCTTGAAACTGTTCCCAAAGGTCATGCACTTAAACCTCTCAAAAAGCCACGTCCTTCCGGGGGGTGGTGCAGGAGGAACCAAAGGGCTGCCGCCTGTATCCGCGGGAGATAATTACGAGCGCGAGCGCTATGTAGAATATTTTGGCAAGAATCCAAAAAAACAGGGCAAGGACATCCTCTAAGAACAAATCTTCATAACATTTCCTGGAGATGACTTAGAAAAATTTGAAAAACAGATTTGTAATGCAGATTGGACGGCGCATACACTGAGCCCAAAAGTAAGTTAAAATTGGGAATTGTAATAGTATGAAAATCATCCTATAGGAACTTCTTATTTTGTAAATTTTGAAGTTTTAAATTGTTGATGACAGGGATTTTCATTCAAGATTCTTTCTTGGATAAAGGACTAGTTTGCCTTTTAGTCAATAAACCAAAGCAATCAAAATGTCATAAAGACACATCTGAGCTTGTGTCAAGATGTAATATGCAGTTTGTCTCTAGCTTCAAACCTATCCTAGTTCTAAATTTTGACACTAGGGATTTCATAGGATCTGCTATTGAGAATGTCGATAATCGTTTCGAAGCTGCACATAGTAGCAAAAGTTCATCACATGCAACTTAGTTAACATTATTTTTGCCACTCCCTACTTTTAACTTCAAATTCAGGAGTGGTAGTAATTTGGTCGAAACCATCATGTTAACTGTGTTTTCATGACACCAGCTTGTAAGACGACACGTTAAAATATGGAAGGAAGATGGCAGCTCTCACGCGGCAGACACGGATGCATCGATAATCGAATCTATTGCGATGGCAGATTGCACTTGGCAGATTTGGATGCAGCGATGGCAAGATCTATTGTGTTATTCTGCAAATGCAGCCGTCTACTCTGCAAATGTAACATAACATCCGAAGTGCTCGGAAAGTACATCACCGAGCTTGATCGCCAAAATTAGATTTTAATTTCGTGTTTCCGTAGATAATGTGTTATTGTCTTTGTATTGTTTCTGTATTGTCTTGGCTTAGGGCTCCTTATTAATTTTGTCCGTATAAATATCCTGGCCGTTTTGCCATGAGCGGAGCGAACGGCGGATATGCTTTTTCCACTTTTTATCTTCTTATTTTTCATTAGTCTCTCTCTCTGTAGTCTCTCTCTCGTAGTGTTATTATCTTGGTAGTATCTTGACACCCTTCCCAGTAGTAAAATTGTAGTTTATAGTTTTGAGTAGTAAAGTATTTAAATTATACGCGTTTTGTAAAAATTCCTTTGAGTGGAGTCGGAGCCGGGCGGTTCAGCCGAGGCCCCTCTAGTATCGGACTCGCGAGATGCGGGACTGAGAAAAAGGGGCGCGGCTGACATGGAGGTTCCGGCTTCCCCAGGAGAGGTAGGAGGCCAATACCCCCCCCCCCGTTTTTATTCCCCCCCTGTCCCCGTAGTATAAATTTTGTTGTATATGTTTTTTTTGTAAGATTTCCCCCCCCCCCCTCCTTTTTTTGGGGCTGCGGAATAATCCAAGAATATCAGTAAATATTAAGGAGGGGTAGAAAAAAAAGGAATTGATAAACCCGGCCGGGGGCGCAGCGACGCAGCCCAAATAAATCTCATTCCTTTTTTTTCTTTTTTTTGTCGATTCGTTGCGCTGATTAAAAAGTAGAGTAGATGGATTAAGTAACTATTTTTGTTTTTTTAATTTCCCTTTTGCCCCCCCCCCCTACCTCTCCTAGGGGTGCCACTCCCCATTGAAAAAAAATAAAAATGGAAATTTTGACATCCGCCGTTCCCCCTTTTTTTTGGTCATAAGCTCTTATAGTCAACAAATCTTCCAGTGCATGTGTAAGAGAAAAATTTCCATTCAGTTATTTGAAAAAAGAAAATGGTACAGAGTCCAGAGCAGAAGGAATGGGAGGAGGCGACAAGGGCGCAGCGAGAAGAAGATCAATCGCAACGACCGGGGTCGTTTCGGACTGGCGGGTTCCGCCGGGACCCCTCGGTCCACTTCGGTTCGGAGGAGGCCCGGGGGCCTCTACCGCCCGCGGACCGGAGTCTCCTCGGAGCTCCGGAAATCCGTGGCGGCGGGACCCGCATCTGGACCGTCTAAAGAATGGCCACCTTCCCGAAAATGGAAGAAGATGAGTGGAAGAAGATGCAAGAAGAGCAAGGATGGAAGAAGACCCGGAATGGAAGAAGTTGTATTGGCGTTTTTCTGGATGCTCGAAATAGTTTAATAAAGATTCTTATGATATATTTCTTTCTTTTTTTTCTTTTCTTTTTGGCGCAGGACGGTGTCCCTTTTTTGGTTTCGATGAATGTCTTTTTCATTTCTGAGAACTTTTTTTTTTTGAAAAATAAAAACTAATCGACCGTCGGTACGCCATAAAGAAATGCTTTTGAATAAAGATTCTCTCTTTTGAGTTTGTTATTCGTGCATAAAAATTTACGCTTGTGTTCAGTCTTAATGAGTGAAAATCTTCTCTTGGATGCACTGGAAGATATGTAGTTGAATTCTTTTATTTTCGAATTGTGTCGTGATAAGACCAAACTCAGCGCGGTCTCCCCTTCATTATTCTTCCTTCTTCGAATTACTTGAAGGAGACCACGCTGAGGGTGGAATTGGTGCAAGAAAGAAAACCCTTCTCTTTTTTCTCCAGCTGGCACCTATAACACGATCCAAATCGAAAGCAAAGAAGCCCGTCTCCGTATTCCTCTCCATTCAGCACTCCAGAAAGAATCCGGAAGAGAAAACTACAAGAACAGCTACGAGAACTCGAAGAGCAGTTGAAACAAGAATATCATTGTTTTCGTGGACTCTTTCTCGAAATTTATTGTAGCTGAACCAATTCCGGATCAAAAAGCGCCGACCACTTGCGATGTATTTTTACAACGATTCGTCGCCCGGTTTGGTCCACCGGAGCTTTTGGTAACAGATCAAGGTGCTAACTACATGAGTGACACTTTTAAAAACACCTTAAATTTACTAGGAGTCAAGCATAAGACCAGTACTCCGTATCATCACCAATCCAATGGTTTGGTTGAGCGCGCAAACCGAACCCTTGAAGAATTGATAGCAATTGCTAGTATGCAATACAACAATACTTGGGATGATATCATGTCTTTGGTCACTCATGCGTACAACGCTAGTGAAAACTCAGTCACCAAATACACGCCCTTTTTCTTGGTACATGGGTTGGAGCCAAACAACCCTTTTCGCTTGGCTCTAACACTTCCCGCACGACGATTCGTGACGAGGAAGACTATACGGAACAACTAACCTCGATTCTTAGGAACGTTTGGAAACATGTACATGAGAATTTGGCGTCTGCTCAGGTTGTTCAAAAACACCGATACGACCTCAGACAAAGAGCAAACCCTAGCGATTATAAAGTTGGAGACTCAGTTCTAGTTCGAAAAGAAGTAGGATCAAAAATTTCTGAACGGTTTGAGGGTCCGTTCGAAGTAATCGAAGTTAATGCACCTAATATCACCATCCGTGATGGCAAACGGATTCGTACGATTCATATGAATCCGTTTGCCATTTAACATGTTTCGCAAATAACATGTATAAAGGTATCTCTTTTGAATTGTGTTTTTGTTTGTCGTAACACTTTTTGGGGCTAACAGGTTTTTATCGGGAATCCACACAAAAACAGAAAATGAGCAGCTCACAAAAAAAACATCAGCAACAACAGAGGAAGTGTGTTCACTCCTCCGGAGGAGCGGAGGCCTCCGCGCCCGAGGGAGTGGTCTCCTCGCGCGGAGCCCGCGGCTCCTCCGGAGCTTCAATACCACTTGCGGCCGGCGACGCCTTCTTGTGATCGAGCCAAAAGAAGAAAATAAAGATCGCCAACAATACCAGTGCCGCGAATGAAAGAAAACTTTCTTAGTCTAGCCAGTTTCGAGAAGGAAAGAAAAACTATCTCACCTAGCCCAACAATGAAACCCAGCGTTTCGCTCTTGGGCTCGGGGGACAGACCACAGTTTTTATTTGCAGGCGATGGTTCATAACAAATGCAAGAGTGGCTGCCGTTGGGATAGCGCCAGCACATGCCATTATCGTGAAGTGGGCAGCACAGAAGCTACGATCGACGAACATCCTGAAAACGAAGCCGCTCTATCACTCACTATGATGACCATGTGATACTAATCAAGAAGAAGATCAGAAGTCGAGTATCTCACCTGCCGACGGGAACCACGCGACGAAACTGACTAGAATATTGCATCACTTCGACTTGATCAGACTATGTCGAAATACCTTCTCGCTCGAACAAAGGACATCGATGACGTCATCACCTCCGTGTGACGTCATCATGACGTCTCATGGACCCAATGTGTTTTCATTGTATTATATTTGTTGTTTTCTTCTGTATTAGTAATCCCCTGTTCGCTCCGAATTCTCTTTTCTTTTGAAAGTGAGCCCAAAGCCAACTCATCAGTTCGACTACTTTATCTCTACACATTATCTTCGTTCATGCATTCACTAGGCCTTCGTAGCATCAGCTCAGGGCCAGCTTATCCCGCCAGTGAGGATGTAAGACGACACGTTAAAATATGGAAGGAAGATGGCAGCTCTCACGCGGCAGACACGGATGCATCGATAATCGAATCTATTGCGATGGCAGATTGCACTTGGCAGATTTGGATGCAGCGATGGCAAGATCTATTGTGTTATTCTGCAAATGCAGCCGTCTACTCTGCAAATGTAACATAACATCCGAAGTGCTCGGAAAGTACATCACCGAGCTTGATCGCCAAAATTAGATTTTAATTTCGTGTTTCCGTAGATAATGTGTTATTGTCTTTGTATTGTTTCTGTATTGTCGTGGCTTAGGGCTCCTTATTAATTTTGTCCGTATAAATATCCTGGCCGTTTTGCCATGAGCGGAGCGAACGGCGGATATGCTTTTTCCACTTTTTATCTTCTTATTTTTCATTAGTCTCTCTCTCTGTAGTCTCTCTCTCGTAGTGTTATTATCTTGGTAGTATCTTGACACCCTTCCCAGTAGTAAAATTGTAGTTTATAGTTTTGAGTAGTAAAGTATTTAAATTATACGCGTTTTGTAAAAATTCCTTTGAGTGGAGTTGGAGCCGGGCGGTTCAGCCGAGGCCCCTCTAGTATCGGACTCGCGAGATGCGGGACTGAGAAAAAGGGGCGCGGCTGACAAGCTAACCAGCAGCTGCACATCATTTTCCCGACGAAACCACGAATTAACCAATAGGAAACCTCGAAATGCTATCTTGCAAAGCAAAGTCATTGGAGAAGATCGAAACTCCAACCATTCTCATGCTTGTCGGCAATCATTGCACTTTACCAAATTTGCAGTTCGGTCTCCAGCCTAGCACCTTCCTATAACCTTATCCAAGCTGTAAACAAGTAAGCTTTCTCATAGTAAGTTGCAGAATGATCTCCCTCACTCTTCTTAACTTGCAAAACCAACACATCATTGTTTGAAACGAAAAAGTGGTCGGGGGTGCTTTTTCATTTTAAACTATGATGTGGTGGTTTCACGTCTGCCTCTCATGAAATGAAGTGCTGTTTTCATTACTCTATCTGACAAGGGAACAATGGTGTTAACCTGCTGTTTAACTCATAGTTTGGTTTAGAATGAAACAAGCATGAAACAGTTATGGTTTTCTGCTAGTTACTTGCTTGTTTCGTGATTTTGTATGACCGATTGAACTGAGTGGCCGTGAAAAGATGATCATGCTTACCACGATGTAACCATGATTGAACTATCACATCATTTGTTGGTTTCGACCAAATTACTACCACTCCAGAAATTTCATCAAAGAAAATCACTCAAGTCTTTCACACAACATCAAACTTGAAATTCCTCAGCTTTTAATGGTGAAGTTTGAAGGCTCAGTTGGTAAAAATAAAACTCGTGTAGCGAGACAGAGTTGTCTATCTAACCGGTAGGCGTATTACTGAAAAATGCGCATTTCAATACTGATTCCAAACCTGTCCTTCGTATTTCTGGAAGTCACAAGAAGAGTTATAAGGGTTTGTTCCTAATGGATGTCCTCGCCAAGTTCTCCTGGATCCTCGCCAAAATCAACGCTCGCGCTCCTAATTGTCTCCTACGGCTACAGGCGGCATGTCTTTGGTTTCTCCCGCACCGCATCCGTCCATCCGTCTTCTTCAAGTCACCTCAGAGAGATGTTGCACGTTTGTGCAATGTCACCGCAATCTCCTCTTTGAAGGAAGTGTTCGAACATAAGATTCGGAAAGCATTTTTCGTAGATTTTTTGAACACTTTTGGACGCTCGCGTGGTTTGTTGCTTGAAAGGTGATGAGCATTCAAAGGAAGCATCAAGAATCAGGCCAGCTTACATGAGCATTTTGACTTTAAAGGGGATAAATAACGTTTCAATATGTCATTTATCTGTGTTGGTTCCTTTGCTAATAATGCTTCGACATTATCGAAAAAGATGTCTGTTTTTCGGTACTTCTCCATCATCTCGACCATTTTTTTGATCCTCATGAAACATTTGTACCAACTTAGAAATTTTTTTTCAAAGATAATGATCACTGCACCCGTATACGAGTCACGAAAGAAATCAACTCGTTTCTCACATCAGTTCATTATGTTTTTTTTTTTCAAAATCGTTTCAGGTGAGCTACCTACGACTGCATTTCAAGGGAGTCGATGCCGTTCAGCTTTTTTTTATGAAGGTATCATCAGTGATTCAAAAAATCTCCCTTTTTCAAATTGTTTGTGCCATGCAAATTTAACCGAGAAAGACATTCCGTTCTTCTGTTTTGGGCAGTCTAATGCACGTTCATCCAGAGGTTATTCTTGTAGTGCTGATACTCATTCGAAACTGCTGGACAAAAATGGGGTCATTATTGATGTTGAAGAACAGATTGAAGTTAGGTTAAACATAAAGATGACATTTCATTTTTTTTGACAGGGGGAAGAAAGCATTCGTTTCTGTGAAGTTATGACCAAATTTGGCATAGGCCGTCCGCGCAGGGCGCGGAGAGTGCACAAGGTGTGTGTTGCGCGTCACTCCTCTTTCCTCGTGCACTCTCGCCGCCTGTTTTTCTCTGCGCTTCTTCCAGTCGTGAACTGCCTTCAATCTACGCAACAGCGTTGCTCTCCGTGCGCAGCGCGGACGACCTATACAAGGAAAGACGCAATATCTTTTTTTTTGAAAAGTAGGTCCAGATTACGGAAAAGTAACGTTTTTTGAGCTTTGAGAGAGTCAAGCGGCAATCTTAGGCAAAAATCTGCTATTCGAATACCGCTAGAAGGAAGACAACGTTGGCAATACTCAAGTCCTTTTTGGGCTCTATAGAGTGTAGAGGGTTAGACCGAAAATTGTGATCGACGAAGGCCTCGACTAGTGCGAACCTGCAACCTCTTTTCTGTGCAGTGAATTCTGTATGTAAAGCCGAAACCAAACAGCCATAGCATATGGCTTCTCTCGTAATCGTTTGGGGTATCACTCGCTGTTTTCCATAGTTGAGCTTCCCGAACATTAGTTCTCCCAATGCACTCCATCTCTGCCCAACACTATCAGATCGCCTCTGGTTTCAGCTAGGTTTTGGCTAGCTTTCAAATGAGGATATTCGGGTCATACTTTCACATTACAAACGTTTGGATTTCCTAGCCTCTCTCTTTTACAACGGCAACATTTACGGATTGTTTACGCAGCATTGTTGCTTCGTACTCGTATCAGTCAAATCAAAGCGTGAAATCCCCACCCCAAGACTTATTTTGGTTTATTTATGTGAAGGTAAATAGTGCAAAACGCAGGTATTTCCCTGATAAACAAAAATAAACATTTATCGACCGACATTCGAGATCATCATTTTTGATCAGATTACTGTAAAACTACACAATACAGTAAGAAATACTTCAATGCCAAGGCTTGGCGCGCGGCGCGTCGATGATGGTCAGCGACGCACGGGGTGAGATCGTGGTCATGTAAGGTGGTGTGTGCGAATAAGTATCTTAGAAAGAGAGACCGATAACATTTGAGACAGTATGCAGTTGTCTATAGATGGTGTATGACATAAACACTCTTGGATATTGCTAATAGAGTGCAGAGATGGAATTGTTGACAGTATGGGCTATTTAAGGAGATATCGTGAAGCTCAGTACAGATCGTCGTCTCCTTCAAGCTCATACTCTGATCGTTTACCGAATCGCATCCATTTTGCGTTTGGGGTTCTTTTGCCGAACCTGGAAAAGGGAAACTAATGTAGTTAGGACGCGATACCGTATAACAATAAAACTCGTAGAATTTCATAAGAAAGAATATTCACAATCTGTTACAAACGATGGCATCAGAGAAATCACAGCCTTAAAGCGAGTTAGGTAATGCGCCAGGGCCCCTTGAAATTTCAGCGTGCGCCGCGGACCAACATTTTTCATCGAGCACGCCCCAAGCAGAATTAATCCTATACAGAATCGGGAAATCTGTGGCTCATAAATTCTTCTTCGGGCAATTCGCAAGCAAGAGAAGGCGTTTTTAGCGTTGTAAGAAAGCAGACGAATAAAGCAAAAAAGAAGATTTCTGTTTGTGCGTCATTCCTTAATTAAAGGCAGCGTCCGGGCAGAATTCCGAATGGAATTTTTTCGCTTACCTGGGCTTATTCCTCCCACTGATTGTGAAAATGCAGCTTGGAGGGCATGAAAACGCCGAAAACGGTTTTTTTCACAAGCTCTTGATTTGAATTTTGTCGCCTGCCGCCAAGGTTAAGATGCAGAGTCTTTGCGGGACCTTATGTCTTGACTGTGTGCGGTATGCGCACTCCTGCTTATCGAACTAACTCGTCCCGGTCGTCGTTCCGGTCGCCACTTCTGAAGCGAATTTCTCGCTTCAGAAGCAAATTGGTGCATTGCCAGATGGGCAAGAGCCTTACTAGGACGGGCGCCCCTGTACTCTACATTTTCGTATCTCCCGGACGCTGCCTTTGAGGCTATATCAAACATTTTTTCGTTTACTGATGCTTTATCTTACCAGATTATATTTCTTAGTCATTTCCCAACATCTTTAGCAATTCATCTATTTTGAAAGCCTAGAGCCTTTTGTTCTTGTTCCGGGAGTTTTTTAAATTCTTTATCTTTTTATATTTTCCCATAAGGGTAAGAACGAAAGATATCTGATTCCCCATCTGAGTGAATATCTCCAGAAGGCTCACCTCATCCATTTGGCATTAGGCGATCGTTTTCCGAATCGCATCCATTTCGCAGAGGGTGTGCGTTTGAAAGATGGAATGTTCTGGAATTAATGAATCAAATATAAGGAACGAATAAGAAGTGTTTGCAGACACCACTCGTCTGTCATAGACTTAGAATTACAGACTCATACAAACGGTAAGCTCGCTCCAGATACTTCCAATTTTCGCACGGACAAATCTTCAGATGTAATACCAAAGCCTCAGACCGTAATAGAAAAAATTCCTCTTGCTACCTTTCGAAGATCACAAAGCATGCACTTAAGCTCAAGGAACTCAATGCGAAACAAGCGCAAAGGCCATGCAAGCTCGCAAGCAACGAAAATTTCTAATCCAAGATTTTCAGTTGAGCAAGACGATCACAGTACTCGAATAACGGAGTGCCCGCTGACCTTCTCCCCTCTTATACTACGGTAGGCTCGTTGAAGGAGATCAGGGAGAAAATCCCAAGTAGTGTCAGAGAGCTGCTGAAATGGGTTAGGAAGTTTAGCATGCTTTGTTAGCTGAAAAATATATAAATAAGCATTGGCGATCAACAAGGCAGGTGTAAGCTCTATCCATAAATAATCTATTCATCAAACAGGAAGTCCCCAATGAAACTCTGCGCTCGTGTTTTCTTTTAGTTTCTGTGCATGTGTTTGAAACAAGAAAATTTCTTGGGTAAAAGATCATGAACTTGAGGGACTCTACTGCCTGGATAAAAATTTTATTGTGCAGATAATTATCTCGGTACTGTCTCTAATGTGATACAAAGCTGACCCATCATTATCCTTAGCTCCCAACCGACGCCTAGTCATTTCGTTATGCTTCATTTCTCCCCTATATCCGGACAGCTCAGTTTTGTCAAGGGATGCGGTTGGATGACTCGGTTGAGCAAAGCATAATTCATCATGTTTTGTCGTGCATTATAAAGCCAGACTCAAGTGGTTAGGCTAGGTAAACAACACCATGTCGAAAATGAAATGAAAAAATAGAAATCATTTTTTAGAATATATTCAACTCTGATAAAGTACTGCACAACATTCAAGGGCCATTGATTTAGCCATGCCAGGAAATTGACCTTATCAATAATCAAGTCTGTAAGTCGGGAAAAAGACCTTTCCAAGAAACAGCAATTAGGAATAGGGATAAAATGCAGTTTTTACTGCATAATCTTCCTTGTTCTAATAAAAAGATTTTCTTAACAAATCTGTCTTTTGTTTGAACCACAAAAGCATCACCTCCAAAGTTCGAGCCCAATTTTGAATAAGTCTCCAGCAGTCATAACGTAGAGTACAAAACGTTCACCTTGATGCTATCTATGATCTCTAACCTAGCAATCTCCATGACCACTCACAAATAATGAAAAACAATTACTTGTGAACGGAAATTACAGAAAACTACGTAACTTATTGCTTCGTAAGTGGAAGAACTGCAGTAGTACATATTTTTTGCTTTTTTCAGAATATTTACTCGGTTCCTTCATATATAATCTAAGGTGTGGAAAAATGAAGAAGTAAAAAAGAAATTAGTTGAGAACTTCCTTCCTTAAAAAATAAAATAAAATAATTAATTCCCATATATGTAACCTTTCACGGGCTGTAGTAATAGCTAAAAGAATTATGGACTCACATATTACTCTACTGATAAATTTCTATGAAAACCTTAGAATGAAATAGAACGAGGAAGAACTCCAATGCAGACAGTAGTATTCCGTAAAAGTCTTTACAGCGTGAAAAAAAAACAAAAAGAATGTTTCTTTTGGCATATTATAATAAGAGAAGGAGTTCATTGAGAGCTCTTGAGTTTTTGTTTTCAGTAGTTCCATTTTTATCCAGCTTTCCGTACTTGTCGAATTTTTGCACCCGGAAAAGTACCGGAAAATATTTGTGTGACTACTACGACTAATATTCTTGTTAGTAGGAAGTTTCCATTGTGATGTCGTCACTTCAAGCTACAACTGTTTAAAATTTCTCATGCAGAAACTTTGAAAAACCACCATCGTACTAGGCTTCTTGCTGACCGAACACAATTTTTCCAAGTAGTTGTTTTTTCTTTACTTTTTTTGTCTAAAAAAATCTAATCGAAAGTCTCAAACAGATGGAAAGACCAGAAAATAAACTGATTTCTTACAATGTATACTACCCATCAATTCGAGAGTTCGTTTACAGAAATGCTAGACAATTTGATTTATCACAACTTAGCCCAATTTTTTCATGGCGGTCTGCGAAATTGTCGCGGGAGGGGGGGGGGGGGGGAGGAGGGGGACAGAATATTTCACGAGACGGTGTGGCGTTATCCACATCATTCAAAATTTTTGAGGCTGTTCTCTATATTTCTTGCGGATTTACAACCCCAAAATAAAAAAGGACATTATACTACAGTTTCGCTCAATTCAGCAAATCACGATGCAATGTAAACGGGGTTAGAAATGTAGTGCATATACACATTTTGAGTTTCACTCAAAATAAGATTCACGAACTTTACAGATAGGTTCAAATAATTTCATTCAGTCTTTTTACGGAAGGTTGAACATCTGAAATAATTGTAGAACGACTTGTTAAACTTCTGATTCTCCTTTGTTATGCGCTTTGCCTATTATTTCCATCTCTCACATTCGTTTGTGATTTTCCGCTTATATTTCATGCTTGGTTTCTTCTATATAAATTATCCTTTAACAACACACGGAAGCGCTAACTAGCGACGCATTCATTTTAGATTCATCACCAATAATTTGTTTTTTGGTGCAGCAGTACCTCCCCCCCCCCGCTACCCTCCGCCCTGGTTTTGCAGAAGTTGGGCACTTCTACGGTAACAATGAATTGAGGCACTTACCGCTCGCACCACAGGCAAATCGTCTATTTCATCTTGTGCTGTGCAGACGGCCGCAAGTAGACAGAGAAGAACGAGAGCGACTATCCGTTGCATTCTGTCTGTAATTGCAGAAATAGTGCATGCAATTAATATGTAGCAGATAACGCGAGTATGAGGGGAGGACACATTTCGAAGTCCAAGCGTTAGTACAACATCAGCCAAGGTAGAATTATAATTCAATTTTCAACAGACTAGGAAATCATTCCCAAGTTGTCAACAATATTTGGGCGTAAAAGACGCAGTCGGAGGAAATTTCGAGAAAAGCGTGCTAAACGGCCATTTTTTAGTAAATTGCTGGCAGTACAATCTTGGCAATTTTCTCTGCAAAGTTTGTCGGCACCGCAGGCGCACTAAATCACTCCGTCAAATTCACTAGTTTGTACTAGTTTTACAAAAAATGTCTTCTGCTCCCGTTACCAACATGCAAACATTTAGTTTTTAGTCATTATGGGATACTTTAGAGTGCAAAACATGCAACTATCTACAGAACGTGTGGATAGTTTCTCTGGGAATTCTACCAAAAGAAATGCAAGAATGTGAACAAAAATGTAAACAATGCATTTGAATAACTATATCGCAGTCTGGAGAGATACATGGACTTCAAAAATTTTAAAAAATGGAAGTGACGTTAAGCAATTGAAATAATGACGAATTGCTTAGTAATTGCTATGACCTTACTAACCAAGACGACCAGAAGTTCTAGAGCAATTAAACACGCAATGTGTTAAAACGTCCAGTGCCAAACCTCAGCCCATGAAAATCACTGAGGAAGAAATTTAAAAAATTAAAAATTCGTAAGTTGGCTATACGGTATATTGAGTGAACTCAGCTTTTGAACATAAAGCGGCTCTAAATCCGCGGGGAGGAGATGGCTCCCAAAATCACAAAAGTATTGGGCCTTTTTTAAAACTTTTACCTATTTTGTACTTCTTTATGAGGTGCATTTTGGATAAAAATCTATTTTTGTAAATTGCTTATGACGTCCGCATTCTAACTTTTCATACATTCTTTGGTTTTCATAGAGCTTCGTTCTTTCTGTGGCTCCGTACCTTCAATGGACAGCAAAACATCTATAGAAAATCTTGTTTTGTTCTATTGCCGTGTATTCTACAGCGAAAGTTCTTTTGAAATATACTAATGATTGGGTTTGTTTGTGCTACAAAATGCTTATAAAAATGATTAAAGTCCCATGTTCGGCTTTGAATGAATCTTGGCATGGTGATGAATCCTTATGTGCAGTTGTTAAGCGTTGACCAAGATTGTTACAACTCTTTTATTAGGCTTACGTTTCGGCTGATTCGCCTTCTTCAGAGCCTAAAAAGTGCGCAGTAAATGAAATCTACCCTCCAGTTGTCCTATCGTCACAGGAAAAGGAAAAGTTGTGAATGCCTATAGACAGCTCACCTTAAACCTGCCGAGTGAGGACTGCAGACCACCACTGACATGCGTTGAGTGACTAATGAGCTACGGCACCCGGGTATGAGGGTGTTGGTCAAACTCGCATGACTCCAGGAACGGCGCGAGTTCGTTTGTGATGGCGATGCATTCCTCTTTCCTATACATTTTTGGATTCCTAGCGGAAATCCAGCAGGCTTCTAATGTTTTGCGCGCCGCCACTTCTGATTCTCGCGACAGAATTGATATAGAGATATCGAATTTTGCGTTTTGATGGCGCTGCTTACGGTGCGTGCCTAGGGGGGTGGATAACCTCGATCTACGCATCCCGTCCATGTGTTCTTTGATTCTCAGACATAGTGGCTTTTAGGTTTTGGGGAGGCAATTCGACAACTCGCAACAAATCCTGCAGGCCTGCCTTTCGCACACACGTCCTAATTGCGCTGCTCAGCCTGTCCGAGATGAAGGGGAAACAAAACGGTACCTTATCACTAGGTTCCCTCTGCAGCCTGACCGCGCGCCGCACTACTTTTCTGGGCTCATATCCGTTAGCTTGCGCAATCTGGAGTGCCTTACTGACTGATGCGGCTTTAAGAATGCCATCAGATGACGCCCTCTTGGCCGTTCGGAGCAAATTTCCAATCACGCTGGTTTTTGTACGGATAGGATGCGCAGACGAGTAGTGTATCAAAATATTTTTGCTAGTGAGCTTCCTGTACCAGCTAGTTTTACATTCTCCCCTATTCAGGCTTATCCCCTATTCAGGCTTAATCTCACTATACAGGGATTAAAGTCCCTATATAGTGAGATTAAGCCAAGACATTCAATGCTGAGAACGAAAAAGATCTATTCTTTTGTCAGCCGCGAGGAAATCCAAAATTCCAAAAAGCTTCTACTCCACTTCAGAAAGGACGAAATAATTGGGCAATTTCAAGGTGAACTTCTCTACAAAAAAAAGTTCAAAAAGATTCAGTGGCAAGACTAGCAGTACTGCTCAACCGACTATCGACCACAAAATGAACGCTGCTTGTGCATTTCTACTACATTCGAAGACAGGTTATGGTCCCTTAAAGATGAGGTTCCTAAAAAAATATGGTTGGCGATTTGCGCTCAGAAGATCTTTCTTTTTGTTGCTACGATAATATTTTGAGTATGTATACAATTCTAAAAGGTTTGTGGATTGTAACGCACTTTATTGCGCAATTATCATTTCTAAAAAAAGTTTTGGTGAATAAAACAAGAATCTTGAAAAAGATAGAATTTTTGAATCAAACCAATATATCTTCGTAATCGGCTAACAAAAACTGATCTTCCTGACAATTCTGATAAGCAGTCTATAGCATCTGAAAAATGTAGACTTTTAGATTGTAAAGAAGGGCTTTTTCAAACATGAACATGCTGGATCCAGACTGTTACTGACTTACCTATATGTTTAATATATAGGACGAGGTTGATAGTGCATATTCTGAATTGATGGCACTTGCAACAGAACACATAGATAAAGTAATGTTTGGTTAATTTTTCAATAAAATCGGACTAGGAATTTAGAACTCATCGAAGGCAGATACCCTTACAAAAATACAGGACAGGAGCAGTTTTGGCAAAAATAGTTTAGAGAGTTTTTTTTGGAATTTTGCCAAAAGGTTATTTTGAGCTTTTATTCCGTGCGTGATTTCAACTATTTTGGTTCAACTCCTCAGCGCACTGAGTCACATGGTAACAAGAGACTTTAAAATATGCACTCGATGCACGCATCATTACCTACTACATCATTTTAAAAAATTGGTATTCTATTCTTTAGTGCCCATTCATGCGCAATGGCTACACATCACCCGATAAAATGGTGATGGTTTTTTTTGACCTGGGCAGCCAAAAAGTTGCCTCCACTGCGCGGCGGCTCATATACAATATCTTTGAGTCGTACTTAGTTTTAGTTTACAAATATAGCCGCATTAGCAGCTGGTCGAGTATATTCTATTTTTGAACGCATTATAAAGCTACAAAAACTTAGAACCTGGAGTTTAAAATTCATCGAAGGAAGACACCCACAGAATTACGGGTTCGGTTAGTTTTGATGAAAGCGTTTTATCTGTTCATATCAGGTAAGTCGAGCGGGAGTAAAAATTTTTACTAATTCCAATAACATTAACTTGGACACATAGAAAAGAATGGATAGAAGTACCTCATATGACCTCCATATATTAGTGGCGGTCCCAGGATTTTGATTGGGGTGGGGGGGGGGGGAATTTTTTCAGATGAAAGTGCGCGGCTTCAGCCACGCACTTCGGATTTTTTTGGTAATTTTTGTGGGCCCATAACCCCTAAAATCTAGAAGAAGGGGCGTGGCTGCAGTCAGGAACCCGATTTACAGGCTAATTTGAATTTTTGAAATTTTGAGAAACTATCTTCATTTACAGGATTAAACAAGCTCGCTTGTACATTTTTAAAACCTCTCCAAGTAAATTTTTAAAGATTTCGCGACCCATTCTCGGTCTGCCACTGCATATATGTACTCTCATTTTGATTTCCTCTGGTACTAGTTAAAGAGAAAACTTTACGTAGATCGAATGCATCAAGCTTATCAGATTTCCACTCAGAACAGTCATAGCCAGGTTACTGAAGTTGATGGAAAACGAAGGCTGTGGCTCAACAGTCAAAGCTCGTGGAGTTTACAACCAACAAAGGTACGAAAAGGACAAGTTAGGTTGAATTATTAGAGCTACATAAGTTATTAACAGGTAACAAAAAAGGGAAATCAGAGAGCAGACATCCATCCATAAAATTATGTCTCGTAACTATAAAATGCAACTCACTGAACAATTTATGTAGCGCGCTAATCAGCACGAAAAACGAGTGGTAGAGCTGAAAAAATAGAATTTACACTAGTCGTTATTATTAGGTTGCTGCAAAAATAATTTATAAAACTATAACTTTGTTCAGTCTCAATATTTCTGAATGCAATCAGAACCACCTGAAGCAGAACGGGAAGAAAACCATGCGGTGAAAACGCGAAAGTTTTTTTTGTTAAAAACCTGTTTTTGAGAGATTACAACTCTCTTCAAGTTTTGTTTCTATGGCTGCTAATAAGTTCATTTTGGAGAAGAAATCCAGTAGTATACGTCTTCTTAAAAAAAGATTCTAACGGAGGAGTTATGCGAAAAGAAAAGATACAAATCCAAAATTGTCCGCTTTTTTGAGCCTATTTGTGGTAAACCAGAAAATCCCAAACTATGGAAATTTGAAATTCTTCATACACCGAATAGCTAAGTTTTTCTGCAGAAATTGTAGGAAAGATGTCCTGACCTCAAACATACAGAAATGAGCGAAGCTTTAGCGATTGCCCTGATTATGAGAAACTTTCGACCCATAGAATGCCAGCAGCGAGTATCTATTTCGGGGCGTCGATTTCTCGGTTCGGATACTTTCAAATCTACTCAAACATGCCATAGGTAAACAATGTTCAACCAATACAATTGCTATGTTTCCGAAAGAATCCGTTCATTTGTGCCTGAATCGTGGCCAAGAAAGTTAAAGCAATGAAATTCCGATTTTGAGTGCGGATGTGCAAAATGTTGGTAAAATTCTCACAGATGAGATATAAGCCTAATTCTACCAAAGTTACAAAGTGCATGAGGAAAGCTTTCCAATAATATGCAGATTCCTTATCGAAAAAAATTTTGAAGGGAAAAAGTTGTTCGGAATGCAGGCCCTAGAAAAACGGACATTATTTTTGCAACAGCTCAATACTTTCACTCTATGGTCAGCACAAAGAGATCAGACTTTACTCTATATAAATAGTGAAATGTTGTGAATCGAGTAAGGGGCTAGACGAAACGCAATACGTTCAGAGACCTTGTCAGATTCGTTCCGAGGGCGTGGCGCAATAGACACGCCCATTCAGTCGAAAAAAATGGGTAACGAGTAAATTCTGGCGAACTAAGTTTGACAAGGAACTTCATCTTATACTGTGGTCGCGAATCGAAGCGTTTGATTTCCGTTTATCAATCAATTAAACATCAAAAACGCCATCTTCAATTGGCACTCTTCAACTACTGATAACTCCCAAAAATCAGGCTTTTACCAATTTTAGACTCCGCGTATTTACCAACTCTATGACTCACTAAGCTGAAATGAGACATACATTATAAATTATTTATTAATTCACGTTTTTCAATAAAAAATGAATGAATCCGTGTGGATTAGCTTCAAAACATGACGTAAGTACAGCACGCAGCTCAAAAGAAGAAGCTAAATCACATTTTCTTCAACTGATTAAGACAATTCACGCTAAAAAGTGCTTTTCTAGTATCCAGTGATTGAAATGTGTGAATAAATAGACGTAACGAATGCTCAAGAGCAAATTTTTCTCAATACATCTACAATTTGAAAAATAAGCTAAAATATATATATCGCAATGTACTGGGAAATGGAGAAAGAGATTCTATGAAGTAGGAGAAGTTTTCTTCGAACGTGAAATTGAGTTATATGTCCAGTCTGAATGAGTTCTATCAGCGTTCTATCACAAATAAGGATTCAGCTGGGAAAAAAGCGCACTACAACAGATCTATTAGACTACAGAAAAATGATTGCAAAAAGTGTGTGACATGTAGAAATTTTTTATGCTATCAAAAAAAATCGCGACAGTGAAACCTTCCCTTGACTGAAAGGTTTGAAATTAGTGATTAAGAGCGGGTTTCGATTATCATAACATTGAAGGTTCCCATTCCATTCACGTGATTTTATTACTTGAGTATAAGGAATTAAGAACATCTACAAATTTATGATAAGTTCGAAATCTTATTTCTATGATAGTTATTACCATTACGTCAGACTGACTGCTTATCGAAAAAGACGACGCTCTAGTGAAACAACTTTGATTACGGTCATCGCTCCAACTTTAATTCGCGCATGAGCAATTTTTCGAGCAATTTTGTTATATTTAATTGTAATGAATTATTGGCTTATATACAAAACGCAGCATTGTTCGATAGATTATCAGAAAAGCTATGCAAATCATGAAAACTTAACTCATATATCAGTACACTTCTGTCACCATGTGTTCGAAATATCCTCAAGGATTCACTTCCTTCTTTAGAATCCCCTTAGCGAGTTCTTTTTAAGACCTTACTCTTCGTAGCTCTTCGTCCCGAGCATTGAGAAATATTAGGTTGATTCATAATTAATGCACGTTTTTCTTACCTCTTCTTCCAAGAGCTGGTATTTGACGTGTAATCAATCCCCTCAAAAACTTTTTACGCAATCTAAAAGAGCGTTTTTTCTAGTTTCTTATGTGGGCCTTCGCTTTCGTACATCCCCGTTCATTCCAAAGTTCTGAGCCTTCAAATAAAAGAGACTAAATCCCAAAATTTTTGCTTTTCACTCTTTTTGCTCTAAATCCATGAGGAATAGCCGAATTGATTATAAAAAATATGCATAAGGATTAGGGAACTTTGCGCTACAAGATACTTTTTGAACAAAATTTTCCAAGAATTCTGAGCCGAGAAATCACTTGCGAACTTTAATAATGGTCGCGGCCCATTCGTGCCATATAAAACTTTCAAGCAAAAGGCGATTGCAGGTCTTTTGCACTATTTAGCAAGATTAGACCTAGTTCAATTGTTGGTAGAAAATCGCTAGGGTTTTCCCATTTTTTAGCGGAGATAAATGAAATAACTTCAAAAATGATCGATTTTTGAGCTCGCCGAGATGCCAGAAAAAAGTGAGTACTTTCGACTTTTTCGCGATATTTTCTTCTACATTTTTTCCGCAAAATTCAAGCTTGGCATTACTGCTCAAGAGACCCTTGGCTACATGATGAGCGAAGTTTGCTTTATCCTACTTTATTTAAACATAAATTATGCTCTCTCAAAATAAAGGCTTCTGAAAAAAGTTGTTGGCAATTTTCATGCCAGAAAATCTTTCTTGTGATAGATACAGTCACGCAAAAGTATCTATTTTATAGCCACTGATTTGATGGTTACAGCAGTTTTTATTGCGCCCAGATATGTCTTTTCAAAAAAGAATTATCTTGGCTGAAAGTTGAAGTATAGAAAACGTGCATTAATTATGAATCAACCTAATATATCGCTCAAATTCTTGTTGTCCATTTTTTCATCTATCTTTCTCTTTCCACACACATCTTACTTCAATTTCTCACTTTCTCCTCTCGGCTCTTTCACAAATCAAGTTTTTTGTAATTCCTGAAATCTTTCAAGTTAAAACATTGAGTTCTAACTCGCTTGAGGTTGAAGCTCGAAAACCCAAAGCAAAGAAAACATAGAAAAGTAGCGTTTCACTCTCGCTAGGGGGGTGTTTTCAGGACCAAAACCCAGCACAAGACATTAATTCAGCCTTGCATAATTCGCCAAGAGATTCAGTCCAATCAAGTAATCTTTCAATCATTTCTTAAGCGATGAAGAACGATTGGCTGACAATAGGGTCGTAAAACAAAAACAATAAAGTATGTCAAGTTGAGCTAATCATGCCCGTATATCATTCACATATATTTGTTTTTTTTGGAACCTGTGATAAGATAAATCGTGCTGAAGAATGTTGCGGTTAAAGTTTTTCCAGACGAAAATATACTACAGAGATTAACTGCGTAGAATTTCTGAATCGGCTTATCATTAATTTTGTTGGAATTAGAATTATAGGTACTTGATGCCGGTCCAAATAAGGCTGCGAAAGGGGAAATTGCAAGAGTATATGTACTTTTTTAAACACTTATTGAACGCCCAAAAAATGGAAACTGAAGTCGCAATGAGAAATCCTTGCTACAACAACATTTACAAAAATTTTACTCAATACTAATACTTCAAACGATTTTATTGGCCCATTTTGGCCTAAACCACCTTCCCTCATGTACTTCCTCATTTCTTGCACACCTTTTGAGGATCACAAATCACTAGCAGAAGAACAAGCACTCTTTTTCATAATACTAAGTTTGCGCATTTCCATCAATTCTGTCAAGCATTTGATTCAATTACGAGTTTTAGGCAGGCTTTCAACATCGTTTGAATGCATTTTCTAGTGGATTCAAATTGGGAAACTCATGAATGAGTGAAAAGTCAAAGAAAATGATTATAAAAGCCCGTTAAACTTGCGATGGTGACGAATCAACGAGGGAGGAGGGAACAACAAGTGGTCTCAAGAACTCCAATTTTTCTCAAGCACAATGTTTTTAACAAGGGAAGTTCACTTAATCGAAGTGGCGATTCGGAAGAAGATCTACACCAATGGATAAAGCTCAAAAAGTTGATCTCACATATACCTTCTATATCTGCGATGCATTATTCCAAAGAAAAGTTACGAGCTTTTCTAAAACCAAATTTTAGTGCATTTTGAGTCGCAAAATCAAGATAATCTTAACACAAAAGTGTGCAAGCTTAAGCAAACCACCTAGTAAGCACTGTAGGTCTAATTCGAGATCATCCGAACGTTGTCGAATGTTTTTTGACCATGTTGTTCATCCACAGGTCGTCATTTCATTCCTAGATCACACTTCCATTATGCAAAAAAAACCCCATAACCTCTATCTAGAAAAACGCGTCGCGTCGGAACCTTTTTGGAAACCAATGGATAGAGTGTAAAATGTTCTCAAATAGATTTTCAATATCTGCGACGCGTTCTTCTAGATGTAGGTTATAGGCTTTTTTGTATATATAATGGAAGTGTGATCTAGGAAGAAATGGCGACCAGAGTATAAACAGCATGGTCGGAACTCGAAAACGTTCGGATGAACTCAATTTAGACCTACAATGCTTACTCAGTGGTTTGCGTAAGCTTGCACACTTTTGTGTAGCGATTATCATGATTTTGCAATCCAATGCACGAAAATTTGGCTTTAGAAAAGCTCATAACTTTTTTCAGAACGACGCATCGCAGATATAGAAGGTACATCTGTGATCAGCTTGTTAAGCTCTATCCATTGTAGATATCCTTCCGAATCGCCACTTCGACTAAGTGAACTTCCCTTGTAAGAAACTACTGTTCTAAAGAAATTCGTTCATAGTTGTGCTTCTCTATCGATTTTGAGGACAGCACTAGTCACTCGCTTTATTGCTCATTCGTAACATTCACTTCATAATAAGCTTAAAAAAGTATATTTCGACTCGCTAACTACTCTTCCCCTAATGACATGAAAAACTTGTCTCTTGGCGATTTTATAGAAGACAGCCCACTCAACATCGAGAATTTCAAACTTTTTTCCATTAACAACCAAATATTAATGATGTCTTGTCTCCATATATGATAGAAGAGGATGTCAGCATTATTAAAGAACTTTAGGGCTTCATCAAGTTCCAGACAAGGCCCGTCACAGGTGGTAATCAAGCTGGGTATCGTTTTTGGGACAAAAAGCAAAGGGGATATCGTTCTGGGCCGAAAAATATGTATTTTTAGTCGACGTTTCTTTCGAGGGTTTTTTTTTCATTTGTGATTTAGGGTCAAAAAGGACTTCGTAAAATTTGGGGGAAGTCAAGGACTTCATTTTTTGCATTTTAGGAAAGCCACCTCGCACGGAGCCCTGGTTCTAAAACCTTCAGCCCTGTGTGAAGTTGTTCGCTCCGTATTTGATGAGTATTGAAGTTTCACAAGTAGAGGAGCACTTTGATATATAATATGGTCTAAAATGACCTTTTAGGTTCCGTTTCCAAATTGGCTGGTTGGGTCTGGAAAGCGCAAAGATATAACGAGTCTTTGTGCGATGGGATTTGAGAAGAAGGGGCCTTTTCATAACTTTTTTAGCAAAAAAACTTTCGGTCATGTAATTCAAAAGTTGCACATTACTTGTAATTACTGCTCTGGATGACTGATATGGATTTTAGAGTTGAAAATACGTACCTTTGCTAGATATTGAAGTATTTTTAAGGCTGCGTCCGGAGAAATCTGGGTAACTGGAATATTTATATGAATTTTTACTATAAGGCTGCTGGCAAAGATCACAAGATTTATTTGTGGTCGAGATATTCAAAGTTGATTGATAGCCCAGACCGTAACGATGAACCACACAGCATAAGTTTGGAGTTAAATTTTCCTATATAAGCCAGGCAGTCAGATATGCATGGATAGTACCTTCAATCAGTGCTTTCTATCAAATTCGCACTTTTATTCTGTCTACAGACACATTTGAACTTGAAAGGCCAAAAGGATCATCTAATATGAATTTCATACACTGTACAACCTTTGATTCAACAGGCTTGGCGGCTGAAAGGCGGGGCTTTGTGACCTAACTAAGGCCGCTCGCGCCCGCGACGCAGTCTGCGTCTCTCCTGCGCGCGTGCTCTCTGACCATTTCCTAACCTTAATCGGGGTCACGACGCCCCGCCTTCCAGCCGCCAAGTCAGTTGAATCAAAGGGCGCATCAAAGTCGAGCATTGGAGCGGAAGTGTAGAAATCCGAGATTCGAACAAAAGGCGAGAAAAAATAGTCAATAGCCTCGTATTTAATCGTGCTTAAATGCTGCCCAAATGAGGTAATTGTAATCAGGCACTTACGAGGACATGATGAATGTATCGCTGTGCACTTATCTGATGGGAACTCGATGAAAACAATTAACTCCTGAAAAAATACGATGATAAAGAGTTAGCGTCTGTCCCCATGCAAGTACACTTTTTACTATCCTCGAAATGCTGAAACTCATTTGCCTGGGTGGGAGTGCAACAGAGTCTTTGAGTAATCTTGGCTTATATGAAGTCATAACAATTCAAATTGCTGTTGATATAGCGCCAATATAGTCAAACAGCAGAATGCTTAAAGTTGAAAAGGTACTTTTCTGTTATCCGGATCCATTTTTCCAAAATGACCTCGTGAGACACGCGCTTTAGACTAGAAAATTTTTTCTACAGATTCTACAAGGGCTCTCGCCTGACCAGTGTCAGGATAATAATTAACATGTTTAGGCTTAGTTTCTCATGTTTTCAAAACCATTCTCGGTGAGGTACGAGAGCAATCGTGACTGAAAAACTGTTCAGCGATATTTAAAATTGGGTAGATGCGCATTTTTTTCTACTACGTATCCTACTCTGATTAATGTTGTTGTTGATATCCCAGCCATCGTCTCTGATTGCAAAAATCTCACGAAGGAAGTTGTTTGGATGAAGATGTCTTGAAGAAAACAATTGAATAGGATAGGGATCCCCACTGATGACATGAACAACAAAAACGACACAGACTACGTAGTAGGGGCATAGAAGCGCTTATTTTTCAAGCAAATCTTGCCAGGTGATCCCAAGTCTTGTAAGATGGCGTGATTTTTTTTTGTCCTCAACAGAGTAAAAAAAGTATGAGAGCAGTCTCCTTCGTTGGTTCTTTCGTAACACGTCAAATTTTTTGAGTATTAGGTTGATGCATAATTCCTGCACCAAAATAGGTACAGACCGCAATAACTCGGAATAACCCTATATCCCAAGTAGGATTCGATATATCATTAGATAGCGCAAACCTAGCTCTACAAGATAGTGCTCAAATATCTACACCAGCTTTGATTCTCGCGAAGTTTTGAGCCAAAAACTGAGAAAAACCATGCGTCCGAAAACCTTAAGACAGATCTTAAAAAATTGTAAATTCGTTCAAAAAGCTCCTAGAAAATTTCTTTCTTGCACACGCGTAGACATCTTACGCATCACGTCTATCTGTGCGGTTCCTGCATTTTTTGCTCAGCTAGACGATGAATAAACGAAGTTTTTCATGTTTTTTTGAAAACAATGCTGAGATGTTCTAGCACTGACAATTGTATACTATAGGACCTTAGAAGCGTGAATGTGAATTTTCAGCTTTTTACAGCAACTGGTTTACGAGAAATATCGAATTTTTGGCAATTAGGCAAGAAAAATTCGGATGAACAGAGCCAGATTCGTCATTACTCGTGAACTAGCTGTTCTAGAAGGCTGAAAATGTAAAGTTTGACTGCTAATGGCATGTACTATACAACAGTTAGTGTTAGAACATCTCAGCACTAATCTGGCAAAAACATGAAAAACTTCGTTTTCTCATCGCCAAGCTGAGAAAAAAATACAGCAACTGCATAGATAAATGTCTTATGTAAAACGTCTACGCGTGAGCGAGGAAGAATTTTTGTAGGAGCTTTTTTAACGGAGTTACAATTTTTTTAAGATCTGTCTTAAGGCGTGTCAAACTCCCTTGAGACAATTAAGGAATGACTCATTATGGAAATGACTATTGACGCAAAGTTTGTGTGAAACACTCGGGTATGGTGGAATAGACTCAAAATCCACAAAAATTCGATTGCAAACATTTCTTACGGATCAATCAAGAATCTGGTAAGAGTTATAAATTTCTTCACAGTTGCGCGCCTTTAAACTCTAATCTAATATACTGGTCTTTCATGAACCGCTTCTCTCATAACTAGGAATTTGTACAAAACCTGAAAATATCGTCCCTGCTACTTATTTCTTGGACCGAATGAATCACCTTTTCCTTACGTAATCATGGTTTTTTATGTTTGTGAAATCTTTCTAATCCTCCTTTTTTTAACAGTAACCCAATCGAGTGAAAATTTGAAAATTTCGACTAAGTTTCTTAACTCCACTCCCCCTCCCTTTTAACCACAGTCAAATGCACGGTATCGCCCGTGCATGAAGGCAATTTATGTGTTGTCTGGATTTGCACAATTTCGAGAAGATACTGATTACAATAGCCCTAATTAGGAACTTTGTCTGTCTGAAGAGCTTTAACACTTCTTTCATGGTGGCCGTGAATTACTTGCAGAGGTTTATTTACTAGTAGGTTTGTTTATATAAATACACTGCATGAACAGATTTTCAAGCCTAAGCAGGATGTAGAATTTTCGGAAGTTTCCAAAAATCACACTGATTACCAAGCAAATTGCAATGAATTTGCAGAAATTCTTTTTTATGATTGTTTGCGTGGTAGTATTTACGGCTTAGAAGAAAATCATCTAAACATAATTAGGCGATGAATAGGCTTGCTAGAATTCTGATTCAATTACTTATAGCACAGGCTGTTCTCTCACAGCGATTCGCTATAGCAGCCCTCGCTGACGCAAATTTACAGCTCGTAATCGAGCCACGGGGATCAGGAAGTGCGCAGTGTGGAGACAATGAGATTCCCGCTCAAGCAGAGCATCATGGCAAGATAGTAACAAGGGACTGATTGCTTAGTGCAGGAAGTGGACGACACGGAGCTTAGCTGAGCGGATGGCACCTGGGGATACTGTAGCTCGCAAATACGCGGACCCGGTGGAATACGCCAAGTGCATCAAAAGGTCATTTCTAAATGAAATTCCGCAAAAAAATTGTTACCAAAATTAGTGGCGGATGCTCGCTAGAGCAAATTATAGGGGTTAGTTCATTAAGCTTCTAAGGAACGAGAATAAGAGAAAAGTTTTGGCTGGGCACAAATTATGTTCTCTTTAGAAGTGCTATAGCCCTTCTTATTTCATTACTTGAAGAGTCAAAAGTCTTTGCTATGAACTTCGTGATATCTTATACGTGAATCACATAGAAAAGAAATTACCAACTTCATTTTTTGTTTTGAAATTTTTTTATCTCACCTTGTGTCGTTACTGAGAAGTAGAGACTTCAGATTGCTTCCGCAAAAAAAAAGAAAGTGCCAAAATCACATCTGGAAAGTCCATAAGAGAGGAGAGGCAGAAAAAAAGGTCTTGAAAAAACAATATGGGAAGAAAACTACCTTTTTGATGGTTGGGTATTAAGCTTTGATAAAGGAAAAATTAGAGAGTTTTAGAAAGCTTCTGGAATTTTCGGAATTCCGAGAAGAGTGTAAACGGAAATTATTCTCAACCATATACCTAAAATGTCTCCTCACTACATATAAAAACTCACAGCTCACTCATAAATCTAGCTGCGATGCCTTTCAGTCGCAAAGAAATAAATAACCAACAAGCCAACCACCGAGTACCTCAAAAGCATCAAACAAACCTTAAGTCATTATAGTGTTGTGAAGTCGAAAAGTAATTTTCCTTTGAAAATACTATCGCACTTCTTGAAGTTCGGAAGTTATTTTTTACCTTTTTCTCTGACCTTAGTGCTCAATACAGAAGGTCAGAGATTCTTGAACTCTAATCCCCTGGAACATACCTTCGATAGTCAAGAGACAAGGGCTTGAAAGTGATAGTTGTTTGAGTTCTTCCCCCCTATAAAAAGTGAAGGTTGTTTCAGAAAAATAGACGAAAACTTAGAGATACAAATTAAAATAGAAAACTTAGAAAACTCATATAAAGCAGAGGTTAGCACATCACCAAATCTGAAACCTTAACTTGGTGGTTTCCTAGGCAGAGTTTCGTCTCCAGGATTGCCGTTAAAATTGGGTGACAACAACAACAAAGTTCTTTTCCAGTCAGAAAAAGCGCTGTTTAGCTGTGGCTTTAGTTGGGAGACCGAAAGAAGAAGAACTTGTCAACAACTGAATTGAACATGTTAAACATGTCTGTAAAGTTGTGTTGCACATCGACGCCAATCTGATTTTTGATGCGTCCTTCAAATTTTCACCCCCGCATAGTCATTTCGTACGCTGCGACGTTGTCTGGATTCTTCCGCTCATCATTCTGAGCAAGTATCGTCCAAGCTGGGAAAAATTCGCTGCAAAAGCACAGAAAGAGAACAAGGTAAAGAAAAACGCACTTTTTTAGTATTTTTCACAAAAAAATCGGCATAAGCAAAGAAGTAAGCTCGGCGACGTTGTCTACATCATAAACAGAAACAAGACCTATCGAATGCACAAAAAAACCGAGTGAAAAAAGTCAAACTGAAGAAAAAACAAGAGGTTTTCGAAAACACCGTTTTTCGAGGATTTCTCGTTTAAATCCCAAAAAGAAGTTCCGCGACGTTGTCAGCGTGAAAATAGAGATCAAGAGCTTTAATATGATATATAGATTATCGAAATTGGGCTCCGAACAACGAAGAAAAGGGTACTAGAGCCAAATGCCCCGCGCCCCGCATTTGAGGTAGCGAGGTAGCGCGCAGCGCGCGGAGACGCAGACGAGCAGCGGAGACAGACCAGAGACGACGGGGCATTTGGCTCTGATCGTGGATCTTTGCAGGGTCTCGACGAAACCCTGCAAAATTATATATCGTTGTGATCCTCATGAGACGGCCAGGAGCACTGACAACGTCGCGGGTCTTGAAAATCACTCCATAACGAGATGGACCAGCATTCATATGGCGACTCTTTGCGCAAGATTTGAGCGCAGTTTTTCGTTTTTATTGAACTCTAGCGGCTTTAATAAACTTCCAACATTCAACCGCAGTTCAGAGAAAGGTTAGTTGAGAAATTTTGCCCTAGTTTTTGATTGAATTTTCTAATAAAAACCTTTTTCTCAACAAAAAAAAGCCATAAAAACGCAATCCTTCGGTTTTTTGAGCTTCTTTTGAATGTCACTGCTATATATGCCTCATTTAAATTCATCCCTATACAATTATGTCATTAGTTATGTCATAACTTCCAGGGCTTCGCCCTGGATGACTTCTGTACTTCTCCCCTGGTGAAGGTTGTGTTCTATCATGACGCTCAAAGTGAAGGTTACCAGAGTACATGGCTCTATGTATCGAAGGTATGCCCTGGAAACAACAACCTTACGAAACAAAAGGATGAAAGGTTTTACGAGCCATGCTGGGTAGTAAATGTAACGAGCATCGCAGAATGCTCCCACGACTGAGCCTGAGGTTGGCGCCTAACAATGAAACACCCTTCTAAGGAAATTACTGAGCGGACTGAAACTGATCTCTGAAATCCGAACAAGAGGGCCATTTTGTTCAGTTGCCAGTGTTAATCTCAAGGATTTCTGAAATTGAACAATATTTTAGACTTAAGTTTCTGAAAATAAAGAAAGATTTTTGAACCAAGATTTTGCCCCTAGATAGGTTGAGGCAAAATGCACCGAAAATAAAAATCTGCTGTATAATGCTTGAGCACTAATCGCTTTGCACAATAAGTTATCCGTCAAGATCAAGATTAAATGTAGTATTTCATAATAAATTTTGAAGAATTATTTCAAAACAATATATTAGGTTGTACCGAAAGTTCTGTCGTTTCCTTTTTAAAAATTTGTAACTTTGCGCTGCTTCAACGGATTTGCTTGCCTGTAATTTTATTAGAAAGAATAAGTCTTTCTCTTTCAAACGTTGTTTTGCGGAGTTTCGGTTTCACATTGGGTGCGGAGATAAAAATGAACTAGAACCACGTAGACTTTGACCATTTTAAGTTAGGTCACCAAAAATCTGGAATGCTGCAGAAAAATCTGAAATCATCAGTACATATGTTTTTTGACCTACCCTTTGCATCTGTGAAAAAATTGTGCTGTTTGGACGTCTCTGTGAGAAGTTATGATTTTCGCGAAAATTGACAAATCAATTAATTATGGCCTTTTCCATAGTAAACTCGATATTCATAACTTCTCACAAAGACGTCCAAACAGCACAATTTTTCACAGATGCAAAGGGTAGGTCAAAAAACATATGTACTGATGATTTCAGATTTTTCTGCAGCATTCCAGATTTTTGGTGACCTAACTTAATGGTCAAAGTTTACATGGTCTTAGTTTTCCATTTTTATCTCCGCACCCAATGTGAAACAGAAGCTCCGCAAAACAGCGTTTGAAAGAGAAAGACTTATTCTTTCTAGTAAAATTACAGGCAAGCAAACCCGTCGAAACAGCGCAAAGTTACAAATTTTTGAAAATGAAACGACAGAACTTTCGTGCCAACCTGATATAATCGACTGAAAAATTCGATTTGTAGATATTCATTAGACATCCAATTACCATAGATTTCTCTTATTTAGAAAAAAAATAGGAGTATAGAACCACGAATAAAGATAAACCCACGATCAGATCACTAGACACTTTAACAATTCTAGCGATCAAGATAATAAAACACTTTTTGAGTATTTGTCATAAATTTGTATTTGCAAATGAAGAATTTTGAATCAAGTACTTGAAGAGCGCAAGATTCCATAAAACAAGTCAAATGATACTTTGGCGCAAGAATTATGCATCAACCCGATACAAGGAGAAAAGCAGGCAATGAACAAGCTGCACCCATTGCAGCGGCGCGGTTCTGCTGCTGCCCAGCGATGAAACTTAGCGCGAAGGCTTCGACTCTTCTCTGACAGCTCAATTAATAACAGAGCTCTGAAGCAACAACTATGAATCTACGATAATTACTCAGAACAAGTGTCCTAAGTGGTGATTACTCGTTGTCCTATCGTTAGTGAGACCAACGACCGATAAATGAACAACTCGTCCGAAACACTTTCGTTGAGTGTTGAACCGGCAGCAATTCACCATCTGCGCAACGCTCATTTTTGTTTCTATGGAACTAGTGTAATTACACCGACCAACAACCATATTACGCTCTGCTATCCAAAACGAAGGGAATAAGAAAGATTCCTTGAAGGGCTATGTACTACAGCGACTAAGATTTATCTACTTCGGAAAAATATCGGATGAATTGAGCGTGTTAGTGCGCACTATATTACAGAGGAGACAAACACTTGGCCCGTCGATGTTTTTTCCTGCCAATTTCTTTAATGCGAGAAATGACAAATTTATGGCGTTCCCATGAGAAGTTAAGAAAAGAATTGTTCTGCGCTGAAATTGGCTCATCAATTTTACCTTTCAGCAAATTTCTGCAAGAATCTAGACACAACTATACATAGAATCAAGAATAGCTAAGCGTCTATGCAGTTAGATTCTAGAAGTTACAATGTCATGCGCAACATTCCCCCCCCCCCCTTCCTCGATACTGGGTAGCGAAATTTTTGCGAGTGATATAGGTCGTGACTCATGAGTATAAAATTATGCAGATAGCATAATTTCTTATGGTATCATTCTTTTTTGAATTTCAAGCCAATTTCTTCGAAAATTTCATTTAGAGGCATTTCGCTTTTATAATCTTGTAGCTAACCATTGTGACACAAACGAAACAAAGGAGCGACCAATGCCATACCTTTTCATTTTAGAAGATCTGAGATATTTACTGCTCTTATGTGATTTTTCATAAAGACAGCAACTTTTCTAGGACAATGAAAAGACCCCGGGCGCTTTTCGAAAACTTTTTCTAGGAACTGATGTTCAAGCAAAACAAGCACGAATAGCACTTTCAATGTCAAAAAACTATAATTGTCTATGAAGAAGGAACATTTCAGGAACTTCTTTGAACTAAAATATGTTGCTTAACACATTGACGACCACGCAGACTTTCAGTTGTCTGCCTTTTGGGACCGAGGACTTTTACGGACCAGCCCACATTTTTCAACTACAATTACGCATACTGCCATTTACAGTACACCTATAGTAAACCTGAAAGGCTGATAGAAAAGGCAGAGGTCATTTCTAGATCCAGTGCAAAAGAAACCTCATAGAGTAAATTTATTCCAAAATAGTAGTCATTTTAACAATTCGAGTCTTGACACACATGGTGTGTCAAGCGGTCGTCAATGTGTTAACAATATTTCAGTACATATTGGCGCGGCAGTGCAAATATCTAACGATAATCCAGCTTCAGGGTACAATCATAAAAACTTAGCTGACCAGCAAGTAACCTTGTTAAATGAACTGCGAGGAACGCTCCATTCTGAATACTCCGAAAATTGTACAAAGAGCAGTTTCGCACACGTTCATGAAGTATTCATATCTTCATTGTTCGCAATGAAGAGTGCTCACGCTTGAGAGGTGGGAAAAGAGCAAACTACAAAACTTGATCTAGAATAGTTTATATGTCTGGCTGATTAATTTTTGACCCTATAAATGCACTTATTGCAGCTTTGAATTTCAAGATGTCAAAAGATAAGTCAACTTTTTCTTGGAATCTCCCAAAATAAGGATATCTTAGAGAAACTCAAACTGGAACACGGACCACTTTCCAAACCAATTTGCTCCCATCTTACTTCTGAGGGTCATCCTCGTCTACGTCGTCATAATATTATGTTAAAGTAAATTGGTGCGTAAATGGTTATGACAGACAAATTGTGTACATATTCGGCTGACAACTCAACCCGAAGGTAGGTGTGACGGAATACATAAACAGAATTTCACTTTCTTATGGAAAGAATATCTTTATAATCCGTCCTGTGTCCAGTGTTTATCCATTACTGATGAATATTGCAAAGAATTGGCAATTTTTGGCAGGAGCACTTTATTTGTAAAATATCAGAAAGATAATGAAATTTCTTCGTACCATTCTAAACACAAAAAAGTGACAGTAGCAGATTTTACCTTTTCAAACTATTGATACGCTAATTTTTCAAATGAATACTGAATTATCAGAAACGAAATTTGAAAAGCTGGTTCTTGCTTGTATGCAAGTCGCTTTGCCCGAACTGAATGGAAAGAAGGAGAGGTCTACAGCAATTTTATCTTTTTTCACCTTGAATGTGCTTTTTTGGTGTCCACATATTATTTTGTTTCCCTTTCATAACAACGAACTGCAAACAATTGCTTCAAAGACATAATAGTTCTGCTTTTATGCGCTCAAATTATTCCAAACACTCTCATAAGAAGATAATTTGGCATTTCGAATGGCGCGGACAATACAGAGGAGAAAAGGACAATTTTTCCAAATTTCCAGAAGGTTTTGGTATTTTCGAGAAACATGTGATGTAAAGCTCAGGATGTAACAACATCATCAGACTGGGACTTCAAATCTGGCCGAATTAGCTGAACATTAAATGGATTTCACTTGGCAACGACGGCAACCGATAAAAACACAAAGGAAATAAATGAAAACTGCAAGGAAACTGTATTTCTGGCTAAAGAAAAAGCCTGTCAGGCTGTCTTCTTCTGTTAAATCGGGAGCAAAATTTGACTTTGAGGCGGTTACTTTTCAAATAGTGGATTTCTCACTTTTCCATCGTACAAAACCATTTTCTAAAAGTTTTTGACTCCAGCTATTATTCAACTCAAATGAAGTTTTCGTAAATAATATTCGATTACTTTTCCTTAGCTAATAATAAACCGCTCTTTAGGCAGTTAAAAAACGAAAAATTGTGTAAAACTCTTATAAGAAATAAGAATGATTATAAACCATGCCAACCGCATATGACAACCCTGCAAAAGACAATTAAATTCTAGGAAGTTGTTTTCTTTCGTGCCATGAAACGCTTTTTTGCGCAACCTTGTCTGCGGCAGATACTAAATGTCATTAGCACATGTTTGCAATTTCTCAAATTTCCTTGTAGGAAAATTTTCTAATCGAGTTTCGAAACAGCGATCGCTTTCACACGTCATTTCAGAAACAGTGTTTTTATCATAATGTTTACATAGTCTAGTACTAAAGTAATGTTGACCAACTATTTTTCTAAAATTTGTTTTTTACCAATGTAACAAAAAAATCGTCTTGCAGCATCATTGAGCAACTATTTTTCTACAATTTGTGTTTTTTATTAAAATTCTAAACTGTGAGTTCAAATAACCTAGATTAAAGAAAAAAATCCAGTTGATTCTATTATAAATACAAGTATTTGTTCCATAGATGCTTTCTTGGCACAATTCTCCGTGTAAATGAGGAATAAGTGATCGAATAAACACATTTCCCAATCAAATTGCTCTAAAAAATTTCAAAAACTTAACATTGCGGTCTTTCGGTCTGCACCGCCAAACATCGAAAGATTTTTGAAACATTTTGATTGAGTTATCCTTTCTTAGAGATGAGCAATTGTAGTTTGTATGACTCTTGAGAACAGGAGTTCCACATTATGTTCGATAGTTTTATGAAACAAATATAGCCTCCCTCCTATTTCTTTTGCTAATTTTTCGCCAGAAATCAAAAATGTTTTTGTGAACAATTGGAAATTGCAAACCCTAATTTACAGTCACTGATACATTTTTTACCGGTACATATTTGTCGCTATAATTAAAGTTTTATAGAGCGTGAATTCTTTTTTGCAGTTTTTATGGTAAAGCTAATATTAATAATGGAAATGCCTTTTTGGGAAGAACTATGCTTCTCGTGTGTAGTTTTTGCTACCAGGGAAGCGCAAAGCATCATTTTCACAATAAGTCTGGACATAAAGGAGCTGTAAGTCAAAGCTGCCCTTCTAAAATCCGAAACTCAAGGGGCTTCTTGTCTGCGGAATCGGAAAGCTTGTAAGCTAACAATTTTAGTGCTGTAAAAACAAATGTGGGGACCTACAAAAAAATAGGGACATTTTTTGTCGCGTAGAGCAATATGTCTCCCATGTTTGCTCTAGGAGTAATAGCGCAATTACATGACCAATCCGGAAACCCCAAACTCGTAGTGATACATTTCGTGCAACATGCATGACGGAAAGCTTCCGTTTTGTATGTATCTAGTGATGTGGATAAGAATCTTTTTGCTAATGGGGTAAGGTTACTAGATAATACCAGATACTGCATAAATTTTGTCATTTTGTCCGAGTAAGAATTGTAACAAAACAAATCAAATATTCATGTAAAAGTTGTACCGATGCTCGCCAAAATAGCGGTACTACAAACTGGACGTGAATAAAGCTTAGGCAGTTCAAAAATTCGGAGAATTGTAAGCTGTGTTTCTTGGAACTCTCTTCATCTATCGTAATCAGTTAGGATTACTGAAAAATGTATAGAGACTAAAGAACCAGATAAACACAGATAAAGACACGATTGGGAATGGCAATCTGTAAAGGACTTGGGACTGGTTCTACAGCCTTTCCGATACTGAGCTCATTTTCATCAATAAAGAGATGTTCACATGGGTAAAATACGGAAATGAATGCCCTGATTGACATGCAGATAGGGGACAAATAATGCGGTCCTATCTGTAAGCTTTGGACAAAAAGGAAGCTCGCAAAACAGCTCTTATAATGATATTTTCTCACAATACAGCTGTAAAGTGTGAGTCTGGCGAACATAAAGCAATCTTTGTTAGGACTTCTACCAAGAATCACAACACACCAAATTCGATCTTATTCGCGACAGAATTGGATTCCATACCACACAAAATGCATTTTCTAAGCCAATTTACCCGCTAAGGAATCCTGGCATTTCGCTTCGTAGCGTTAATTGAAAACGTTGAGGTTGAGATTCGTCGGGAATTAGCTGGGATCAACCATTCGTCATTCTAATGGAATTTCATGGATTTTTGCGTACATGTTCGTCAGTGTTTTTCTTACAAAAGTATCAAAAAATTAGAGAAAAAAAGATGAAGTGGTATAATTTGAGCAAATTTGTTTGAGATGGATTCCTCGACTAAAGTCACAAGGAATCAGATGAAGAATATGTTAAAATGAAGGTTCAAAAACTGATTGCGTTTGAAGTCATTACTGTTTTAAGCAGAGTATGAGCTAACTGGATAGATTAGAAACATTCTAGCATGAATAGATAACTTACAAAGATTCTAGCACAAAACTAAGCAAATCAGGATTAGCTTAATCCCGCCCTGAGGAGAGGCAGCACAAGCTACCGTAACCTACCATATCGAGGCGCGGACTCAAACGTGTCCAAAACCGACCTGTTCGGCAGCCCTACACGGACAAGAGTGTCATCCACACGACCAAACAACATTGTCCGTAGCTAAATGACTATCTGGATGAGCGGCTGTTTGACTCCGCCTACGAGATTGCCTTTTCAAGAGCCAATAGCTTTGGCAAGAAGCGCTTGTACAAACAAAATCGCACGTCATTATTGAAACGCTAGAAATTATTTGCAAAATCTCGAAGAATTCGTGTACGTTGCGATTTCGTCACTTTGCGCACGAATGAACGAAAAAATGGAAAAAAAAACTGAGTCGAGGTGCGATAAATGCGGTGAGGCAGTGCGGCGTGTAATGATGAACACGAACGGCGCCCCAAGAAGCGCCACTTGATTAGCCGCGAAAAACGAAAATCTAATAATGCTGCTCACGGCGATGCTTAGGTAACGAAGCCGTTTGGCGATGATGCATGAGAAACAGTCGAAAAAGAGGATTTCCTTGCAAGAATCCTTTTAAATGACGCTATGCAATGGATATGTAGCTGTTAAAACATCAAGAGAAATTCTCTCTTGCTTTCTTACACAGACAACTCAACGAAACTTCCGCAGCATGTTTACGGAATTTTCGAGGTGACCCTGCGATTTCCCAAACGTTGGGCGAAGCGGCTAATTGTCTGAGCACATGGGATCGTCTTTTATACATGGCCATGTAAAAAAAATTGTTCGACTTGTTTTCGACTTATTCCTTTGATTTTCGAGTTTATCTATAAGAAAGTTTTTCGAGGCGTTGAGAAATAATTCGAAAGATTCTGAATAGTATATGGCTCCGCTTCATGCAAAGAAGAACCTCCTCCTAACGCCACCCCCCCCCCCTCCACCCCGATAAAAAGTTCAAGGATGGCAGAAGGGTAAAAAGCTTGTATCCTTCATTGACTATGAATTTACGGTCTCGTCTCGTTTACAATCGTTTTAGAATCGTCTTCATTTCAGCAGTCACTTTGTGTGATGGCACCATTTTTTTTTGAAGCTTCAGCAAAATCGCGCGACTACTTTTCGATATAACTATTGTGGTGGTTTTACCGCGACATAACAGTAAAGCCACCACAATTGTTATGAACGGCATAAAGCGACAAATAATAACACAAGAACTGCGCGAGGTAAAAAGGGCGTCGTACTTGCATTACGAGCGGAGTTTTGGCACTTCGCCAGCTTGGTTGTAAAAAATGAGTGCAGTCTTAGGCCCGTATGCACGTACATCCCCGCGGGGAGGGGATCTGCGCTTAACCATTGAAATGATCCCCGCTGGGGATCCCCTCCCCTCCCCGCGCGAACCCCCGTATGCACAAAGACAATATCGGACAAGGGATCCCCTGTGGGGAGGGGAAGTGAACCCCCTTATGCACAAGAGGGGATCAAGCGGGGAAACCACCTTGCTTTCAAATTTTCTATAAAAAACTCTTTCTTATTTCATATTTTGACTGCAACTCATCTTCATCTCATCACTTTCAATAATTTAGGGTTGCGGAATGCGCGTATGCAGTGACTGCGCTCGGGGCACTAAAAATGATTTTTTCTACTCCCATTATGTTCCTGCTTTCTTGGATGCTGCCCACTATCGCTCATGCTGCCCCATTTCAGCGTAAAAATGTTGATATAGAAGTTGATGTGTCTCTGCAAGGGAATGGGTAGAAGACATTATGCTGCGGAAAAGGGGGGGGGGTGCCGCGCGGACGCTCAAAACAATATTTTAACACATAACAGAAGCGGCAAATTGTGCCAGTTCTCCATAAACGCTGTAGCTATCAGCAGCATATCGTCCTTCATCCCAGGGGAATGATCCCCAGCGGCCATCCCTGCTATGCACAAGGGGAACGCTGGGGAGGGGATCACTCCCCAGGGGAATTCTACTCAGAAATAGGCAAATGTGCTACTTTCTAGATTTTTTCGAGGCAGCTTATGTTAAAATAACAAGATAATGGCAACATGTCATGAAATATGAAAGTTACAAAGTGTTTACTCAGCCTATGTAGTTAAAACTATTATGTTACATGAGAAATGCGCAAATTTTCTGAATGATCAAGAACTCCTACAAATAATCAAATTTGGCTGCTATTATTGCTCGGATTCCTTCTCAAGAGGCGAATATAGAAAAGAAAGACAAATTGCAAGCCACAGGTCGCTGAGAGAAGAACCCGGCTTTCAAAGAAAATCCTCCGTCAAAATGAACGAAATGCTTGGTAATGACTGAGCAGAACCAGAATATCCGCGTCTCTGGCATGATCTACACCATCGAACCCCTACTTCGTTGCAGGGGATGTCGATCCCCTCCCCCGCGTTATTGAGTTGAATTCGCGCATACGGGGTTCGAGTGGGGAAGGGAAGGGATCCCCTCCCCCATTCGAACCCCGTATGCACTGGGGTTCGCTCGATCAATACCTCTGAAACCATTCACATCATCCCCGCTTAGGTGCAGGGGAGGGGATCGCTCCCCTCCCCTCTGTCATGGCGGGGTTCGGCGGAGGGGATCGTTCCCCTGGGGATCCAGCTCCCCTCCCCTCCCCAGCGGGGATGTACGTGCATACGGGCCTTAGCCGCACGTAAACGTAGCGCAAACACTTTGCGAGGGTGCGTGTCATGCCAATTTTGATTTATGTCGGTGGAAAAAGCTTCTATGTGGTATAGCTTACTAATTTGACAAAATGATGTGATTGCTCATTGCGTGATCTACTCCACGCCTTTGTTTTGCCGTAGGTATTGATGTTGAAGGCGTGAAATAAAAAGATCGAGTGCTAAATTTGTGTACAGGTATCATATGTCTTCAACATTACTAAGACCAATTTGACATTCTCATTTTACAGGTTTTTGCAAAAGATCAAGCACTTGCGTGTTTAGGGCACTCTTAGAAGTTGATTTTCTAGATTTCTTTGCAAAACGTCACCTCTTTCTGACGCTAAAATGACGAATCTGATGCTAATGATCGAGGAATAATCCATTATACACAGATTCCTTCCTCTTTTCTTTTGCATCTAAAGCTCAGAGCGATAAATTGCCTTCATCAAGCTGCTGCAAAGTTTGGAGACAAAAGCAAAAACTAAAAAAAATTTTCCGCGAAACATCTTGATAGCTTGAGCTAGTGACTGAAAAATAGATTGAGGCAATAATAGGCAGATGCGATGCGATCTCTAAACAATAAGTGTCGGTTGTGTCATCTCAAAGATCAAACAATGAATGTCCTGCATTATAAGAGACAATATTATCATACTGCATTTGCCGTGAATGAATGCAAAAATAAAAATTTGGAACACCCCGCTCCACCAGCAAAACTCCTGTTGAACGACTGGCCATGGGGCGTGGAACTTTAAAATGCATTTTCTATGGCCATTTACAACTTTTTGTCACAAATGAGCGCAAATTCTCAATGGACACGCACGCAGACGTTTAACGCAAGTTCTGCACCACCAACGAATTTTTCTGGAGCGCTTCAATAAAATTTGTCTCCCCCCCCCCCCTCCTCTCCGCTTCAAACGGACATCGTGAGGCCGATAATATAGCGGTGCCACGATCTAGGCATAAGGTCTTCTTCCGAATGAGAGGCCCAGTTCAAGCCATAACTTAAGCGGCAACCCATTCAATTCAATAAATACTTCGGCCACGAATGGGTAATATCTACCGGTTAAGAAGAAAACTAAGAGTACCCAAAATTTTCTGAAGGGTAGGCTCAAGTCCTCGAATTTGGCTGAGCACTCCCTCAAAAGGACAAGTGACCTGTACAAAAACTAAGAGCGTGCGAAAACAGTCGTTAAAATGGATGATGATCTCAAATTACTATACTGAGCCGCTTTGCAACTTTTTTCTCATCATCGCTCCTTTACATTTGTGACACTTTCAGTACAACTTTCTTTGTTTTGATAGAGCAGTCATCTATTATGCATCGTCCTTACATGTTGCATATGGCCCTTTAGTGATTTTCCGTCCTATTCTATGCATTCTTGAAAAGTGCTGTCATGTGAAGTGGAATACAGTGAGTCATGGCACTTTTTATGCGTTTGTACTGGGGTACAGGACCATTAGAACGTTTTAAAGGTTGCATGAGGTATATCGCACAATTATATACATAAAAACATTCTTTGTTTTAGTTAACTTCCCCTAGTCTGGTTTTTCTCCAACAACCCTTGTCGTCTAGCAGCTTCCAGAATGAGAGTGTGTTCGTGGCAAGAAGATTTGTAAGAAGTTAACACAAAAATGCAGTTTCCACATTTCCTAACAAGAATGGAGATCCTAGATATAGCAAGTGAACTTAACATATCATGCATATTTTGATTTCAAAAGAATGTAGCTTTTTTGGGGAAGTGTTTACGGAGCCATATCTTATTAGAACTGTCAGTAAGTAGTGTGCCACTGAAAATCTGTGGCATGAACATTTTACATTGGAATCTTGATTCACAACTTTCCAGGACCTAAAATTCGGTGTTCCAAAGATCATTCGCTGTTGCCAAAGAAACGGTACTCGACGAAAGCTTGACGATGAATTTCTACTCTAATGATCGTAAAAGCTATAACTGCACGGCTTTCTCAAGGCCCTCTAAACACTTTTTTAATAAGAATCCCAGATACCTATTTAGCTAGACAGCGGCTTCAAAACACACCGCTGATGCTGGGCATCTGGCCAAGTTATCGTCTTCAAAGACGAAATCACATGCAAATCTTCAAAGATTATTCACTTTTTACAACATTTTTTCTTACTCGACTAAGTTTCTAATGTCCGCTGCACACGGATCTCGTGCCAAGCCGTATCGAACAAAAGAAAACTTTAGCCATCGAAGTTTCTGAAAAGGCAAGAATGGATAAATGCTTATTGGCTCTCTATTTGTTTTAATTCTTAATTGTTAGTATGCCGGACGTCTTGAAAGAAATCAAATAGCAAAAAACCAAAAAATTACAAACATACAGTAATGGAAAGATCAAAATCTACTAGACTGCTTTTTTCTCGCTGGGGTGCTTCACCGCTTAGAGGTATACATTCCAAATTTTTTATCGGCGTAAAACGTCCCTAGCTTGCACTGTCTCTACAGCCATAAAAAAATCTCGCTATGTAGACTTTGGAAAACTGAATTTCCTACGACAACAATCGATCATGCAGAAGATCATCTACGACAACAAGCACCCATAGCCAGGCTAATTTTCTGCGGAGGAGACAACGCGATTACCGTGAATTTCCGTTGTGTGAAGCAGACGAGACAGCATTTTCGGATGCGTGGCAAGGGAGGAGAAATCACCGAGAGCTTCGCTGAGGCGCGTAGTGGAAACGAGATTCTACATAACAACAGGGGAAGATGTTTTTCATGGAAGACTCGGAAAACAGGAGGGGTGTGCCTAGAAAGAGAAGAAGAAACAGCTTGCGAAAAAAATCTAGAGGAGTTGAGAGTTAGTTAAGTAAAGATTCAAACGATAAAAAAACATTTGTTCCAGAATGCGAAAGGATGAAAGCTCATCGCTTTCAACTCCACAAAAATTTTCCAAAATTTCTCTACTGTAAATTATAAATTAGCCAAAGATGTTCCAATGGCAGAAGTTCACACAAAAGTGACCTCCAGAGGAGCTGAAGTGCAGATAGGAAAAAAATTTTTAGACGGAAGCAATTATTCGTCCTTGAACGAGAAAAGAAGAAAGCACTTCAAAAACTGTCTTAACTGTAACGCATAAAATGACCACAAAATGCTTTTTTCACGAAAATTGAAGACAAAAGTGATAAAGCAAAAAGTAGAGCAGTTCTAGGAGACTTGCACGACCGGCAAAGATGAAGGATTTGATCTTTCATTCGATGGACAACTGGTCAAAAATAAATCTAATCCAAAATTTTTGTCCACGTGAAAAACCTTTTACAAAAATACTTAGGTTAGAAGAAAAGCTTAAGCTGTTGATAAAAATAGAATCATTTGTTCTCAAAAACGCATTGAAGTGCATACTCGAATTTTGCTCTAAATTCCTTGACGGGAAGAATAACCATTTAAGGAATTTTTCATGAATTTTCTTGGATTATATGCATTCATGTTTATCATAAAATCTTCATGGATCTACCTATATTACGACCGTCATTATACAAACGGAAATCACGGAAATTGCCTATTGACTGCATGCCATACACTGATGGAAAATCCTTGCTAAAATCACCGATTTTTTCTAAAAATCACAGGTTTTTTCTAGAATTACATGAAAAAGTAAAGCAGATTCAGCCTCACTATGTCTTCATATCAAATGGAAATTCGCACTTTCCGAATGGGCTTACATAGATCAAATAGAGAAAAAGACAGGGAACACAAACTTGCTTGCATCCAAAACTTTTCCTCTCAAATTTTGCCAAGGGTAAGACCAAGAAGAAAACGTCGTCATGGTGTTCTACATGAGTGTTTCCACGTCAAAAAGCTCATTTCGTTGAGCGATGAGCAATTTGGCATTGGAAGAGCGTCAAATGAAGACCGAAAGGCTCATCGCATAGCGTCTCCAAGTACATTCGTCACCGTCGACAATGTAATCTCGACACACGCATATTGCGTCCAACAAGAGCAAATCGGAGGGAGAAAACAACCAAGATTACGTTCTTGTATCAAGGAAAATGTGAAAAATATTATGCTAAGCAGGGAATGGTCAGAAATTAACCCAGCCATACCAAACAATCTGCATATCATCGGACTCATCTTGAAACGCTGATCACAAATGTATGTCTATTATCTGCCAAGCGAGTATCTGGGAGGAGTTATGAGCGTTTAAATGTGCGATTTGTCAAGTGCTCTGTGGCGCAAGGTTTTTGGTGAAGGTGCTTCTTCCTTGTAACTAAAATAACCTAGCCACTGCAAATCCGCGCCATCAGGCCGCATTTCTAGGAAATATATTAGTCGAAACTCAAAAAGTTTTTCATATTTAAACGCTCATAACTTCTCCCAGATATTTGCTTTGCAAATAAAAAACATATATTTGAAATCCGCGTTTTGATGTCGAGCCCATTTCCTCGTAAGCTCTAGTAAAGCATTATGCTTAGCTTCTCAATTCTGGAGTGGAATAATCACAAACACAGCTGTTAACATCTGATAGAGCTGCCCATTTTTTCTTCCATTTTCGAGGTCAAGCATTCGATGAGGATTGGTATCATGATTATGTTTACAAGCGCGATAAACCTGGTCCTTTCTTTTTCTTCGTAACAATTGGTAGGAAATGCATACTCAGACAATCCACCGGAAATTCCGCAGACAAGCAAAATTTGCAGCGGTTCCGCAGGATTTTGTTCACTAGAGGAAACGTCTAAAATTGGAGCTTCCACAGGATCTCCACGTTAAACTAGTTGAAAACAGGAATTATACAGGACGTTTCACCAAACTCTGCGAAAGCTTTGAAAAACCCCAGCGGTTCCGCAGCACTTTAACCTGCCAGTACTTCCGCAAGTTTTTTAAGCAGATGTCATCGCTCAATGAATGTAAAAATGATTAAAAAATGATTAAACAAAAGTGATTAGACATGATCAAAATTCAATGAATGTAATACATTTTCTGACATTTTTTATTACGAAGAAGAAAGAGCAGCCAGTTCAGTTGACATACTTATCTCGCCGGTCTTATTACTTGCATTCCAACAAATTTCAATATTTCGCCGCAGCCCAAAGTTTCTCCTCACCAAAGTCATTCCGATCCGACTGTGTTGATAATCTACCTGGTCTAACATACCTTGCAGTGCCCACATTGGCCCTTACAATTCTTTTAATGCAAATGACTGCAGTTATTTTCGAAATTCTTATCGCTCACAAAATTTGTTCATGGAAATATGCACGAAGACTGTGCCGCCGTCATGCTACTATGGCTGCACGGTGGCATAAATTTCGCGAAGTTGAGGATTTAGTGAATTGGTAATTGATTTAGCATGTAAGGTAACTTAATAATCATAGCAGAAAGAAGACGTAAAAACCACTAAGTATCAATTTCCAGCAAAATAGGTAGTAAACCAACGCACATATTCCTTCTCGTGCATTGAACAAAAAAGTAAAATTGTTAGGCTGGCTAAAAAATAATTTTATTTAGGCATAAAGGCTTTAGGTATTTAGGCGCTAAAGGTATTTAGGCACTCCCACAAAAATTTTCTAGTTGCTCTTTACCCATGATTTTTTGTGGAGAATCAGCTTGAAGCATTACCACATATCAACTACTTAGGATTTTGAATTATCAGTGAGGGACAGTTATGCCACAACATGGCCAAAATCAAAAAGCTCGATTGTGCCACTTTCTAAGCTCGCGTTCTTGCTGAATTGGATGTATAGAACAGAAAATTGGTATATAGCAGTGGCGTACCGAGGGAGGGGGGCGGGGGGGGCGCGCGCCCCCCCCGAGAACGGGTCGCGAAATTTTTGAAAGTTACTTACATGGGTTATAAAAATGTGCAAGTGACTTGTTTTTACTTGTAAATAATTAAAATAATTTTTAAAAATTTTTAAAAAATCATTTTAGCCTTATAAAAAATTTTTTTTCGGGGGCGTGGCTGACGCCACGCCCCCTTTTTCCAGATTTTAGGGGTCGGGGACCCGAAAAAATTTTGAGAAGCACCCCAAAAAATTTTTCGGAGTGCGTGGCTAACGCCACGCACCTTCTTTAGAAAAAAATTTTTGTCGCGCCCCCCCCCCCCCCGAGCCGAAATCCTGGGTACGCCACTGGTATATAGATATGGTTACGAACAAATTTTCCCTACATGGAGAATAACAATAGGAAGTGTGGTCTGCCATTTTGAAACTCTTTGACCAAGAAAGCTTGTTTTTCGCATATCTGCGCACAATGAGGAAATTAGTTTTACACTTCTTTGCGGATTTCTTTCATTCATCATTCTACTCAAGCAGATATTACATTCCACTCCTAACTGAAGTGCTCTTTACAGAGCTACGGAATACTTAGCAAAAAATTGTCTGCAGCGTTTGTAGAAGCCGCAAAAGCGACCGAATTTATTCAGCCAACCTAGTATTTTCATGCATTTCACCAGAATTTCTTTCTCTTTTATAAGTTTGCATGCATTTCAAGCTTACTCCCTCGGAATACTTCCTTGGATTTCGTTCATTCATTTTATCAAACTCGAAAGGGTGCGATGTCGGAATGCAAATAGTCCTTGTCCAATATCTAACCTCCCTTTCAAGCTGTATACTGCTTCCATCTCGAAAGTTCCGCAGTTATGTAGATCAGACCTACCGCTCTCGAAAAGTCCAAAAGGCACTAATGCGTATATTCATTTTACTTGAAAACTTGTGCTTCGGAGCTTCGCTTGACTTTGCCGATAGCATATACAGCTTATAGGCTACTGCACATGCTATCGAAGGCGCAATTTCTTCGTGCGCGAACGCGGCTTTATTAGCCGCACACATGAGGGGCAGGATTCACTAAGCTGAAGATAAGCGCGCGCCGCATTCGCGTCCGCTCAACTACTACTGCTTCTGCGCCTTCGTCATGCTGTAACCTTTAGGTGGGAAAGGATGGCTACATAAGGTTCTAAATTTGGCGGGTTGTATCTGCTGGACTATGACCATGTCCAGCGACCGTGGCCGAGGTCTGGACTATGACCATGTCCAGCGACCGTGGCCGAGGTTTTTTGGGGGCAAGAAGTGCAAAAACTTTCGACTGAAGGAGAGTCGCCCTTCGAACTCAGAAAATTCATAAAGCATGACAATACTTTTACAAGCAAAAACAAACGCGCATGTCCTCTTGCCAATGCCACGATTTTGAGAAGAAAAATGGATCTCGGCGATAACGAACTGACAAGGGGCGGACCCAGAGTCGAAAGTGCGAAATGAGGTAAGCTATACATCATCTGAATCAGCGTGAGACGCTGATTTCAAATCTATAACCATTATCTGCCAAGCGGTTCTCTAAAAGGAGTTATGAGCCTCGGTTGCTCGCTGACATGTCAAGTTTCGTTAAGTAGGATTTGCACCTGAGAGCCAGTTGTGGTCGTCTGGTGTAGTGGATAAGCGCGGAGCCTATGGAGCAGATGGTCGAGGGTTTGAATCCTTTTCCCGCTTAACATTTTTGCAAGTTAAGAATATGTTTGTTTTGCTCTGTTTCGAGCACTTTGTTCTGTCCTATCATAGATGCGTATAAATGTCTGGTTACCAAAAGTGTGTCAGTGAGACTCTGTAACGATTCAAATTGTTAATTTGGAGCAGAAATTATGTAAAAACTCACAGCACATTGTCACTCACATACGTAAGATATACCGCTGACTGTCATACCAGCGGCTAAAACCTTGGTGAAAAAAAAGTTGCGAAAATCCCAACTTTTCAGCAGTAGATTATGATCTGAAGTCCGTACATGTGCGCGGGATACCCCTTACAGCGCAAAACAAACATATTCTTAACTTGCAAAAATGTTGAACGGGAAAAGGTCTCGAACCCTCGACCATCTGCTCCATAGGCTACGCACTTATCCACTACACCAGACGACCACACTGGGTTCTCAGTGTGCGGATCCTACTTAACGAAACTTGACATGTCAGCGAGCAACCGAGGCTCATAACTCCTCTTAGAGAACCGCTTGGCAGATAATGGATACAGATTTGAAATCAGCGTCTCACGCTGATTTAGATGATATATAGCTTACCACATTTCGCACTTTCGACTCTGGGTCCGCCCCTTGTGAGTGAGCGGGATGGAGAAAGTTGCCGAAAAATCTCTAACTTCACAAAATTAGCCTTAAACAGCTGCCGAAAAAAACATATCGAAAACAATGTTGAAGGTAACTATATATTTAATGTCTGATTTATTTGAATTTCCAGAAAACCATTATCACCGATGGAAAAACAACATAAAAAGGCTGTTAAAAATGGATATCGGCGTGATGGCCCCTTCGAAATCTTCATGGAACTGGAGATGAGGAATCATTATAAAATGAAAAAGCTTCGTGCACACTTCGAGCACCTGCACACTTCATAAATTACCATATAGACGGGAAGAAATTAGATTTAAAAGAACGAATTGGATCATGACAACCTAATAAATACAAGCCAAACTGTAGGTTTCTATGCGACTGCTTTAAAGAGTCATAACAACCAGAACTCGCAGAATCCGTCTGCAAATCTACCCATGACTTCACAGAGAACAAAATCTTGGCAAGGCCAAATTAAATTTTTTTAAAGCACTTATTTCAATCATCTAGTACAAACAAATCAGTTGCAAAACATTATATTTGTTGAAAAGAAAACAAGAATCAGATTCTCAAAGCAAGAAGGGGGTCTAGCACCGATCCGATTTTTTATTGCAAAGTAATATTTCTACTATCCGTTCGTATATCAATTTACAGAACTATCGTCACAGTTGAGAGACAAAAAGCTCACGCGCGAATTGCAACCACGATTAAGAATGAGAGCTCAGCAACAACGCTGTCATTAGCACCTGGCCTTGAGTGAGAAAAAAAATGCGGAATGAAGCAGAAACTTAGCTTCTCAACGAATTTAATCTGTCAGGCAAACTTCAAACAGATGAGTAGAGGAGAAAATCGAATTAAACATTAAATTACTGGACAGTCTATCATCGCAACCCTAATCCAAAGTGATGCATAGTATTTTATTTTTGTTATTCATAGAGAGAAATGATTAATATGTGGAAACTTCTATGGTACTCTTCCCTTACCCCCATTTTTTCAGCCTAGAAATTTTGTTTTCATAGATCTTGTGAGGACTGTGTCCTTGCCACGTGTCAAGATAAAAATTAACACGTCTCGGGCCGGTGTGACATGTTTTTTCAAAATCATTTTCGGTGCACGAGAGCATTTGACATATATTTGCTGGACTCTTATATAGGGTTGTCCCGAAAGTTTTGTCGGTTTCTTTCATCGCTCACTAAAACTTACAGAACACCAATCCATGGACGGGTTAGGTATCATTTGATTCAGATTTTTATTCTCTTTCTTACAGTTATACTTGCTCTCTGATCTACTCTGTCTTTGCAATGTTATCGCCATGGCTTTTTGAGCAGCTCAGCAGTAACGCCAAATCTTTCCTGAATTTTAGAATTTTTTATTATGATATTTCCAAAGAGCGCTGGTAATAATTATGTAGAGCAGACCTTTGGCTACATTGTAACCATTTTAGATTACGTGAGCAGCGTTTACCAGTCCGTTATGATTATTTTTTTAGTAAAAACCGCGGCTTTTTGATTAAGTTTGACACGTAAAAGTACCAAAAATTCCAAAAAACTGCTTTTCAAAGCGAATTAAAGTTGGTTATGTAGCATAAATGATGTTTAGTAAGAATCATGTCCCAATACGCAAAAACTCTGAAAGCTTTCGTGTATTTGATGCAGTTGCGTGTTTCATGACTTTACCAAAACTCGAGACCTCCGGGGAAATAAATTTTTGAAGCTAAGACAGCAGATTAGGAGAATCTAAAAATATTGCCTTGTAGTCCAAGAATTGCTCTATTTGATCCATACTTAATCCTTTTCGAAACTTTGGAATGAAATTTTTGAAAATTAGCGTAACCTTGAGCAGGTAAAATCGACGGGTGGAGAATTTTGGCAACTATCAAAAAAAGCATACTAGATTGTGGTATGAAAATGTGAACATAAGAAAGAGAAGGAAAAGCTGCATCGAATGCATTTTGAAACACGCTCACGTCTTTATTGTGCGTGGTTTTACAGTGGTTTGAAAAAACCGACAAAACTTTCGGGACAACCTAATAGAAGCAAAACAGTTCTAAAAATTCATTAAAACATCTTGGTAGCTTTCGGCCACAATTTTGAAGAATCCTGGTCTTCATATTGTTTCCGCCATGCGAATTTAGCCAGGAAACTACAAATAATGGTTCGATGTACTTGGCTGCAATTGTTTCTTCGTTTGGACGATAGAACAATAGTCCACTTCTCTGTTTTGAAAAAGCTAATATGTTTATCAAACACAGAGTGTCATTTTCACGATGTTAAAGCCCATTCATGAAGCTGTTGACTAAAAATGGGGTCATTATCATATAAAAAGAGAGTAAACTTACATTAATAGGTAGGGTAAAAAATTTTTGTAAAACCTGTTAAACATGTGAACGACAGGTCAATTTTTTCTAAAACGTGGCAGGAGGTTTACTCTCCATACTGTCAAGGTCTTACCAAGTTTAGTACAAGGAATAAAGCCGTATGCTTTTTCGAAAAAATAGATCAGGATAACCGGAAATTATCACTACAATGAAATCGAGTGCACTCCTAGCCATAATCAAATAATTTCCCTTTCAATGTGAAAGCACATGTAGCAAGAGGGATATGACCAGGGTGACCTTTGGTTAAAACCATTGAAACGCTACCGTACATGCTGGTCGCGGCAGAAAGAGGATGGGGCGGAATGGCGGGCGGTACGGGGCGCCACAATGAACAGTGGGATCGAGGGTCAATTCCTGCTCTCGGCATCAACGAAGCACAACTAATCTGATAATGAAAAGATTCCAAGTTGTCGCCAGGTAGGGGCTAGTCATTCTATAATTGGCAGGTTTCCAGTAGCCTATTTGATCAGTTGAGTACACTCATGAACGCAGAGGTTATTATAACGTTGCTATTATAACTTTTATCAGTCCCTGAACAGCCCTTATCTATTATTCTTTTTTTACCAATGAGAATATAAATGCGCACAAGCACTCTCCTATTCTCACCTACAGCTGCCCACACAGTCAAATGCAGGCTTCAAAATGCTGGAGAAATATTTGGTAAGCATTCTACAGATCGAAATAGGTATAAACTGAACGCAGATTATATGTCACATCTGAAGTGACTACTGCTGGCATAAAAAAAACCGTAATAGCGCAAATCGATGCGTAGTACTTTTTCCTTTCTGTAGCAATGCAGCAACAAATCCGCTGAACATCATGCATTCTCACTTTGAAAGAAAAAGAAAGTATCACAGAGGGTAAACCTATAGGGTGTCCCAAAAAGATGTGCCTGCTTTTTGACTGTTGATAAATCTCTTGTAATGAAGTCTTTCTTCTTTAGCTACCGTTCTGTAGAGCCAGCTTTGACTTAAATTTACAGTACGAAACAAATCAAGAATCTATCTTTATTGCCGTAGGAGCACGGTAGGAACTTGCAGCATATAGCGTCACTGTGAAAGAGGCCGTTTGGATATTCTTGAAAAAAAAAACAGTGCAAAAAGGTGTAATAAGGCATGGTATGCATGCTAATTTCAGTACACAGATTTTTGCGCTTTCGCGGGGTTTTAAATGGCCTAATTAAGTTTTAAATGAATAGCAGAAAATGGTTGTTGTGGTATATCTGGCACTTATGAAAAATGCGTTGCGGTGAGGTGCGAGAGGTTCATATTTGGAATCAGCAATTCTGATTAATCTAGTGTAACAGTTTCCAGCTTCTTTGGTTCTATTTTAGGAATGAAATAGGACCCTAATTAACTCAAAACCCTCCTCAAAGTTCCTAACAAGCTCCGTAATCCTACAGTAATGAAGATGATTCGCACCATACATAAAATCTGAGTTAAAGCCAGCTCTACAAAATGGCACTTGAAGCTGCTCGAAGTACTTCATTACAAGAGAGTTATTAACAAACAAACAGTAGGCACATCTTTTTAGGAGACCCTGTGCAAAAGAACTGCCGCATTCCCCAAATCCACCGAAATGATCTCAGAAATTAACATTCATATTTAGCATCCGCATCAATCTGGAAATCAGAAGAAAATTCATTCAAATCAGTACCAAGTTCCAAGTTTTAGCTCAAATCACCAAAGTGCTTGTACGTACAAGAGGGCGTGAGGGTGAAGATGGGGGGGGGGGGGGGAGGGAGGGGAACAGGATCTGAGTCGCGAAGTTCTAGAAAGGTATAGCTTACACATAAAATTGTGCAGTGTCAACCATCAATTAATATGCACGAAAGTGTTGACAAAATTAGTGATGGATCTTCTCAAATGTGCTTGTGCATTACATATCGTATACATATAAATTCTAGCCGGGTACCACATTAGGTTGTTACATAACTTTGTTACACTTTTCGTCTTCTTCTAGCAAACTTGAAGATTAGGCAAAGTCTCATATTTGGCATACATAGGGAAGGGATAACTATCCATTGGCATAAGGCAATAGTCTAACGACACCTCAGTCTCCAATTTTTTCTTTACTTTGAAAAAAAATCTCCCATTCTTCCTTTTTACCTTTTGATTCTTTATGGACCTACAGAAGCATCAGTAATCATCATTAGTAGTAATACGAAAAAGTCCGGAACTTTAAGCTCTAAATGCGAGTTGGAAATTCACCAAAAATAACTCGCAAAAATTTTTTGAGGATTAAAAATTGGATTTTTCAAGTGCAAAACTTCTAAAAATCCGCAGTTCCCCATATAATTTGAATTGAAAAAATCTAGAGTGAGGTGTGGCCATAGCCACGCGAGCCGAAAATAATTGTGGGATACTTTCTAATTACCGGGACTTACCCTCAAAATTTCAAAAAAGGCATGACGGCAGTCTCGCACCCGAAAACTATTTTTTAATAAAACTAGTTCGACCTCAGCAAAAATTTTATCATTTTGATGATTCAAAATTACAAAACAAATCATCCACGAAATTTGGAAATCTAAGCACATCATTTTTGAGATTTTCCCATCCCATTTTTGAAGGCTTGAAGTGAAGGAAGAAAGTGTTCTTACTCGCTCCACCACTGTTTAGTCTGGATTGAGTTTTCGTGGTATATATGTGTGCGCACTCATAAATGCTTTCCGAGGATGCTCACTTTCGCCACGGCCCTCCCTCCCTTCCTCTCCCCTCCCTCAACCCACAAAAAAATTGACAGGACTATCTCTACCTCGCTTCTTTCCTATGCAAAATCTTTCTTGTGATATAGGTTGTGAACAAAATAAGAAATACAAACAGGATGGAAGGACAAGCGGGAAATAATAAGCTTAATTTCTAGCCATATCATTTTAGTGCGAAAGTGCCATAAGCGTTTCAAACTCACGAAAAATAGCATCGACTCCCAGATTCGTGTGGAGGTGGATTCCATCCTAACTCTAAAGCGTGGGCTTTTTTGATAGCGCGGGAGCGCGAACTACAATGCTATAACGTGGAGGTTCAACGAGTTATCCTTAGTTCCTTTTCCTTATAATCAGGAAAAGTTCGCAACGCCTTAAAACGAATCTTGGAGCCGATCATAGACTTTTAAGCATTCGCTTCACAGCCGACTAGATGCACGAGAACGGCAGGAAAAGTCGGTCGTGACAGCGATGGGAAATTTGTGCCTGGACGTTACTCCAGAGTCCATCAAAGGAAACGTTCCGGCAAAATAATAGTTACTGGGACTTTAGAAAGCCGCTCATACTTCACCGACTTCAGCGCGACGCGATTTGGCAATTCGCCAAAAGTCTTCAGATCCAACAGTAGCCAACCGCACATGCATAATGTGTATAACTTGCGTGGATTGATAAATGCCCTATTTTGTACATCTAAAATGTGCTTACAGTGAGTTATGCACAGTTAGAATATTGCCAAACGCGGCACGACTGAAATGCGTGAAGTATGCCGGGCCCTTAAAGGCACCGTCCACCCAAATTAAGGGTTGGCGAGATTATGATGGCATACTAGTGTGGGCCCCCACACTAGGCAAACCCCCAAGCTTCGCCGCAAGAGACTGTTTCTGGAGCGAAAAATCCGCTCCAGAAGTAGCAAAGTAAGCGGGGCGACCATGGTCGCCCGCCCACTTGCATGCTTTCTGCTTGTTGCAGAGGGTTCTCGAAACAGGGATTTTTGGTGATTTCGCGGATTTTCCACTCCATCTTCGGAATCAGGGCTTTGAGAAAGCCTCAAGGCGACAAAAACATTGAATTCGAGATTTTGGGTGGACGGTGCCTTCAAGACGTTGCTGTGGCAGCCCCCCCCCCTTCAACTAATCTATCAGTGAAGTCTGGAGCGAAAAAACGTGTCTGGGAAACCTAAAATCCACTTTGGAAGTCCTACGAACTCCCCCCCCCCCCTTCCCTCCCCTCCCCTCAGTTACACACATTCTGCACCGAGTGCTGACATGGAAAGCTTCGTATAAAAAGCTCATTTTTGCCATTTTCGTGACGCGCAAAACCAGAATAGAGGTCCAGTGTGGTGAGAAAGCTTCGAAAAGAGGGGAAACACCTTCAGAAACTTGATCTCCTATATGAGGGTGTCAAAGGGAGCGTAGGGTGTGCTGCTGTAGGACCAATGACAAGTTACGGGCACATAAACCATATGAGGAGAGCAGTAGCCCAGGAAATTTCTTCGGGTAGGGGGGCAACGGCGTACTTCTTACCGGCGTTAGTCACACGCTTCGAGAAAGTCTTGATGCTTTTGAATTCTAATTTGCTTGTAACCCATAAAAAATTAAACGTAAAAAAATTAAAATCAAAATTATCATATCCAACTTTTTTCAAAAAAAAAAATAAAAAAAACATTTCGTGCACAATTTGCATTTCAAAGCGCCGCGGTACAGCTCCGAAGGTTCGCAAAATTCTTTAAAGTGGCTACCTAGGTTTCAAGGTTTGCAAGTGACTTATGTTCACTAGTAAATGATCAAAATATCATTCAGCTATGTGAAAATAAATGCTTTCAAAATGTGGGAGGTAAAAGCCGCAAAGGAAAATACTGCAAAAAATTTTCGAAAGGCGAGCTAACACCAGGCTACTTCATTCAAAAAAAATCTGTAGCACCTTTCCTAAAGCTCTCGAACCGCCACTACCCAATTTATGTGAAAGCGTGATTTACAGGGAAGTCAAACTTTGCAGAGATCGCATTCTAAGCGAAGCAGATACAAACTTTGGAACAGATAGTCTGTAACTAACCGCATAGCACATACACAGCGTTACCAATATGTCAATCCATTTGATTATATTACTTCTCGGGCACATGATCAACAACTGGCATATTAGCATCGTTAACAAACAAAAATGGGGCTTGCGAAAAAAAAAAACACAGAGTGCGCTCCAGCATGCACGAACATGCACTCTGGCAGACTTCTACAGTCTAACGCAATCTAAATCAAGCCTCTGAGCTGCAACTGCGCCCTCGCACCGCTCGGAAGTCGCGCTGCATCTGCACGCGCAAAGCACTGCGATGGGATAAAGATCGAAGGAAGTGAGGAGAGAACAGAAAGCTGCTGTGACGCAAGCCTAGACGTGGCGCAGAACCATGGCAGTGCGTATGCGCGCCATGCCGATTTTGGTCTGAACCGCATTGGAAGAGACTGTAATGGCCGCAGTAGTGAGTGATCACAGATTGCACAGACAACTTTTCCAACTTGTGAATCATCAGACTCTGATAGAAATCTTGGAAAAGTAGTTCGCTTCGAAACAAAAAACTTGTATGGTTAAAAAAGATGTGAATCCACTCCCTAATAAAAATCTTCTGAAATATTTTCTACGCCTCTCAATAATAAACAAAGTCATGAACTTCCAAGAATTTTCTGTTATGTTGAAATCGACTTTCATCCCAACTACTAAGCCAATGTCACAAAGCACCCTTCCTCATAATACGTATTTTTGAGACATATAGGTCCTCACTACAAAATCAAAAAATAACTACAAAGTGAATATGTTATACTGGCACACTTCCCGCTGAAAACAAAAACTGTGGTCATCGATATTACTGCAAAAATTGTCGAAAACAACTACCCCTAGGTCTTGCTATTTAAAATTCACTGCGAAGCTTATAATCACACAAGAAAATCTTAAGCAGACTAAAACATGCGCTTGCATATCGCCAGTATGTATCATATTAACCTCCGAATTTTCTCAACGCTATTTCATGCTTTTCTATTGTGGAATTACGCCCGCCATAAGCCATATTCTTGAACATAAAGAAAAAAATTTCTTGAGATTCTCCTCCAAAGTAGCTCCGCTGTCCATATGAACTTCTCTAGGCCGTCTTACCCTGAAAAGAGATATTTAAGCGTACAAGCAAATCAAGGAATTTTCTCAATCTAACGAAGGGATAGCAAAGAATTGCAACTAAATCTAAGTTTCTATACAAGATTACAAAGAAAACGCACCTGTGTTTGGATACGATGTTGAGCTTTGAAGTCCAACAGATACTACAAGAAACAGCTGTGCATAGAGAATGGTTTGCCAAAAATGATTATCATCTTTTATTCAATGCATTCAATGGATCATTACACAGATGTGAACCTTATAGTCGGTGAAGGGTATTTTGAACAGAAAATAAATAATATGAATGGACATGCTACATATGGCTGTGTACACCTACGAAGATTTTCACTGGAGATGCGCAAATCCGCACTAAGGAAAGACCACTACTATGGAGTTCTCTTTTATTGCAACGAAAACTATGCTGAGACCCAGCAAGCAAAAGCACGCATATATCAAAGAGTAGAAATTTTGATATCACGAACTGACGATGAGGAATGAACTTCGAAAGTGCATGAGTAACCCGCAAAAGAGCAGTCAACCGAAAGAGATACCGACCAGGATCATTTACACCCACCCACCTCCATTCGCAAGCTCTAAATTCATCCACAATAAAAAAAACAAATTCGAAAAAAAAATCTGTGCCCTATCTAAATCTGAAATGATCCTGACCAAGCCTAATGGTCCACTATGCTGGACCGAAAGAGAGAAAAAGAAACTGATTTTCAAGAGTTCAGAATGTTCAACACAGGAAAGCCACTTGTCACTGTTCAATTGCTAAGCAACTAGCGCACCGATTTACACCATGACGGAAGACACCAGCAAATAGTCGACGCACCAATTAGGCGATGAAGCCTATACGAAAAGGCCACCTGTAATAGTTGAAAAGCTACAAAAAGCACAGAATGGCATTTGCTGGTTGGACTTTCGGACAAAGATGGTGTAAAATTCTAACAAGACTAGTCCAAACACACAAATGCCATGGAATTATGTAGGTAACATCTTTTCAAGAAGCTACCACTAATACGTGAGTGAAAAACATACCGTAAGGCCCCAATCGAATGAGATCACAGCAGTTGCTAGCAAACGCCCGTAATTGAGAATAAACACTTCGTACACGTGCGTTATCACTCAAAACCGGAAACCCGCAGAAGTAGAGAGTGCAAAAGGCCAAATATCAGAGATCATCCAATCATCACATAGCAAGTAGTTTTCGAATTCGCTGTAGTTCGTTAGTGAGCTGATCAACGAGCACGCGTCTCTTGAATCGACGCGAGTCGCGCAGCGCGAAATCGGCTAGATCTAATTGATCTAACAACGAACAATCAGCTGCCGTCTCACGACAAAGGTCCGTCCACACGGTACCATCTAGAAAGAGTTAAATGATAAATGTTTACCATGAAATGTAAACATCCACTGTAAGAAGATATGATAAAAAAACCATACTGTTCGCATGCCGCCGGACAATCTCCGCTATCCGCAACTTTCGTTCCATCATCTGCTCTTCAGACAATCGCTCAGTTTTTCGCCTTTTTGGTGGTGTCGCCACCAGTTCTTCTTCTTCCTCCTCGTCTGCACTCTCTGCTTCCAGTTCCAGTCCAGCAAACTCGTTCTGGATTTCATATAACTAGTATATTAGTGCACACCAAGCATAAAAAAATATGTGCAAGGAATTTTCAAATTCACGCGAACCAGAGTTGATGCATCCACTCCATTTGTCATTTCATTGACAGGAGCCTCGTCAGTAACTCCATCGCTAGTGCTTGGCATGTCAATGTCGAGGTCCGATGTATAAGACATATCAGATACAACAGACGATCGTTCGCTGATGGTTCTTCGCCTTTCCCTAAAAATAAGCGATGATATAGAATTGTTGAAAATTGACAAGACAAGAAATATCCAGACTGTTGCATACACCAACCTCCACTGTTGCAGACAGTTTGGCGCAACTGGCCCAGGTTTCCGCTTAGGAGGTCGACCGATGCCATCGGCTTTACGTTCCCGGCGAGTTTCTTTAGCGGTTGGTACCGCTGCATTGGCTCCTACCATGCCTTCACCGACCTGATATCAGTGAGTTTTGAATCCCACACAAAATTCCCAGCTGCTCACTTCGTCTATTGCTAGACTCTTCTTGTCAGTCTTGAATGGATTTCCGAAGGCATGAGTTCGCACAGGCGTTGGTTCAACTGGCCGAAGTGGACCTTTACCCACAGCTGCGAGACCTTTGATGTACTCCTCGTAGTTACCCATTTGCGAAATGGGTAACTGATGAAGCTCGTCTGAATATCAACAACTAATTAAATGAAAAAAAAAGCGATAGGAAGGGTTTTAGATGTCAGACGAATGTCTTGAAAAGACAACCTTGCGGCCTCAGGTGGAAACGATCAATTTCAATAACAATAAAAAGAAAATGGCATAGATCAAGAAAAGATACAGAGAATAACAAACCGGAATTATGCAGCTTCAAATCAACTCCGGGAGGGCCTCCGTCAAGCACAGCAATGGGGCTGTCGCGCAACGTCATGTCAAGATTAGCTCGTAACCTTAAGTAGTTTAATTATCAGCTACAGTTTGGATAGGAGAAACTAAAAGTAAACTGGGAACTATGAAAATCGCAATCAGCAAACGGTACCTTGGCAGTTCTTCAACCAGCTCGATAGCTGGGGCAATGAACGGATTTTTGAACCTGCATCCTGCCGAGGCTCTCAGACGCGGTTCGCATAAATGAATCTAAACATGGTCCCCAGTAAAAAGAAGTTAATGAGCTTATACACCGTGCTCACATGAAGCTGCATCCTTTGCGGTGATATCCGCAACTTCGTCAATTCAGATTCTGGATCTTTCATTGCGTCTTGCTCTCGACGATCCCTTCTCCCAACACGATCTTTTGGGCGAGCAACAGGCTGCGACTCCTTGGTTGATGGAGCTGAGTACGGCAGTTGTTCCACGGGCACCTTAAGGTAGCATAATTTTGCTGAGCTCAGTAGAATTTGCGTATAGAGTAGCCACAAACCAGAGGTAACGGAGCCATATTCTGCTGTAGTAACACTGACAATGTCGTGCATGTCTTCTCGAACTCCTCTTTCCCTTGAGTTTTGAGATCATTCAGGTAGTTCAATAGTTGAGCGGGGTAAACTTGACTGAGCGAAACTCCCCGTTCATCCAGCAATGCTGGTTCCATCTTCATTTTCGTGAACGCATTTCGAAGAGGCTAAACAAAAGTTTATGCTATGCGACATTCCACAATGGAGAGTAAGTCACATACTGTAAGGTAATAAGGAGGCATGGCTTCCACGTATCGATCTAATCTCGCTCTCCAGTTACCACCACTTCGAACACGCGGGTCATTCTTAAAGATAAGACATGATAACCTGTTCAAGAGCAAAAGCGAAGACAAGTTGTTCATCTACCTTATATTCTTCCAGAAGCTGTACAATCACAGGATAGTTGTATGGCATTATAATTAAGTTCACCATTTGTCCAGTGGACGCAGCCTTCAGATACCCAAAGGGTTTGCCAACACCTTCTGTCCGACTTGAAGAGCGAACAAAAACCTGTAGAAAAAATTAGAAACTCTAGGAGCAAGAGGATCCTTTGTAAACTTCCCCTAATATGCTGCTCTTCTATCAATAATATAAAAGCACTCACTTGGTAACACATGTTTGTCGAGGTAGTAGGATGCCTGTCTAAGATATATTCAGCTACGGGACTGGGTTCCAGCTGATATTTATCGAAAGGGAGATCCGTTTGGATTGTCTAAATGATCACTTTTAACGACAAAAAAAGAACGTAAATAATATCGAAACAAACTCAACACTAACGGGCGATGGTACCGCGTCTATTGAAAATACAATACATGGATGAGCTCGTCTTGGTGGAAGCTGACCCTTCCTAAAAACGAGGATGAGCGAGTGTACCAAGGATTGCTGAGATGCATAGTAGGCATAGTATTTAAAAATAATCAGTGATTTCTGTAACATAGCTTGCTCATATTTTTTTGCACTTCGAGGTGCTCATAACATCTGCTTTTGAATCTACTCAAGTATTTATGCAAGCTATTCTAAACTACGCAGAGAGACCAACTCGCAGTTCTCATCCCGCAACTATTGCGGGTAGAATGGGATACATTCAATGACAGCCACAATGTGCGCATCAGGTATCTTATTCAAAATAGCCTTCACAGACATATACCGCTCTTGCTAGAAAGGTTAACAATTGTATTGATTGTTGAGTGAAATCGGTATTGTGAAATACGTTCCTGATGAACTTACTCGATACGATCATGCCAAAAAGCTTCCGGTATTGGCCAATGCCCAGTAGGTGGCCGCCCACCTAGTCCCTTTACATACACCAGTGTCAACGGCTTTGTTTCCATATGATTTCGTAAACGCAACCGCGCTTTATCTCGGTCTGACATAGATTCTTCGTTTCCTTCTCTTACACCTGCAAATGCTACTCCTGAATAGCTCTTCCCACTACAGATAAAAACCGTATTGGAAGAATGACGGCGTACTTGCTAAAGTCGGGCATTCAAAGCGGACAATTATTCCATTTAGTTGAATGGCTTGAACGATTTGATCCACCATTGGTCCAATCAGCTTATGAGACTGGAGCAGGAACGATCTTCCTGCGAAAAATGAGTATACTAGAGATTTGTATGCATGATTTGCTTGATTTACTGTTAACTAATGGACACTATATATATATATATATATATATATATATATATATATATATATATATATATACAAGAGTACAATATATATATATATATATTGTACTCTCACAAGTATCATAAAGAAGCAGCAAAACTGATAAATTCTAGAACACTGTAGTGCCTGCCTACCTCCTGTCGATGCACATACAGACTCAATAGGTTGGCCTCCATTAGGAAGAATGATTGGCGGAGTAAGAAATACCCGAGTTCCTTTGGATGGATAACGTAAAACCTAAAAATAGCGCAGGTCACACAATTACATGCTATTCACTAAAATATTCATGTGATTATAATAATACTTACGCATGTGAATAGCCGTTGATCCCATCGGAATGATTCTATGGTCATCTCTGATCCCAACGAAGGCCTTGTTGTTGGCACGAGCTAAATATCACTTAATGGGCAAGTGCCGAAAAAACAGTCAGTAGATGAAAGCGAATGATTACAAAAAGCGACCGACAAAAAGCCGCGATGAGAAGAGATCATTAGCACATGTTATAATCATATGTGTTGAAGTGTCTGATGAAACTGAACATCGAAATTATATGTTCATGTCTTCATCTCTTGTGGAATTTTTGGAAAATGCGACACAAATACTGCTATGACCAATATGCAAAAAAATCGTTTTTGACGCGTTTCTCTCAATCTGGTTTTTTGTTCTGCATTGTTTTACTCAAACGCCAATTTGAAAAGTTGCATGCTTGCTATGCTATGGAATTCGCAAAAAATTTTTAACCTACATTCCAGAGATTCTCATATCTAGTTAACATGAAGGAAATATTGGGAGGGTTGAAACAAAATTCTTTGAATCACAAAAATGATTAACCAGCAAATTCTGACATAGTTAAGAGAAATTCTCCTTTAAAGACTTGTGATTAAAGGTGGTAGAAGAACAAATTTAAGTGCAGAGAGACTTCCAAGGACCTTTCGAAAAAAAGTAATGAAAATCCAATCGCAAATCTCTTTTTGATCAAAAATTAAGTGAATTACTCGTGGACTGTCAAGATAGCTGGAAGAATTTCCCGCATAACAGCTATAGTTTCAATCGGTGATCATCTTATGCCCTTTGGCCCCGGGCAGACTTCACGCGATTTGATCGTCGCGACTGAATCGCAAGGAGACAACTGTTACAACATCATTCCATGCAGATCAACTTGCATTCGGTTGCGATACTTTTCCAGACCGAAATTTTTGAATGTGAAATGAAAATGAATGGAAATCTTGGCGATTTGTTCGCGACGATTAAGTCGCGTGAAGTCTGACCGGGGCCTTTCAAACCAGACCACTTCTACTTTGTCGAACTTGTGTTCCATCGGTGATTTGTACGAGTTAGCAATGTTGTTGGGAGAATTTCGAGTGTGTCAAAAATCTGTTCAGGCAGTCATTGCAGATGAAAGATACAAAAATGTGATTATCAACGTCAGCGTCTTACGATAGGATTACTGTAGTCTCAAGGTAACAATCTTATTCTTTGCGAAAATCGTATTCTGAGGTTATTTCACATGCTCCTCATGAGACATGCACTTTGTTTGTAGCTCTTTTCGCGGGGCCATGATTCGGAAAAATTAGAAAGCTTCAAAATGGTTCATAATGATTCAAACTATTTGAAACAAGTGTACACGCATAACATTTCGCTGAATTATTATGCAGAAAATCACTAATTCATTAGATTCAAATAACATTGAGTGTGGTTCTACATGTCAATGGCTCGCTTCACCATGAAAACATAGCTGCAAAATTTCAGAAACTACATCATTCTAGGCACTTGAAATTTTAGGAAGTTTCGTCACATGATATCACTAATACTGTTCTAACATCTACTGTAGTACGTATTATATCATGAGATTTCGAAATAAACTCTCTATGCTTTCTGAGAGCCGAATCATCATCAAAGAGGCTTACCCTAAAATCCGGCGGAATATCCGCCACAGAAGTTGAGTCAGTGATAGCGAATAAGACCACCGGCTCGAAATACGTAGGAAATCGTCCGCAGCCATAATTATCGATTCCTAAAAATAACGATATTTTATAATTCCTTTGTAAGTATTACGAAAAAACATGTTCAAAGAGGAAACATCAAAAAAGGTGACATTTGACGCAGGCATCTTAAACGAGATTTCTTACGCACATACTGCTGCTACTGAGAAATCAATAAATAAAAAGCGCACACATACACTTGCACACACAGTGAACCGAACATACGAACCAGTTTGGGCACGATGCACATTGATGAATTTTAGTGCATTCATAAAAGCGTCAGAAATCGAGCCACGGCCGCGAGGGCGTAGACGCTTCAGCTGCTCGTGTAGTACAGCACTGCTCTCGCGCCATCCAGACTGCAAAGAAAAAAAAATGAAGACAGCATCGAAGTTTCTCTGGATATCATGGAAAGGGTTTACCTTGATGCAGTTCGGGTACTCCTCAGTGGTTATGAGAAAAAACCGATCATAGCCCCGCGTCGCTACATCTTTCATGCGTTGCTGCAAATGTCCTTTTTACTTCCACAACGGTCGGAACCTTTGGTCGCCGCATTACTCATTCAGCACTACAAGGCATTATGAAGAACTACACCTACCTTTTGCAAAGCGTCAATAATGTTACGCGCAACATCCAGATATGATGTGCCCAAGTATGTCTTTTGCGCCATTGAAGCGCTCGTATCAACGATTAACAATATGATAGTCATGATTCATCCGAGCACGGTGCGTTTCACGTAGACCGACCTCCAACACAGAAGACGACCACACCGCACACCCGAACCTGGATGAAATGAACCGCGGCCTCTGGAGTAGGCGTGAATTAGCGGGGGATAGCTCTGTGCATTCGCGGACGCGCAGCGTTACAGTGCGGAAATATTTACAATGGGTGAGTTTCGGTGGGAAAATTCAAGGTTGAAAAGGAGTTGAAGAGATTTTAACTTCAAATAGGGTGTTCCAACCTGTAAAGTATTTGAGATGTCGACGATGCAGATTTGCTGGTATTTACGCAAATAGATCGTAACACGAAATATGTCCACGACACAATGAGAAACTGTGGTTTTAGTAGGCTTTGTATTTTGCGAAAAACAGCAAAGAGTCAAACAAAATCCTGCTGAGTTTTTGATTTACTGGTCTGATCCTCATAAACACCGCTATTTCATTGTCTGATAAAGAAATTTCTTTTTGCGCCAATCACTCATTTCTTCGCTAACAAAGACAAAGATTACTAAATGGTCAAACAGCTCCATCAACCAGACATGAAGACATTCTAAGTAACTTTGTAGAGGTGAGCAAAAATGACTTTGCACTAAATTGATTATCAACACCAAATGTGAGGTTCACTAGCTTCCAACGCTCCGCGTAGTAATGGTCACGTCATTGAAATTTGAAGTATATAACTGTGTGTGGTACATTGGCATTGATAGCGGCTTCATTTGAGCTCCCGGAAGACAATTTTGCTCGTTTGTTCTCATTTTTCTAGTTGCACCTGGATTTTTTCTAAAAATCTCCCTACTTTCCCAAATCTCTTTGCAGGTAACGAAAACAAAGTTGGAATTAGCATTTAACACCCTTCAAGATAGTGTACTACATCACATCAAATCGCCGTTTCGACAGAGTAATTTTTTTTGTTAGTGATAAGTGTCATCTATCGAGTTGCGCCGTGTCAAGCAATACCAGGATACTGTTAGAAGTCTGCACAAACAAATGAATTTTTGTTTTTTTTTTGTCCCAAAACTGCTCTTATTCACTACAATGAAACGAAAATAGCAGTGATATTATACAAAGTCAAGGATTCTGGTCTTTTCGTAGAGACACAGCTTCTCATTTTTTGCGACATGTTGATTGTGGACAATTTGGGAAATCATCGCTTATGAATCTATGTCGTCAAGACATATTTGCACTCTAGGTGCGTATTTCTCTACCGGTGACCGGCTTTTTGTATTGGCTAAGATATTAGCCAAATATAGGCCTTTCACTCCTGATTGAGAAGATTGAGAAGAAGGAAGCGATAGCTCGATTTTCAAATCCGAAATTGATCTGATTGGATTACTGAAAGCGAAATCAAGGCTTCAGCAGCACCGGGGAAAAGTTGTGGTAGCGAAATTGAGTTCCATCTCTGCCAAGCGTTGACGACTTACGTAATAAAACACTTTTTTGTAGGTATTATTAATGCCGAAGGAGCGGTACGCAATGACACGCTCGCACGCGTTTTGCTTGGTTTAGCCAGACATCGATAGAGCCATTTACAGCCTTTTTTGAATTACATATAAATTGAAAGTTGTTGATTTATCTGATAAGTGCCCCTAAAAACTGAGAGTTACTTATGTTAGCAAGTAGAGCTGATTCATAATCTAGGTCACGATTTGATAATGCCGCAAATCTCATACCGTTTGTAGATATCTAACAATACGAATACATCCAGCTAACAGCAGAAGATTATCTCAACCTTTACTTGCCATTAGCAGAAGCTACTGCCGCTGTTAATAATTTTTTTGCCTGTTTTGGTTGTTATATGGCGATACTTTTAGCTGTACGATTCTATCAGCGCCAAAAAGTTAAGGTTGATCACTTTACTACTTGTTCACTCAGAAAAACACAGTTTAATTTTGAAAGATCCATAAAAACTTGAATCTATCACTACAACGAAGCTATTATCAGCTGAGCGAAGAAAACATGTGTGAACGCGGTAATACATTGGGAAATGGTTAATTCAGGTAAACGCCAAGAAGGGGAAAGGACGAGAGAGAAGAGGACACGGGAATGGGAAGGGAAATAAGTATTTATTACTAGAAATTTCCGCCAACCTAAACGCTTAGCAACTTCGTGCTCCACAGGCCTCTCATGGTAGAGTTAACCTGTCTTTACAGGAAATCCTCTAAAGGAGACGTGGCAGCGGAGATGCTGAGTCTCTTCAAGTTGATCTCTTCATTTGTGCATGTGCAATCACCAAGGACGGCTGGCAGCTTCGAGTAAGCGCTTCCTTCATCATGGATTTCAAGATTTTTCTGTCACAAGTCTTCGTAAAGAAAAGTTCCGCGCCTTTCGCCATGCTCAGCGTGCCTCAGGTCAATGTCGCGTGTCAGAACACGATGGCATGTTCTTTACCTGTTTGACATGTTTTTTCTTGACTTCTGCGACCTTGACTGAACAGGCAAATTAATTATTTTGTGTATCAAATCCACCTCAAAACAGTTTGTATCACTCCAAGATGAAGAGATATCGCAGGTTATCAGTATTTCAACATGTGAGCCTGCACACAATGCGCGGCGACCGACGGCACCTTTGTCAGTAACTTCTCATTAACACCTTTTAGGCATAAGTGTGTAATATTGTCTAGTAGATATTTAATCGGATAAAAAAGGCAAGGGAGCAAGGAGAAAACCACTGAAAACGGACAGGCTCTTGTCTTACAATTCGTCAAATAGAAGGCATATGTATGATACGCTGTAGAGTTGCAAATAACGTAAGGATACAACGTGTTTTATCTTCCTGTAGTCCATGTGCAGAGACACAAGATTATCTTACCAAAGCGCGCGAATTGCTGAACAAGTAGTTTGTCAAAGGCAGTGTCTGGGCAAAAAGTCGATTTGAGATTTTGTGCTTACCCGGTCCTATTCGCTACGCTGATTCGAAAATGCACATTGAAGAGCGCGAAAACGACGAAAAAGGGCTCTAACAAGGGAGGGAAATCAGCAAGTGGGCGGGGTACTCTCCACTGTGAATTCACGCTCCCAGCCTCCAGAGCGATCTTCTCGGTTCCGATTTCAAGTCATGCATTCGCACCTGGCCGGTGGAGATCTCAGGACGCTAGAGGAATTGGGAAGATCGCTCCAGAAGATGGGACTGCGACATCCACAGTGGGGAAGACACCGCCCACTTCCGATTTCCCCCCCTGCGTTAGAGCCCTTTTTTGCCGTCTTTGCGCTTTCCAATGTGGATTTTCGGATTCAGCATAGTGAATAGGCCCGGGTAAGCACAAAATCTCAAAATCGACTTTTTGCCCGGACACTGCCTTGAAGGCAGTATCCGGGCAAAAACTCGACTCGGAGGTTTTGTACGGGCCTCTTCGTCATGCTGAATCCGGAAATCCGCACTGGAAAGTGCGAAAACGGCATAAAAGGGCTCTAGCGAAGGAGGGAAAGAGATAGTGGGCGGGGTCCTCCCCACAGTGAATTCACGCTTCCAGCTTCCGAAGCTGTCTCCTCGATTTCGCTAGCCGTCCTAACATCGCTACCGGCCAGGTGCGGATGATTGACTTGAAACCGGAAGCAAGAAGATCGCTCCGGAAGCTTGGAGCGTTATTCACAGTGGGAGGACCCCGCCCACTTGCTGATTTCCTTCCTGTGTTCATCGATCTTCTCGCTTCCGGTATCAAGTCAATCATTCGCACTTGGCCGGTAGCGATGTTAAAACGGCTAGCGGAATCGAGAAGGTCGCTCCGGAAGCCGGGAACGTGAATTCGCAGTGGAGAGGACCCCGCCCACCTGCTCTTTTCCCTCCTGTGTTGGAGCCGTTTTTCGCCATTTTCGCGCTCTACAATGTGCATTTTCGGATTCGGCGTAGCGAATAGGCCCAAGTAGGCACAAAATCTCAAAATCGAGTTTTTGTCCGGACACTGCCTTTAAAGGCAGCGTCCACCCAGAATTTGGCCCCCCCCCCCATGTTTTCGTCATTCTAGGGCCTTTCCGTGGTCCTGATTACAGTTCCGAGCTTCAAACTCACTAAAATTCACAAAGAACCCGATTCTTGGGGACCCAGTTTTGAGGGCGTGGACGAGTTTCGAATTGCTCGTCCCCGTCGGCAGGCCAGTGGGAAGGAGCTGCAACTGCATGGGTGCAGTTGCATTGCAGTGTGCAGTGTGCAGCTTCTGCTTCTGCTGTCGAGAGGCACGTATTGACAAGGTAGTGAGCAGTCCCTGATGGGCGGAGTCTGATATCAGACTCCGCCCAGCCAGGGACTTTCAGGCTCCTTATCTCCATTCAGAGACAACGTTAGAAGACCGGACAACGCAGATGCCCCTTTTCTGGGGCCTACATTCAGGATCGACACTAATCGGAAGGGGTTAGGTTTAGCCTGGACACTGCCTTTAACCCTTTCGGACCTGGTGGTGGCAATTTCCACCATCAATTCAGAGATCTACTATACTGGCGCAAGAACATCATTTCACTACTCATTGCTCTCAAACGCTTCATATAGCCTTTGCCTTCCAAATGTAGCTTCGAGACCGGGTGTTCATTTGCTTCTCTGTGAATAGCATGTACATTTCTGTAAACAAGTGGATTTCAACCAATCAATAATTTGCGCCGGCTTGAGCACCGTTTCAGTATCTCGTTTATTAGTCAAAAAATATTCATAATATTATCATAATGTTTTGGTACGATGCTTAGCAAATGTAACTGTTAACTGTTTGCGGGTCCACATGTTTCGCGGGAGATTTGAAAATCCAAAATAAGCGCAAAACCAAAAAATCGAAAAATCAAAAAGAAATAGTTCATAAGGTTAAGCAGACTCCAAACTCCGCTATAATGTTATTCATATGGTAATAAGTAAAAAACACTAGGAGAGAGGCTTCTCGGCTCACTTGCAAAAAGTCAGGTCCGAAAGGGTTAAAGGACTGCCTACCATGGACGACCGGGGCGTGGAGGTTGTGCCCAAACGGTCGCAAGATTTTCGGAAATTACCCACATGAGTTATGAAGCGACTTGTTACTACTGAAACCGCATAGTTTTCGGAGGACATTAGGTATGCCCGTTCATTCGAATTTTTTTGTTCCCCCGTCCGCGAACTAAACTTTTCGGACCGTCTCTGTTGCCCATTTTCTGAAAAAAAAAATGCTGAGAAAGTTTGAAGCTTGCGAAGATGTTTTGTGCAGTTGCAGCTAAAAGCTTTGGAACTAACAAGGGAAGGCACCTGACTTAGGTCGGCCTTTCAGAAAAAGACGTATATATCCGAAATCAGCTTGAGACGCTGATCCAATTGTGCTGTCCTTAGCTGCGAAGCGTTACTCTAAAGCGAGTTATGAGCTTTTTAGCATGTGTTATTGACATATAACTGATTGTGGGAATAAGGCTTGTAGATGGAATTTGCTCAAAAAGTGGTGGGGATTCGAAATAGATCAAAGAATCATTTGGCCTTGACAGGGTGCATTATGCATCTGAACCACTACTTATCGCTTCAGAGTAATGCTTCGCGGCTATGGATAACAGATTTGAAATCAGCGTTTTGAACTGATTCCGATGATATGTGTTGCTTTTCAAAGGCCGATCTAAGGGCCGTATGCACTAACATCCCCGCGGGGAGGGGATCGCAACTCAAAAGAAAGCTTTATATTTCGAAACTCCAAATACCTGGATTTCACGTTGTGTACCTATCCGTAAGTATTCTTACTACCCTTCACTATGAACATGTTGAAGAGGAGCGAGAAGCTGTATGAACCGCATTTTCTAGCTTTAGTATGATCCCTGATGATCCCCGGCGCTTTTCTTTAGTCATTTTTTTCTCCGAAGTTAACGAAAAACCTCCAAAATTGTGCAGATTATCTAAACCGACAGTGCTAAGCATGTTGCTAATAAGAACAAATGATGTTTTGAATTCTTCGAAATTTTCGATGATCCACAGGTCGAAATTTGAGGTTTACCGAAAAATTCGACTTTTCACAAACTCATTTGTTCTCATCAGCAACATGCTTAGCACTGTTGTATTAGATGTTCAGTACAACTTTGGAAGGTTTTCGTAAACTTCGGAGAAAGAAAAATGACTTTGAAGAAAAGCGCCGGGGATCATTAGGGATCATACAAAAGCTGGAAAATGCGGTTCGTACAGCTTCTCGCTCCTGTTCAACATGTTCATAGTGAAGGGTAGTAGGAATACTTACGGATAGGTACACAATGTGAAGTCCAGGTATCTGGAGTTTCGAAATATAAAGCTTTTTTTAAAGCTGCGATCCCCTCCCCAGCGGGGAGGTTAGTGCATGCGGCCCTAAGTTAGGTGACTTTCCCCGTAAGCAACCAGATTCCGTATCTGGAAGCAGCTCATGCACATGACTTGTTCAAAAATCCGGTCCGCATAACCATAAAATACTTACTTTTCTTTTGAAGTTGTTGTGCTTTTGACGAAGAAGTTTCTACGTTTTGTTATGCACGTGCAGTAGGTACTGTGCACATAATTTTGAAAAATACAGAGTGTCCCAAAAAGATGTGCACACTGTTTGATGGTTAATAACTCTCTTGCTTTCAGGTTTTTTGCCGAATTCAAGGTACCATTCTGTAAACCGAGGTTCAACTTAGATTTGCAGTGTGGAGCAAATCACCAATCACTTTTCATTACTGTAGGATTACGGTATGAACTTCCAACATACAGCGTCACTGTGGAATAGGCCTTGCGATAAGAAAATTTCAAAAAAATCTGAAAATCTGTGTATTATGGTTTTCAAGCGTTCTGATTTCAGTACATAACTTTTCATCAATTTTTCGAATTTTCTTGCTCGGTATTCACATTTTTGAGCGACATTGGGAAAACAGTTTTTACTCTAAATCTGAAATAACTTATGAAAGTAGCACTGTACTAAATCGCAAACTTCATATGTAGAATCAGCACCTTCAATTAGCCCAGTTTGAGAGTTTCTGGCTTGTTTGGCTTTCTTTCTGAGGCAAATTGCGCCCTTTAATGGCTTAAAACCCTCTTCGAAGTTCCTACCGTAATCCTACAGTAATGAAGAGCGATCGATGATTCGCTCCATACTGTAGATCTAAGTTGAACCTCGCTCTATAGAATGGTACTTTAAGCTCGACAAAAGACACGAAAGCAAGAGAGTTATTAACGACCAAACAGTGTGCACATCTTTTTGGGACACCCTGTATAAGTAACGCACTAAGGTCAAATTGAAAGCACTGGGTTAGTCGTTACAGAGCGCAAAGAAAGTTAGGGAGACGGTCAAGAGGCGCGCTTTCTTCTAGGGTCACTAATTTAACAGCCCAATTTAGAGCCATGCAAGTCTTGCAAGGATACTAGACAGTTTTGCAGCTTAATAACTTCCTGAAGTCACTATTTGCTAAGTTTAACGGCTGATGAAAAATTGATCGAACTATTCGCAAATTGCCGTTGGTTGCATTTTAACTGATTTTTGACTCTCAACATTTGAGACACTATGCATTACACGAATGCACTTTCTCCGAAGTTAACGAAAAACCTCCAAAGTTGTGGAGGTTTTTCGTTAACCAGTTAACTATTCTATTAGATCGTTTCAAAAGTAATTTCGCTTTTTTAAAGGGCACCACATGTGATGGAACAAAGGTTTCTAAGAGATCTTGGAGGCATTCGATGTAGAATTTTATTCTCTTTCTAATGTTCATGAAATTTTTGCAAAACAGTCAATGAGCTTTCAGAATATAGCCAAAATATGCGACCCATGCTTTTTGAAGTGGTCAAGTTTCACGATTTTTTAAAACTTTCATATCAATCCTCAAAAGGAACACAAGTGGCGGTTCGATAAAGCAAACCTTATAGAATACAGCACTGTTTTTTCTCTTTCTCGTAGCTCTCCGTAATTTTTTAAAAGATTTTTTAACAAAACTATCGGATTTTGGCAGGCCTACATCAGCCACAATCGCATCAAACATCATAGTTACTCGGATTTTGAGACTATCAAGATGATACTATGAGTCAGCACTAATTTTACAAAGCAAATGAGAGTTTACGGATTCGAAATAGCATATTTCGAGTTTTTCGGGTACAGCATGGGGCTCGCTAAAAAATTGAGTCATGATGGATTTATCCCCGGAAACGAAACGAATCGGAAACAAAAAACACCCGTTAGAAAGAGAAGAAAATGCTGCATCGAATAGTGCGCGAGCTGCTCTTCTTTTGATGTTCTACGAGGATTTAGCTGCCCAAGTATGGAAATCGGTAGCATCAGTTAAAATTCTGTTGAAAATGTATGACAAGCTATGGAAAGGAGAAGAAAATAGCTCTGTATTCCATAAGGCTTACTCTATCGGATCGTTACTTGAACTCCTTCTGAGGATTGATATGAAAGTTTTAAAAAATTGTGAAACTTGACCGCAATCAGCCAATAAAATTGCAACTCTTGACATACACTCCTATTTGGAGTGTAATTTGGAGTAACACATACCCGATGTAACGTATAACTCAAATCCAAAAACAAAAGATGATCTTGACATGGATTACAGAGGAAAGTTTAAGCGAAGTTATATGAAAGTATTTGCATTTCAGATCATATGAGAATGCCTTCGATTACACTACAGAGAGAGCGTGAACGGTTGCACTGCTCATTGCCAAATTATCTGAAAAAGGTTAGTTTTATTGAACGGAAATTTTCATCGAATGAGCGAATATCGATTCCTTGATTTTTGAAATTTTTTTGAGCGACTGAAAATAGAATAACTATTCTTCGAAAATTTTTCGAATGAACGAATATTACTCGATTTCCGATTTCCACATCAACCGAATTTGAATATTCGAATCCGGACACATTCCAAAATTCGACTATTCGAGTATTCGAATGACTGCATATCATTAATTTTTCTTCTTCTCCTCCTTTACGCCATTGTCCCGCGGGGGCAAGGGGATATTAACAAATATATATACTCGAAAATTCGATTATGCGAGAATTCTAATATATTAGGTCGTTTCATAAGTTCGTCGACTTTTTATTTTTGTTGCCGTTTTTCGATGAAGCGGTTGGTTTACGGTAAAGTACCTATACCATTGAAAAGAGAAGATCTTGATCTACAAGAACTGTTGTTTTTTTGGAGCAAACTTGATTCCCCTTCTTTTACGACTTATCAAAGCAAAATTTTTTGAGAGGCAAAAATTGACGATTGTGGCAACTGCAACTTTCGATCCGTATACGGAGCCACATGTGGGAATTTTTCGTCTGAAGTTGTTATGAGGATGAGAAACAACTGTTTGTGTTACTACGGTGCATATAAAAGTAGTCTCCATATCCAAAGAGAGGCTATAAAGAGAGATTAAGCGCACGTTTACCATGTGTGTAGATGTTTTGCCTTTGGCACAATTTGAAGAAGTTCCCACGTCAAAAATTTTTTTGAGAAAGCGTAAAATGTTGGTCAGAGCTTGTACTCATACATCTACACCACTTACAAGGGAAGTTCGCCGAATCGAAATGGCCGATTGATACGTGGTATATGCCCGGACGCGGGGCTCGGAAGGTTAGTCTCAAATGTGCGCCCATTAGCTGCGACGCGTTATTGTGAAGCAAGTTATGGCCCTCTGAAGTTTTTGGCGTGTGCATGTCTAGAGTACGCACAAATGCTCCGATTGTGGTCGTGTGGTGTAGTGGTTAGCGTCTCGGGCTCACAGGTGACCGGTGAAGGTTCGAATCCTGTTGCTGTCCACATGTTTTGCGTTCTTCTCAAAAATCATTTTTTACCTGTTTTATGCATTATTGCGGTAAAAAAAATGACACACACGGGTTACGGGATGATTTTTCTCACGAAAATTCGACCAATGCTTCATATGTAAGGTTTTCGTAGAACATAGCAACGACTTTTTAGCGACGGCTTTTCAATTGATTTTTAAGATTTGCCAAATCCTCACTCCCACATACTTCCTTCGATTTCACGTAGTATATACGTGACAATCTCCAAGTTGTATCACGGTACTATTGATTCTTGCTAATGGGCTACCTTGTGAAAATGACACAGCAGGATGTATAATTTGTAGAGTTTAACCACCCGTATGTGCCATTTTTTACGTCAGTAATGCATAAAACAGGTAAAAAATGCTTTTGAGAAGAACGCAAAACATGTGGACAGCAACAGGATTCGAACCTTCACCGGTCACCTGTGAGTCCCGCCAACCACTACACCACACGACCACAATCGTAGCATTTGTGCGTACTCTAGACATGCACACACCAAAAACTTCAAAGGGCCATAACTTGCTTCACAATAACGCGTCGCAGCTAATGGGCGCACATTTGATACTAACCTCCCGAGCCTCGCGTCCGGGTGTATACCACGTATCAATCGGCCATTTCGATGCGGCGAACTTCCCTTGTTAGAAGAACGCATCCATTCCTCAAGTTCCCATAGGAGGACCGACACATTGTGTCGCTGAACAACGCGCCAAACTCAAGCGGCAGCAGTCAAAGACAACAATTATTGGGACCTTGTTCAGACCGTTCTATGCATATTGGCATGCTGCAAATTTGTCAATGTTTCAGTCTTGCTTGCTACTATCCATCCCGCCTACCTATGACAGAAACATCTTGCGGAATACGGACCAAATGCGGAAAGTGCAATTGCCGCAATCGCCAATTTTTGCCTTTCAAAAAATTTTGCTTTGATAAGTCGTAAAAGAAGGGATTCAAGTTTGCTCCAAAAACGAACAACAGTTCTTGTAGAGCAAGATTTTCTTTTTTTCATTGGTATAGGCACTTTGCCGTAAACCAACCGCTTCATCGAAAAACGGCGACAAAAATAAAAAGTTGACGAACTTATGAAACGACCTAATAATATTCGAATAAGGAAGAAAGCTTGCATATAAAGCACATGTGAAAAAACATTTTCACACCCGAATAATCGAACATGTAATTTATTCTTGCTTGAATAGAATTTTCGCACAACTGTTCTTCTATAATTCTCGAATATACGAATCTCCGAATAACTGTTTCTCAAATCTACGAATATTCAAATATTCGAATATGACATTTTTTTCCCCGCGAATGAATGAATACTCGAATAAAGGTCTTTTTTACATATTAGACTAACAGATTAGATACTTACTTAGATACTTAGATGGCCCGGCTTCACGTGACGTGCGGGCCCCAGCTCAGAAGTTTCCATTTCTCCCTGTCCCTCGCTTCTGACATCCATGATCTTCTTGGCTGACGTCGGTGGCTGCGTCCACGAGTTCCAGGTGCAAAAATCGTATCCAGCTGATTTCTCAGCTGGTCCATCCGTTCCACGAACACGTCTGCCCATCTCGTTGGTGGTCTTCCTCGGGGACGTTTTGCTTCGCGAGGAATCCACTCCGATGTTCTTAGTGTCCATCTGTCGTCTGTTCTTCCCATGACGTGACCGGCCCATCGATGCTTCGCTTTCGCAACGTAATCCGCTGGGTCACGAAGACGGGACATTCTCCTCATATCCGTACTTCGAATTCCGACGAGATGTTGCTTGTGTCGAGTCAACTTCAGAAGACTACGCTCTAGCGCTCTGTGGGTGGTCCTTAAAGCTTTCGAAGTGGCGACGGTGTCAGCCCAAGTCTCAACTGCGTAACAGAGTGCCGGGAGAACGGTTGAGTCGAACAGGTGGGCACGAAGCTCCGGGTCCGTCAGTTGGTCGGTGGCTTCCTTCAGAGGCCCGAAGGCGGCCCAGGCTGCTCTTCTTCTCCTGTTGAGTTCTTCCCTCAAGTCGTTCTCCATGTTCATCGAACGTCCGAGATACACGTAAGAAGACGTCTCCGTGATAGGGGTCCTTCCAATTATATTTCTGCATCTTCGCAAAGGGCGTTCTTCATGAACTGAGTCTTCTTCGGATTGATTCGCAATCCGATCTTCTTCCCTACTTCGTTCAGTTCCTTCAGCATCGTCTCTGCTTCAGTGATACTGCTCGAAAAGAGGACGATGTCGTCCGCAAAACGAAGGTTCGACAGGAATCTCCCATCAACTCGTATGCCTCTCTCGTCCCAGTCCAGTGACTTCATCACCCACTGCAAGGCCGCGGTGAACAGCTTCGGCGAAATTGTGTCGCCTTTTCGAACCCCCTTCCCAATTGGGATGGTCAGGGGGCGATGGAATAGCTGCATCGTCGTTGTACAGTCCTTGTAACAGTCGGATAACGTCCTCACGTAAGCTGGGTCCACTCCTTGATCGACTAGCGCAGACAGGATGGCGTTGGTTTCGACGCTGTCAAAGGCTTTCTCGTAGTCGACAAAGGTTAGGACGAGAGGCAGTCGGTATTCCCGGCAGACTTCTATGACCCTCGAAACCGTCTGGATGTGGTCCATGCAGCTCCTTTGCGAAATCCAGCTTGTTCTTGGGGTTGGGCTTCATCCAGTGTCCTAGATATGCGAGCGAGGATAATATTCGTGAAAAGCTTGTACAGCACACTCTGCAGGCATATTGGACGGCAATTCCGAAGATCTTCCCGTTCACCCTTCTTGAAAAGAAGGACGGTTCTTGATGTTCTCCACTGGTCGGGAATCCTTTCCTTCTGAAGGTAAGTTGTTAGGTGCGACGCGAGGATCTCGTGTAGACGTTGTCCTCCAGCTCGCAGAAATTCGACGAAAAGATGGTCTGGTCCTGGAGCCGTGGACGTCTTTATGGTCTGAATCGCTGTGCGCACTTCAACAGGTAGAATTCGTGGTGGTACTTCTCCAGTGGGAACAACGGGCATCGGCACGGGTGTTGATGAGCGGAAAAGGTTGGTATAGAAGTTCTTCGCGATAGATTCCATCTTGTATCGGGAAGAAGTCGGAGTCCCGTCTTCTTTCAATAATGCAGCCAGCGGTACGCGATATTCACAGAGGTCCCTTCGGCACTTCTTGAGACTTCGTCTTCCTTCGGCTGCTTCCAGTATCTTGGCTTGCCTGTACTTCCTGAGATCCTCCTGCAAAGCTGTTCTGCAACTGGCGTTGGCTATCAGTCGCTCGAGATGGGTTGCATTCGGATCCTGCCTCAGAAATCTTCTTCTTTCAAGCATTTCCTTGGTGGTCTTCGAAATGCGTTCAACATACTTCTCGGAAGTCACTGAGGCGCACTCTCCGCAGGCTCGCAATCCTTTCAGAAGCCGGTCGTAGTCGTACGTTGGGTCCTCCTCGATGAGCCAGTCACAACTTGATATGAGCTCCTCCAGACTGTTACCGTCATAAACGACATTCTTCCTTCTTGCGGCACTGTGGCAGACCTTCTTTTCCAGCCTTCCATTGAATCGTACCTTCGCTCGAAGGAGGCAATGATCGGAGCCACTGCAGAAGAATGGAACTACTGAGATATCGAGCAAGCTCCACCTTCGGTTGGTGAGAATGTGGTCGATCTCCGCGTGGGTCGTTCCGTTGGGCGATTCCCATGTCCACCGGCGATGTTCTTTCTTCATAAAGATGGAATTTCCAAGGAAAAGTCGTGCGGCGGAGAGAAGCCCAACAAGACGGTTGCCGTTTTCGTTCCGGAGCCCATATCCAAACTTCCCGATCCTATATTCCTTTTCCAGTGGCATCCCGATTTTCGCGTTGAAGTCGCCCACAACAAACTTATAAAAGGACTTCTCGTTGCGGACGACCTCCTCCACATCTTCGTAGAAAGCATCTAGTTCTGATTCGTCAGCTGCTGATGTTGGAGAATAGCAGTTGATGATGCTGATGGTCTTCTGATGTGGAGGTCGTAGTCGTAGGATGCCTAGTCGAGGTGATAGGATCTCGTGCGAATTGACAAGATGGACGATAGATGGGTGGACGACAAAGCCGACGCCTCCCACGTTTCGTGATGGAACTTTTTCACCACGAATGATAAGGGTCCCATCACTCATCTGTCGCACGCCCTTCGTCCTGGACTTCGTTTCCTGCAGAGCGATGATGTGGTAGTTGATGTGCTCTGCAGCGTCGAGAAGAGCGTGTAGGTCGGCGTTTGTGGAGACTGTCCTGGCGTTGTGGGTGCAGAGCATGAGGCAATCTCCATGGCGTGTCGTCCGGGCAGACTTGTCGTTTTCGTCCAATCTGAAAGGCGCCCTGAGTACCCTGACATCGTTCTTGCTACCACCCGGCGCCGTAGGCGGGATCCGATGTACAGGGTTTTTTCTAAATCTTCTTGCTGTCTGAGTAATAAAATTTGTTCCCCTACAAGAGGTGGCTTACTAGGCCTACTCTTGATTTCCACGGGGCGATCGCTGACCCCGGGCTTGGAGCGGGGAGGGACCGCCTAGCGACCAGAAGAAGCCAGACGGCGGAGGGTCTGGCGTGGCCAGTTCTTAGCTAGGCATCCGGCCGAAACCGGAAACGTCGAACTCCTTCACCGCTTGGGAGGCCCTACCAGAGTATACACTCGGCTGTGCATCGCAGTTCGACACCCAGTGTCACCCCCACGCCACGATGAGGCGACCGACCATTGTGGGGGGACTAACCGATTATTCAAATAAATTCACTTTTTCAAATAACCGACTGTTCGAATATCTGAATAGTCGAATATCTCGAATAAATTATTCAAATACGAATATTCGGTTCCAACTGTGTGAGACATAAGAGGACTGGTCTTTTGGAGGATCGAGGGTCAAACAGGTTGTCCTAAACAAGACTTTTTGCGGGAACGGGCAGGAAGATCTGCACTAAAAATTGCTGCACAAGAATAACAAGGTCAACTATACCTCAACTTAGCTGCACAGTTTGAAGCTGCAGGGAAGGCCCACAGAGAGGTCTAATGAGTCTTAACGCATGACAAGATAAGTCCGTACGGCAAAAGTCGTCCATATTGTCCTGCGAGATTCGACTTGGAGGCACATTAGTATCTAACGTGCCCGCTTTAGAAGATTATCATCTGTTTAGACCTAACGCAAATCATATGAACGGCGTTTGCTTCGATATCGAAGGCGATCTCAGACGCTAATTAGATGACTTTTTTGGGACCAGACTTGCTGAGTTTTTGCACAACTTAAATCAGGTGACCGCAAGGTGGCAGAATTTTGTGCTCAACAACAAAGCGTACATTCATTAGTGACTGACTGGGACAAAATTCTGTCATTTCGTTGTTTATGAAAACTTTACGAGCTCAGAAACGTCACAATTTTATGCAGGCAAAAAAATGTGCCTATTGTTTGATCATTAGTAACTTTCTTGTCATAAAAATCCTTCGGGAAGGCTTACAATACCGCTCATAATTCGTCAAAAAAGTCGCCGGACTGCGGCGGAGTGCGCCGGAGTGCGGCGGAGTGTGGTGAAGTGTGGCGCAGTGCGCCGGAGTGCGGCGGAGTGTGGTGAAGTGTGGCGCAGTGCGCCGGAGTGCGGCGGAGTGTGGTGAAGTGCGCCGCACTCCGCCACACTCCGCCGCACTCCGGCGACTTTTTTGACGAATTATGAGCGGTATTGTATATGAAGTGAGTGGAAGGAAATATACATATATTAGGTGTATAATAACATCAAAAAGTGGGCGGGGCTTACAGTTCACAGCTAAACAGCGATAAAATCGATATTTTGAGCTTAGAGAACTATCAAACCTCAAAAATCGATAAAATCGACATTCTGGAGGTTGCAAAATCCCGAAAATTGGCGAAAATCGATATTTTGGAGGTTGCAAAATCCCGAAAATTGGCGAAAATCGATATTTTGGAGGTTGCAAAACCCCAAAAATCGGCACAAATCGATAAAATCGATATTCTGGAGGTTTCGAAATTTCGGAAATCGGTAAAATTATTGAAAAATTAAGCGAAAAATTCGAAAAACTCCATAATAAGCTCATTTCCAGTGCTTTTATACAGCTGAAACTTTTCCAAGCAAGCTCCGCCCACTTTATACCCCACGTCACGATCGAAATTGAAGAAAATAAGAAAATTAAGAAAAAATAAGCGAAAATCGCGTTTTTTTAGCCCCATTTACCCCCTTTTTTAGCCGTTTTCAGCCCCTAACCAGGTCCAGATGGCCGCGGGATAACTGTACACGAAGCGGTATTAAAGAGAGGGGGAAAAATAAGGGGGGAGAGAGAAAGGGGGGGGGGAAGAGGAAAAATCGCGTGTCTAAGTTTTTTTTTTTAAGTCCGGGAAGGTTTATAGATAGGCTCCCACAGCCGGAGCCCCTACATTTTCTCCGAATTATATGTGGTGTCCCCCTCGAATACAAACTGAAGAATGGCTATCCCAGCTCGTCATCCCTACTCTCCGCGGAGATAAAATTTAAAATATGCACTATCGCCTTTATATAGCGCCTCTTACGCTGGAGCTGTGAGCACGAGCTACCCCTAGAAAAATAGAGCTACCAAAACTACATGTCAATGGCCACATGAGATTACCCCAGCCCTGCAACTCTTAGAGATATAAGGCGCCGAAATCGCCCTTATTGACAGATTTCCCAAGTTCGGCTGTCAATTAGGCACTTTTAATGGAAATTTGTTATTCTACGACCTTCTCTCTAAAAATCATATTTTCAGAGATCTGTCGAATAAAACAAACCCCAGCCCCGTAGCTGTAATATTCGCAGAGTTATTAGCCCCCCAACATGCATGCTCAGGCCGTAAAATCGGCTCTCCCAAAGTTGCTCCGTAATTCCCTCAAAAATCATGTTAGACACCTCTCTTATACCTATACACACCATATTTTTTCCAGCTTCTTAGAAGCAATACACACTAATATAGCGCGCTCTTGGCCTCTCGCTCCTCACTCTTGGCCTCGGCGTAAAATTTGGTTAAAATATTGAAGTTCTCGGATTGACTGTAAACTTCACTCATAGTGGTTTTTGGTCCCGATCTTTACGAAAATCCTATTTATTTTGCACTAGAGAGTCTTACAGTAAAGCTAAAGTGAGATAGAAGTAGCTGGACCAACCAAGATCGCAACTTCGCCTGCACTTTTCCCCTACCTGTTGCGGAAATTGTCTGCAAATTTTTGTGAGTTGAAAACTTTGTGAACACCTCTATCGGACCATGCTTAGCACAGATCTTTATTTGAATTGTTCGTCAGATTATGATGTTACAAAATCGCCTTCTCATGAATTGTCTTTCAAATTCGAAGGTCGTGTAATTTGGCAGATATTCTATCCTACAATGTGCCACCAGCAGCAAAACAATATAAGAAATGTTGTTAGCACGTCGAGTACAATACCGCTTACAGAATGTGCAAAATTTCCCTGAATATCGCAAAATTCCGAAAATTCCATAACAGACTGCTCTACATACAATACCGCTCATAATTCGTCAAAAAAGTCGCCGGACTGCGGCGGAGTGCGCCGGAGTGCGGCGGAGTGTGGTGAAGTGTGGCGCAGTGCGCCGGAGTGCGGCGGAGTGTGGTGAAGTGCGCCGCACTCCGCCACACTCCGCCGCACTCCGGCGACTTTTTTGACGAATTATGAGCGGTATTGTAGATACCATTTTGTAGAACTGGCTTCAACTGAGATTAACAGTATAGAGCGAATAACCGATCTCCCTTCGTTACTGTAGTTACGGTAAGAACTCACAGCACATGGCGTCACTGTGAGATAGGCCGTTCAAAAACAAAAAAATCTGTATATTTGTTCAACAAGATTTCGCGCGTGCTGGTTTCAATACATAACTTTTTGAGGTTCGCAGAGCTTTTTGAATGGCAACCAAATTTTTGAAGAATATCAGAAACGGCTCAAATTGCCTTCGATATGTTCCAGTGTCATTAACAACCGATCCGCGCCATACAGCGTTTACCTAGACGTCCCTAGCTAACAAAAGCACGAGCGGATCCATTGTGTGGATCCCTCAAAAATGCTCGTCAATCGGATCCACTTGGCTTTTGGCCAGTAAAATTGAGCCTGTAACACAACTTTTTGCAAAGTCACGGATATGTTTGACAAGTTGATGTGCAAGCCATGGACTTTATCCTAGAAAATCCTAAAGTTTATTACTTTGCGAAAACGGCGCCAAAAAGAATCGGTTAGGTAAACGTTTGATTTGCCAAAATTTTACCTGATCATTTGAGAAGATTTTTGCACAGAGATGTAGTCTATGGTGATTATTGTCATTATGGTGACTATCAGGTCATAAAAAGTCCAAAAACCGATTCAAACTCGCATTTATTCTTCTTGGAAAAGTTTCATCCAAGCAAAAATACGGATCTCACACAAAAAAGCTCTAGGAATGAGCAGTTGTTTTTTAATCATTTGTAATAGCCTGCATGGCGCGGTGATATTCAATGTCATTATTATGCGGGAATGAGTTAAGCATACAGAAAGTAAGGCCAGTGCGAGCCTCTGCGAAGCAGAGGTGACGCACTGGTAAAAAAGATTACACGAATATGTTTGAGTCCTCTTATCTTTGAACTTTGGCATGTTCTTGAGGATGAATAATTTCAAATGCTATATTATGCCGTAACAGGTTGCTATAGATGATATACTTTATTACCCGACGTTTCGGCAAGACGCCGTCTTCAGGGGCTGAAAAGGCGTCAATCACATTGATACACACGATCTCTGCCGCCAAATATCTCCACCGACTTGCCACTCGATTTGTCTTGAGTGAAGGCAGGGAGCTTGAGGGCGAAGGTTCACCCACCAAGTATATCACCGATGTTGTAGCTAACAGCCGCTTCGGGTGTGCTTGGTCGAGTGCGGTGTCAAATGGGCACCCAAGCTACTGCGGGGCTGTTTAAGTAGGGCATACAATCTTATAGTTTACAGTATGACAGATACAGGTTGCCCGAACATATTTTATTTTTGCCAGGACCGATTTTGTTTGAAATGGTAAGCGGTTGACTCTTTCACTCTGCATGAACAGTTATGTGATCCCAAATTCAAGAGTACAGGCCTTTCAAAAGAATTTCTTACCTGAAGCTGTTCGACCTTAAGCCTCTGAAGCCTTAATTGAATGTTCAGATAAATAATACTGTAATCAACTTGAAAAGCTGATCATATATGTTGTTCTCAGCTGCGGCGCAGTACTTTGAAGCGAGTGTAAGTTTTACTAGCAACTGACACATTTTTGTATGAGGGAAGACACCCTTCAATTGAGAATCTGCTTGAAAAGATGCTAAGATTCTAAAATAACATCAGAGCACCTCTTCTGCTGATAGGGAGCAATTGCATAACCACCTGATTACTGACACCGTAACTCAGACAATTATTGCGACTACCCGCGGAAGGGCCCCCGCCGACGTTTCATCCATGCCTCGGGTGGTAGAATAAACGCACGCTAAGCGGCCCAGAGTTACCCGCGGATGCGCCGGTAAGCGCTTGAACGACACTCGCGAATGTCCAGAAAGCACCCGACAGATGCGCGATATGCATCCGGGGTGGCCCGATACGCGGTTGATAAACGCAGTAATGTACATTTATTCCATTTCTTGAACACCTGTTTCCATTTTCCTCGCCCTCGCACATGGGTCAGGATAAGCGTAAAAATTTGTCTTCCGTCGTAGGGTCTGAGTTCCAGCTTTAACCTAGGAGAGGGCACCTCAGCAGACCGTCTTTACTACTAGCCACATACCGAGGAGCGATAATCAACGACCTAACCGTTGAGGGTACCTCTATCAGCGCGGCGCATCTCATGCGAGTAACGTTTTTGTTTACAGAGTGTAAGAATTGCGGCGTCCGGCAAGGCGGAACTCTCTCTCGTCAGACTGATTCTGTTGGGCAATTGCCTAGAAGGGCCGGGCCTGCCCGAAAATGATGTGCAAGGCGCCCATTAAGGCCCACGGCATAACCGAGTTATGATATGGGCGGTGTCCGATAAGGGCCGAGACTTGTCTGGAAACCAAATATGCAGTGCTTTCAATGAGGTCAGTGGCCCGCCCGAGTGTTTTTTCCCGAGACTCGGGTGGTCTAGGTAGGACAATTAAAACCCGCGGCCTTTAACTAGCGAAAACATCGAGCCGCGGGTCGCCAAGCAAGTGAATCAAGAGCCGCGGATAGTCAGTATAAAAATTCAACGCCGGCGCGCCACCAAAACGCACTATTAAGGGCCGCGGATGCTGTAGTAATTGTCTGAGAAGACTAGTAGGTCGATGGGCATGCAAATTTTGCGCGAGGAACCCCATAACTCTGTTTGGAGTAAAGACTATTAGGGTTGACGTATCGCACTCAGGGTTGACAAATTTGAAATCAGCGTTCAAGTTGATCCAAATACATATGTAGTTTTTCGAAGGCCAGTCTATGTTAGGTACTCTCCCCGTGATGAGTAACCTGCTTACCATTGGGAGACCGCTATCTACAAATTGGGTACTTGTACATAAGGGAATATGAACAAAATTGTTAAGGTATGAAAGGCATATATATGTAAGCAAAAAGTGCTCAACTTCATTAAATCAGGTTGGCATATGTCACAATAATCTTACCTGAAGGTCTCGCTTGTTTCACATTCAAGATTCTCAAATAAATCTGATTCTTTTTTTACATACCAATCGGTTACAAAACTCCTCCTCCTTCCTTCTTTGTTAGATCTAAGATAGGTCAAAAATTGACGTCTCCAAAGTGAAGCTAAGAAATTCTCTTTGCGTCTAATGTATTATTCAGGGAGACAGAATCAGCAGGCCTCCTGACCGATACAGTGACGACAAGTATCCCCCCAGCAAGGTGAGACGTCTTCGCACCACAATTGTACGTTGAATAATTTTATTTATTCATGAAGGAAAAGAGAAGCTATTTTTCCAAAATTCAAATTCGTTATAACTTCTATCCTAAAGCACTTTTGCACTCTCACTATGAGTCGCTCTGCAAAGGTGCTATCATATGCTGTTCATTATTGACTGAGCTAATCTCTTTAATTTTCAGAGAAATGCTAAGAAGAAGAGAAGGAATGAAAACTTACAACAAGCAACAGTAAGCTTCTCCAGCTATAATAGGTGCTTGATCAGCTATGTTTCAGAAAAGATTTAATGGACAAACCAGTGAGGCTAGCAATCACTATGCTGCACCTATGGGTGTCAATTATGGAAATCAAGCTAGTGGCTCATCCATGACCGACGTAAGTATCCGAGTGTTTACTGGAAAATTGCCATTCTAAATTTTGGTGTAATTTAATTTAGCGCGTGTGTGTCTGTTTGCGTGTTGTATAATACATGTCTGTACGTACATTCCGAATCGAAGATTCCTATGAACCCATCATTTTAACACATACACTTTGGGGCTCGCGGTTGTCCTAAGGGTGCTTATCGTTAGCAAACATTTACATGCGACGCTGAGATTTGGCATAAGAGTGAGTAAGCACGCTATTACTATTAGGCTGTCCCATATCTTTTCATTTTTGAGTTTTCGCTGTAACAAGTCATACAAATCTTATTCTAAATAACTATTAGGATACCATTTGACAGAGCAAAGCAAGTTCTATAAGATGGCGCTTGTGCTTTTGCACCAGCTTCGATCCATTTCAAGTTTGAAACAAAATCTGAAAAGTTTCGGATGCCCAGAAAACTGAAAAATTTTTATATCTTTATTCAAAAAAGTCCTACAGATCTCCACTCGCTCACGCATATCCATTCCATATCAGACACTCATGTGTGCTATTGTTGTATTTTTTTATCAGCTAGAAATTTAAAAACGAAAGTTCCCATGTTTTTACCAAAGTGCTGTGCTGTTCTTACACCAACATTTGTACACTAGAAGCCCTTAGAAGTACAACCGTGAATTTTTACAGTCGAGTAGATTTTCCGCTTAATATAGTGTGCTTGCACAGAAGGTGAAATGCGGTAAAATTTGCTCTTAAATAGATAGCCACGCAGTACTGCCGACATTTTGCGCCCGCAATTGGCCGGCGTCACAGTCGAAACTAAATGTTTACGCGCAAATTTTACGGCATTTCACCCTCTGTGCAAGCCCACTATATTAAGCGGGAAATCTACTGGACTGTAGCTCTCTATAGGCCTTGGTTTCCGAGAAATGTCGAGTTAAGAAAAACCCGAGGAAAGCTAATTTCGATATCTCTCGGGAACTAGGGCTTATAGAGAGCTGAAAATTCACGATTGTACTTTTAAGGACTTATACAACCAACTCTACTATACAACTGCTAGTTTAAGAACAGCACAGCATCAATTTGATAAAAACATGGGAATGTTCGTATTCTTAATTCCTAGCTGATAAAATAATATAGCAATAGCACATCTGGGTGCTGATATGGAATGTATGTGTGTGAGCGGGTGAGAGATCTGTAGGAATATTTTGAACAAAAATATAACAAATTTTCAGTTTTCTGGGCAGGTGAAACTTTCTATATTTTCGTTTCAAACTTAAGGTTCGAAGCTGGTGCAAAAGCATAAGCACCTTCTTATACAGTACCCACACTAATTATTCGACAGAAAACGCAAAAACTGACGATCCGCGTTTTTTGCGTTTTTTCTTCATAACTTCCTTCAAATTGCATAAAATACAAATCCGAAGAAAGCATGATGCTCAGATCGTCAAGATGAATCTTCTGATATACTGCAATCTCGTACTATTCTGTTTTCAATCTGCTCGATTTTTGTGTGAGGACGGGTATTCGTAGTGGTGTAACTCAGCGAAGAACACACATGGACGATTCATGTAAACATGGTTCAGCAGTGCTGTCCACGTAGATTATTATGTACTAGTGAGTAGCGAAGGATTCCCTTTCTATTGGGAAAGATAGGCCGTTTAATTTTGAAAAAATCGATGTCTCTCAAATTTTCGCTACCGTAACCATACAGTAAGACGCTAATTTGCAAAGCAGGTGTGTTTTTCGTGATCAGCAGGTTAGATAACCTCTATGCGCAAGTTTTCCAAGGAATTCGGAACCTGCAGCATAAGTTCTTTTGGCAGAATTATGCTGAGAGGAATGCTGCGATACTACGCAAGTTCCTAAGTTTGTCTGCCATTTGCGCGTGTCTGTTGGACAACTTACCTGCTCCTTTTTGTAACTTGAAATCATTAGAGGCAGTGCTCTTAGAGCATGCTTAAACTGGGCCCTTATCTGTATTAATCACCGAACTGTGAGCTGACGAACTCACGCCCTCATAAAAATCGTTCGAAATTTTAAGATCGCATATTTTGGCCAAATATCGCCGCGAATGGTTACAGATGACTCTGATTGTAGATATTATGTTTATATACACATGTAAATTGATAATTTATGCCGCATACTGCTGCTTAACCCTTGTGCCAACTCTTACAGCTGTAACTCAAAGTTTGCAAAAAATCGATAAGCCGATATCGACCGATGACGAAATGTAATCTATCAGACCAGCTCGGCTCCTAAGGCTGGGTTCATACTGATTCCCATGTTCCGGATGTTCCCGCACAGTCCCGCAATGTTCCCGCACAGTGCAGCACAGTGCGGGAACATTGCGGGACTGTGCGGGAACATCCGGAACATGGGAATCAATACGAACCCAGCCTTAGGAGCCGAGCTGGTCTGATAGATTACATTTCGTCATCGGTCGATATCGGCTTATCGATTTTTTGCAAACTTTGAGTTACAGCTGTGAGAGTTGGCACAAGGGTTAAGCAGCAGTATGCGGCATAAATTATCAATTTACATGTGTATATAAACATAGTATCTACAATCAGAGTCATCTGTAACCATTCGCGGCGATATTTGGCCAAAATATGCGATCTTAAAATTTCGAACGATTTTTATGAGGACGTGAGTTCGTCAGCTCACAGTTCGGTGATTAATACAGATAAGGGCCCAGTTTAAGCATGCTCTAAAAGCACTGCCTCTAATGATTTCAAGTTACAAATAGGAGCAGGTAAGTTGTCCAACAGACACGCGCAAAGGGCAGACAAACTTAGGAACTTGCGTAGTATCGCAGCATTCCTCTCAGCATAACTCTGCCAAAAGAACTTATGCTGCACAGAGGACACTACTTCTGTAATCAGCGGGTCAGAAAACCTCTATGGGCGAAGTTTCCGGTCAATCCAAGATCATCAATATTTTAGCCAAAACCCGTCCGGCGAGCTTCACAGCCCAGAACGAGAGAAAAATGAAAGGTTCCGACCTTGGAAAATTTGCGCATAGAGCTTATCTAACCTGCTGATCACGAAAAACACACCTGCTTTGCAAATTAGCGTCTTACTGTATGGTTACGGTAGCGAAAATTTGAGAGACATCGATTTTTTTCAAAATTAAACGGCCTATCTTTCCCAATAGAAAGGGAATCCTTTGCTACTCACTAGTACATAATAATCTACGTGGACAGCACTGCTGAACCATGTTTACATGAATCGTCCATGTGTGTTCTTCGTTGAGTTACACCACTACGAATACCCGTCCTCACACAAAAATCGAGCAGATTGAAAACAGAATAGTACGAGATTGCAGTATATCAGAAGATTCATCTTGACGAGCTGAGCATCATGCTTTCTTCCGATTTGTATTTTATGCAATTTGAAGGAAGTTATGAAGAAAAAACGAAAAAAACGCGGATCGTCAGTTTTTGCGTTTTCTGTCGCATAATTAGTGTGGGTACTGTAGAGCCTGCCTTGCTCTATCGAATGATATCCTAATGGTTATCATGACTTATAATAAAGCGCTAAGCGTCTGTCTGTTTGTCTGTGTGTGTATATCTGTCTGTCACGAAATTCACAGAGAAAGTTGCAGCCAGCGTCTTGATCTAGAATTTTGGTCATAGCACCCTGTCAGCGTGTAGGTAAACTATGCAAAACCACAAGCCGATCCAGTAAGTGGAACCATCGAAAACTGTGCGTCAAACGGATCCACGCTACTTTTGGCCCGCCAAAATAGGTCGGTAATTGGACTTTTTGCAAAGTCGTGGATTCGTTCAGCAAGTAAATCCGAAAAACATTGATTTCAGCTGAAAAGTAAGCAAAAAGTCTCTTTTTTACACAAAATTGGCCCCAAAAAATGTAACTGAGCATGTTGTTGATTTGTCAAGTTTTTACTATAAAAACTGAGAGGAGTTTTGAATAGATATGTAGCCCAAGGTGGTCTTTATCCTTATGACGAATATAAAGCCAAAATAAATTCAGTAACCCATTCAAAATCGCATTTGTTTTTCTGCGGGAAAATTTTTTCTCCCAAAATTACCAATCTTACATGGAAAAGCTCTAAAAATGAATGGTTGTTTACAATTCATTCGTTATGTTCAGCATCGCGCGGTGAGTTTCAAAGTCATTATTATGCGATCACGAAGAAGGCATGGATAATAGAGCCAGTGCGAACCTCTGCGAAGCAGAGGTGACGCTCTGGTCTTATATATAAAGCTAAAAATTTTGAGCTGAATGTCTGTTTGTCTGTCTGTCTGGATGTCTGTGCGTAGGTATGTTCCGAATACAAAATTCCTTTTTGAACCGATCCGGACCAAACGTGGCACACATACACTTCGGGGGGGGGGGGGGGCAGGTGTCGTAGGCTACTTTTCACCATCGATCGATATCGAATATATCAATTTTATCGATTTTTTGTAGAGTCTGAGTTACGGGGCTGGGAGTTGGCACAGGAGGGTAATCGAGCATGCTGTTTACGAGTACAATATTAGTTTTTATAATTATCCATAACGTTTATCGATTTTATCGAGTTTTGGTTTTACTACGGAGCTGGGATTTGGCACGGGGGGGGGGAGGGGAGTAAGTGAGCATGCTGATTACGAACGAAACGGGGATAGGGAATTGCCACCTAGAAGTGGGCACAGGAAAAGGTTGTACAGGGATAGTATGGGCCAACTATTATAGTGTTTTGACAGAGCCGGGCGGAGCCGAGTAAGGCAGCTAGTTTGGAATAAAGAGTGTATGACTTTTCACAGCGAAAACTCAAAAATTAAAGGCTTATGGGACAACCTAATAGTATAACAACGGCTTTTAAAATTACCCATTCTCACTGATTTTTTCCTTGCAAAGTTCGAGCTGGGAAGATGGGAGTAGTTTCAGGAAGAGCCGGGGGGGGGGGGTAAATGAGTCTGCTGATTGCGAAGATAAGTGAGGGCAGATAACTAGCATGAAAAGTGGGAAAGAGTTAATGAAATGCTATTAGAATTGAGATGGAGTGGTGACTTCTGTTGTGTTAGTCAACAGGAACCTATCGAATTCGGGCTATTTCACATAGTATGCAGTAGATCATTCCAGAATTTTGATCTACGAGTTTCTGCAAGATCGCGGAAAGCAATGTGCATCTCAGAATGCTTATATGGTAACCTCATGATGAAAGAATGTGAGGTGCTTTGTGCCTAAAGTTGGGTCTCATCTGTCCCAAAGTCGCAGAGTGACTTCCAGAATAACCGTTCACATTTTTGCATACCATATGCATTCTCATGTTTCTTATCTAACTAGAAAACCCATCGCTGGCTTTTTAAAATCCTTATGGCCTAAGGCATACCTCACGCGATTCGGCCGCATCGCCACTTCCACGCGACTTGCCAGATTTCTACACTTCTATCGTGCGCGCTTCTCGGACGCATACTTGGGTAGCTTGTGTAAGCTGTTGCAAACGGAGCATCCGACCAAAGGCAGCGCATTAACGACGAATTACGAAGAGTCGCTGTTGTGCAGAATCGCACAGCGATCGAAATCGCGCGAGGTATGCCTTAGGCCCCGGGCAGACTTCACGCGATTTGATCGTCGCGACTGAATCGCGACGAGATAACTGTTACAAGATCATTCCATGCCGATCAACTTGCATTCGGTTGTGATACTTTTCCAGCCCGAAATTTTTGAATGTGAAATGAAAATGAATGGATATGTCGGCGATTGAGTCGCGACGATCAAATCGCGTGAAGTCTGCCCGAGGCCTTAGGCCTTAAGGGCCGGGCATACTTCACGCAATTTCAGTCGCGACGCGATTTGGCAATTCGCCAGAAGTTTTCAGATCCAACACTAGCAGACTGCACATGTATAGTGTGTATAACTTGCGTGGATCGATAAAATGCCTTACCTCCTGTACATATGAAATGTGCTTGCAGAGAGTTATGAACAGTTGGAATATTGCCAAATCGCGTCGCGACTGAAATCGCGTGAAGTATGCCCGGCCTTTCAGGCCTAAGGGCTGGGTATACCCGTCGCGGGGCAATCGTTGCGATTTGTAATCGCTGGTATCTAGCGACGGAAACGCGCGACGGATCGCTAATTGCTCGGAGATGGGGCATACCGAAGCGATTTGTGCATTCTCACACTACACTGAATTTTGTTGTCAGTTTGTGGTGTCGTTAACAAAAATAACAGACAAAAGTTTAGCGAAAACCAGTACATTCGGAGAATACTGGTTTCATTCGCACTTCTTATGCAAAAAACTAACTTCAAAAAGTAAAAGACCATCATAAAATCTCTCGGAAAAAAATCCCACTCCAAGCCATGCATCGCGCATTAATTAGCGACGCGAATTCGCTGAGATGAGCGACGATCGAGGCGATTTCGCTCGGTTGGGTATGGCCTAGCAAAAAACGGTCAGCGATGCGTCGCGCCGGACAGCTAGCACATATTAACGGGGATCCTACCCACGTGTAACACTTGTCCTTTGGCAGAGCTCGCGAAGCGATGGATCGCTGCCCTTTATGCCCGACCCTTTATGTAAAACGTGCGCATAGCTTCCCTAAATGTTCCATGCAGAGGTTTTGCGGTCAGGGATTGCCTGTTTTTTTAGATCTGCTATCTTTAGCTTGCTAAAATAGTAGTTCAAACGCTTGGTCAGAAGTTTGAAGAAGTTGACGCGACAAGGAGTGCTTCGCTTGGATATAATATGAACAATCTTAATCCTTTATAAGATGGACAGCTAATTCAATAGATGATTAAATTTGCGCTTATAGTTTGGCAGAGGAAAAATGGCCAAGCTTTCGGAAAGAAAAGTTATACACAGGGTCAAGCGTGGGGTATGGCATGCCACACCTGGGGGTCGTATTGAGGAATCAGGGAGGGGGGGGGGGCGTTATCAAGGCGTCCGCTGTTTGCATAACAGGATATTTGTTAACATGTTTCGGACCGCGAAATCGCGCGCGGCGGAAAAGAGCGTACTTTCAGCCGATAGCCTACAAAGGGACCTTATTTCGCAGCCTGTGGGCCGCATCTGTAGTCAGCATGTCAGATAAGCTCCATACCCAAAATTTTGAGTGAATTCGAAGTGTTTGAATTTTGTCGCTTGAGAGGGACTTTTATGCTTTCTTGAAAGACAGGAGTAAGAACTCAGTTTCAAAAAGTATTCAAAAGTATCTATGTTGTACACGGTACACATCATTATTAAAACTAGGGTTTTCCTCTTTGAAATCGAAGCAAAGAAAGGTGGGACGTCGCACGCGTCGTTTGCGTTGCCGCACTTCTTTGCAACTGTTGTTCGATTTGTCCTCATATCTTCTAAACAAACATGCGAGGCACAGCTCTACAGAGTCATTTGAAAAGTAGGAGCTTAGATCTTTGACTTAACAACTTTGGACTAAAAGGAAACCTCCTGTGAACGCCAGAAAGATCCTTTAAAGGGCCGGGCTTATTTCACGCGATTTCAGTCGCGACGCGATTTGGCAGTATTCCAACCGTCCATAACTCACTGTAAGCACATTTTAAATGTACAGAAGATGGGACATTTTATCAGTCAACGTAAGTTATACACATTGTGCATGTGCAGTTTGCTAGTGTAGGGTCTGAAGACTTCTGGCGAATTGCCAAATCGCGTCGCGACTAAAATCGCCTGAAGTATGCCCGGCCCTTAAAGCAGCGTGCTGCACCATGTGCAGTACCGGTCCGAAATGTGTTAACAATGTCAAATAGGCCCCGTCATACAAAATACTAGCACATTGGTGTTTGACCCATTATCGCAACGTACAGTAAGCATAATCAAAGATCTATGAAGCATAAGGCAAGGGGCATACCTCACGCGATTTCAGTCGCTACGTGATCTGGCAATTTGCCATATGTCAAATTCAATACTGGTAGACCCCAAATGTACAGCATGTATAACTTTCGTAGGTTGATAAAATGCCCCCTCTTCCGTACATTCGGAAACCCCGTACGATGAGTTATGGACGTTTGGAATATTGCCAAATCGCGTCGCGACTGAAATCGCATGAGGTATGTCCGAGGCCTAAGAGCATCGTTTCGTAATCAGCAAGTAAAATACCCCCTGTGGTCCAAGTTTCAGCGAATTCTGAGGTTTCTTCCAAATACAGGACCACCTAAGTGAGATGGTCGTTTTCAAACATGTTACTTTGTTTCGAAGGTAAGTAAACTACTTCTTTTAACGTTTAACAAAAAACTATTATTTATTCACGATCGACCATGCCGAAACGTCGGTCGAATAAAGAGATATACCAATCTTGTGCAAGCTGAACAAATCAGTGAAAGATATTATTTATTCGTTCACTTTAGGAATCCTACTTCAAATGACCTCCAAATTAATGAATTAAGAGCAAGCCAAATTCTCGTTTCTTTCATATTTCATTTTCCATATCTCAGGCTAGAGAAGACCAATCAGGCTCAATTCACTTAAATGTAGATTACGAGGCTTAGGCTATCGAATATATACATCCTCGTCGTCTTCCCTTGCGATTCACGTAATAAGCGACTTAGCATATTACTGTATCCCAATAATTTCGCAGTATTTTGCCAATATTTTACGTTTGCATAGGTAAGGAAAAACGATATCTTGCTCTTAAGGGAACGTTTTCATATTAAATTCCTGCTATGTAAAGAAGAAGGTTAAGCAGTAACAACGATATAAAAAAGGCAGCTATTTGATCTGTTTGAAGGTAAGTTAATGGGATGTGGCACCCCTAAAAAGCTGAGCCACGGCTTTTTAAGGGTGCCACACCCCATTAACTATATCAGCAAAACTTTTAGCGAACACTATTTCTACGAAACGATAGCCTAGACCTCGTAGACTTTATAAGAGTGATTTGAGCCTGATTCGTCTTCTTAGCTCTGACAAGGGAAGTCACTTAACTTAGGTCGGGCTTTTGAAATGAGACACATATGGTTGGAATCAGCTTGGAATGCTGATTTCAAATCTGCTTTTCTTAGCTGCGTTACTCTGAAGCGAGTTATGAGCTTTTTCCTGAGCAAATTTTGCGTGTTGACCGACTAAGGCATGCTACGGTATCATCATCTAGGTAGTGGTTCAAATGCATATTATACCCTATCAAACCCAAATGACTCAATTTGATGTTATTTTGATTTTCCACCACTTTTTGGGCAGATTTTCATCCAAAGACCTTCTTTCCATATTCAATTGTATTCAATGACACATACTAAAAAAGCTCATAACTCGCTTCAGAGAAACGCTTCGCAGCTAAGGATAGCATATTTGGAATCAGCGTTCCGAGCTGATTCTAAATATATGTGTCTCATTTCAAAAGCCCGACCTAAGTTAAATGACTTCCCTTGTGAGTAATATTTGGTGAAAGCACAGGCATTTAAAGCGAAAAACAGGAAAAATAAGATTTTGGTTGGTTTCTAATTCCAAAGTTAGGAGGTCTTTTGAAGCGAGAAAACTGAATTAACCAAAGAAAGAGTAGTGCTTTGTCTTGAGTGCAAAAACAGCCAGCTACTTCACTTTGAAACAAGGTCAATCATGCTGGAAGATGACGATTTCACTTAGGTGATCCAGTATCTTGAAACTTCATCGCTTAAACATTGTCTACAGGGGTTAATTGACATGCTAATTATGGATGTGTTGCCCGTTATGTTTGAAAGGGCCTTCAAGTGATGCTATCTAATGTATATAGTTCAGGGGATCTTATTGAGACAGCAATAAGAGGGGGGTGTTGTAACCAGCGATCGTGTGCCACACCTCTTGCTTGAACCTGGTTATACATCTTATTTGTAAATGTCAGCATACAAGAAAGCTTTTGCGGAGGGAAAAAATCTGGCTATTTGTGAAGCGGCAATATGGCCTACATCCACTCCGGAAGGTGAACCTCTACATTTACATACCTGTGTTTTCATGACCTTAAAAAATAGTGTGGAACAATTCGTCATCAATTATTGAAAAGGAGCTGTAGCTTCAAATGTTAGGTATTGTATGTATAACTGCACCACGATCTTCAGCACGGCATATAATGATTTTTTACCCCTCTTTTACATGACATCCAAATTCTGAGAAAAATTCACAGATATTACATTGGGTCTCGTTTTTAGTTTCCTTTCTCATCGTTCCCGCTGGAATTCGTACAGAATACAACAAACCCACGTCAACATGGAAATGAGGCTGAAGATGGACGGGTTTGTTGATTTTAAAAAGGTGGGGCGAGGGGATCTGAGAGAGGATCCGTCATATCTCCCTGCTCTACGCATCTTTCTTCTCCTTTCTCTATCTTGCTTATAAAGTTTTTCATACATTACCTGCGCATAATGGATGCCAGGTTACTTCCATACAAGATTGTTTTGTCGATTTGTGTGATCCCCAGGGGACTCTGGGGATCACACAAGTGATTTAAATTCAAAGTGATTTATAAGTCAGTGAAAAAGCTGTAAAATTGTACTGAGGATATACTGGGGCACTGCTAAGCATACTTTCGACAAAAGAAATGGAATATGAGGATTGAAAATTTTGGATGATCCCTGGCTCGCGAGCCGAAGATTTCGATATCCTGAGATTTCACTTATTATTAAAATAATTGTCTTTAGCAGCGCCATATTATATCCTCAGTACAATTCTACAGCATCTCATTGAGTTTCCAGGGAGATAAATGGCATCGAAAATGCCCATGGGGATACCCAAGGATCCCCAAGGGATCGCACAAAATAGTGAAAATCTAACCAAACACGCCAGTAACCTGGCATCCATTATGAGCAGGTATAGTGGTATGAGAGCATTCATAGGCAAGATAAGAAAGGAAGAAGAAAGATACGTAGAGTAGCGGGATATGATGCGTCCCCTCTCACATCCCCTTCCCTCCCCAGCGTGGATGTATGTGCACACGGGCCTCAAAGTTCCCATATGTTTAGGAAAATATCGATGTGTTGATCCGAAATCGAAGAGAAACAAGGGAGTTGCCAGCAGATTCTCAGGTAAGGCCTTCGCTGGGATGAGTGCTTATCTTTACAAAAATATACTCTAAATGTAGCTGGAGGCAATTTTTGTGCAATTTCTCAGACTAGGGGACTGGGTTTATACAGAAATTGAGGACAGCTTCGAGGTTCTCTCTCCAACGGTATCCCATTAACTCTTGCGAAACCAAATTCATGCTGCAAAACTTTTCTAGAAAAGAGTACTCTTGCGCAACCCGAGCACTTGACTCTTTGTAATTAGCTGTATTCACCAAATAAGAAACCAATTATCTATCTATCTATATATATATATATATAAAGCAGAAAATTTGTATGTTTGTGCACATACCCCATAGTCATGAAGGATGAGCGGTAAAGCTCATTCTAATCTGCTGGTCATCAAGATATGGTAAGGATGGTAGGAAGCGAACCCAAAAAGTTACAATCAAAAGAAGGGTAAATTTCGCTACAGGAGAGGCCAAGCACGATGGACTGGCTTCAGAACGGAGTGAAATCTGGGATGCCAGCTACTCACTAAAACCCACTTGAAAATAGTCGTACTAAGAAGTACTCAATATTAGTTTATTTTCGAAGACGGACATTGGACATAATATTATTTATTCATGCTAATATATGTGTATATTTTTTATACATGTTTATTTATGTAGTACACATAAGGGTGCACCAATTAACGGAAAGAAAAACTAACGCAACAAATAGATGGAATGACAACAGCGATACATAGATACAGAATTGGCATAGACATAGCTTCCTCATGTATAGGCTGCTGCTTGACGAAGGCGCAATACTCTTTGGCGCGAACACGGCTTTATTAGCCGCAGAGCGCATGAGGCGCAGGATTTACAACGGTGAGGGTACGCGCGCGCCGCGTTCGCGCCCGCTCAATCAAAAGTTCTTCTGCGCCTTCGCCATGCAGTGGCTTTTAGATAGATAAATCGTCTCGTCTTTTTCCTCTGGGTTCAGATCGTTTTCCTAATGTGGGAGGTGCGATCTTCGAACGCTTTTTGATATAATATGCCAGGGCTTGTTTAATGAACTTAATCCAAACATTGTTGATGTAAATATGTGTAAGGTGATATTAGAAAGGATTATAAGCTGTATTTTTCTGATATAGTTATGCCTAGTTAATCTAACAATTCTGGAATTAGATGATACATATGAATCTATAATTTTTATTAGCTTTATCTGATATCTGATATACACATCACAAATTTATTCCGTAATTATCTGAAACTTGCAACTGACAAGGGATGCTACTTAACTTAGCTCTGCCTAAAAGAACGAAACTTATATGTCCTGTATCAACTTCAAACGCTAAATCAAAATATGCTACTCCTAGCTGCGGCGCATCAGTCTAGGGCGAGTTTCCACGTTAAAATTGCATACTCATTGACTTACAGTCATCACGGCATCATCATTAGGGGCAGTATATTTGCATTAAGCTTCTTTTTACTTTTTTTCTTTTTTTATAACATGCTGTATATTGCTTAAGAGAATCGTGCGGTATAAGGATCTCTTTCCGGACTACAGTGAAGCGGTTGAGCGGCTCGCTTGAAAAATCGAAAAAGTGCGCCTTATACGCGTGAAATTAAGGCACCTTTACGTAATTGTCAGCTGTTTCTCCCAACCTTTCGAAGACTTTACCGCCTTTTTTTTGGAGTGATCATCTCAATCCATATATCCAAACGTCGTAAATATGACCACTCAGCTATCAATTGATAAAGCTCCTCCTCTTTCTGACTGCTTATTTTTTATCAGTTTTAGCAGCAATTGATTTATGGAACATCGAAGTTACATTTCTTAGAAATTTGTCGTAATTCTGAACCATGAGTCACTTCAAAGCTATGAAGGTTTTTTTAAACTTTGAAAGGCTGACCCGAGGTTGAGAAAGAAGTCATTGTTTTGCAAAAAACTCTTTTTTTTCAACTCTTCCCAAAATATGTTGATTTTTCCAAATTCAGCTAAAGTTGAGCAAAGAAAAACCAATGACTTAGAAACTGCGGCAGTTATTTGGCAGTTTATTTGTTTTTTTTTCAAAACTTACGCCAGGTATCCTGTGTCCTTAAGAAAAGTTCCCATGTGAGCCAGCGTGCGTACGTGGTGCGACGCTGCCTTTCGCTCTTTTTGACATGTTTCCCTGAGATTTCAACGGAACTGCCCAAGGTTAACACGTTCAAAAGTGCGAAAGGCAGTGACATGACGTGGTACCTATGGGAAATTTGCTGGGGAACAAACGATACACCGTAACAAGTGTTTTGCAACGCCTTTCGAAAATGTGATTGCCATTCGAAAAGCTTGAAAACTCGTGCTTAGTAAAATCAGCATACGTAAAAACACTGCTGCACAGATTTTAGAACTTTTTTGGGGACATTTTTTTTGGATGTCTTATTTGGCATTTGGTCTATAAGCTGGATCGCTAATACCTCTCAAAGTCTTTTGCCAATTTCTGGGTAACATCCAGTTCCTACTGTGATAATCACTATAAGAAAAACATGGGTGATTCGTTTTGTGCTGTATTCATAAGCTGAAGCCATCCCTACTGGATGTTACCCAGAAATTGGCAAAAGACTTTGAGAGGTATTAGCGATCAAACGGTGTGTAGATACTTTTGAAACATCCCGTATACGCTATGCATATCGAATTCTCGAATATTCGGTGCTTATCGAATTTTCGAATAGCCAATTCTTATCGAATTTCCGAATATTCGGTGCTCGACGAATATTCGAATATTTGATGGACATCGAATGATCGAATGAATGACCCTCGAATATTCGACTATCGAATAATATTCGAAATTCAAGATTTTCGAATATTCGACTTTCGAATAATATTTGAAAATGAAGATTTTCGAATATTCGACTACCGAATATATTCGAAAACTGAAAATCACGAATATTCGACTTTCGAATTTTATTCGAAATCTCAAATGTTCGAATATTCGACTTTTCGAATCATTCGCATTCGAATGATTTATTCGAATGGTCGAATAATTATTCGATTCGGTCCCAAGTATAATCAGCACCCTCATTTACCCCCTGCACCAGCTCCCAGCCTCGTATCTCAA